>CM054144.1:32167912-32180412 GCA_028751875.1 Rapana venosa
TTTGGAAGAAGCCCCCACACAGAAAATTTTTAAAAACCAACACCTTAAACCGCTTTTTGGATGCATAGGGGGGGGTTTTATTGCTGGCTTTAAAGGGAACATAAATTGTGGCGGGGGAAAAATGCGGGATAAATTTACCCCAATATAAAACAGTTTCTATGGTTGTCTTGTTTAGTGTTGTTTCTCTATTTTTTCTTTTGGTGTTTTGTCTTCCCTTTTGCTTTTAGGGGCTGTCTGCTTAGGGGGCCTGGCTAGGAAGGAGAATGGGACCGGAAAATTGTTCCCCGAGATACTCTGTTTCTGAACCCCCGGGTTTTAAAGGGTTGTACCTGCAAATGGAATGGGTACAAAAAAAAACCTCACAGGGGCTTTTCTTGTTATCTTTTTATAAAATCGTAAAAAATTAAACTTTATAAGGATGGCTTTGTTGGTAAAAATAGTTGCATAACAAATTTCTCTTGCAGTTGTAAACGAAGATTGCTCCATGTGGGCCTCTAAAAGAAGATGAAAAAAAAAGACGATTCTATTCATATAATTTTTTATGATTTTTTGTTTTTGGGTTTTTTAATAAAAGATTTGTTAGGGGGGAAGGGGAAGGGGATGGCAAAAAACCACTTTCCCATCTACAGTTAAGCAATTGAGCATAAATTTTCTTCGGGATGGTATGTTCAGTGCTTTGGCTTCAGTACAGTCCCCAATTCACCCACGTAAAGGTTTCCCTGCCTTTCTTAATGTTTGGTGTAAACAACAAGGAAAGAGATGGGCACCAACCCCAAAACTTTGGTCTCTGGGGGGAAAACCCAAAAGTGTTTGACATCTCACTCTCCAGACTATGAAAAAAAATGAGACCCCTTTTGGTTTTTTCCTTAGCCCCCTCCCCCTTTAAATGTGTTTTTCCGTGGTTTTTTTAACTAATTTTTTTGCAAAATCCATGCATGGTTACTTATTTTTTTTGCTTGTTTAGTGGAGACTTAATTAAAAACTAGATTCACATGCATGAATAAGGACATTCAAAAAATTTCGTACCCTTTTATGAACACAAATCCTCATGCTTTTTTGCCAGTTTGCAAAAGGGGCAAGCATAGTATGCCTAAGCGAGGGGGAAATCAATAACTTTTTTCTACCCTTACCTTCTGACAGTGAGAGAGACACGTTTTTGGTTTCTTAGTCGGGGTAAAAGGGGGCGGGTGCCGTGGTCAACCACTATTTCCCCACCCAGCTCATGTTAACACATCGGCTGGTTACCAACTAAATTTACCGTTTTCAGCCTTGGCTTAGTACAGCCCCAAAGCTCACCCAGCTGAAAGGCTACCCCCCTTTTTGGGTTCAGGTCGGGAAAACAGGGGAGAGAAGGAATGGGGCGCTGCCCTAAATATGCTGGCCCCTAGAGAAGCGGGGTCCTGATCCTCGCTCCCCACAACCACATAGGGGTTTTATGGGGACAGCCTACCAAACCCTTACGGAAAACCATTTTTTGCAAACAAACTCAAAACCCCCGACTAAACCCAGGGAAGGACGTTGAAAAAAATTTTGGAAAATATTTGGGGGGGGTGTCTTTAATATTTTTTTAAAAATTTTTTTTGCTATTTTTTTTAAATTTCGTTTTTTATTTTTTCTGCCCTTTCTGCTTTTTTTTTTTTTTCGTTTTCTTTTATGTCCTTTTCCCAATCAGGGATTTTTACAGAAATTTTCAATGGGCTTACAATCCATGTTCCATTTTATGAAATTTTTTTTTTTGCCGGGGATAATCTGAAATGCCTACTTTGAAATCTACCCATGTTTTAGCTGAAATCGAAAAACGCAGACTGGACTACTTTGGGCACAAACAGAAACACACACAGACAAGATAATGGTTGATATTTTCCAGGGGAAGGTTTAAAGGCGAAGAAAAAAAAGCAGACCACCTACATACAGAGGCATTGGGCTTGGAGGGGTACAGGGGAATAGCAAAAATTAGCAGAGATGAGAGAGAGGAATCCTGGGGGCATTTCTGGAGCTTTCCCACTGTCAATGGCGGGGGGAGGAAAAGGGGGAGTTGCTTCTGGCTTTGGGTTTTTGTGGGCGTGTGTGTGCTGCTGTGTGGTTTTGTTGCGTGTGTGTGTGTGTGCGTGCTTGTGTGGGTGTGTGTGTGTGTGTTGTGTGGTGCTAGGGGCGTGGGCCCCGGTGTGTGTGTGTGGTGTGCGTGCGTGCTGTGTGTGTGTGGTTGACATTTTCTTAGGGGTCTTTAAGTTTCAACAATAATTTTTGGGTCGGAGCCCCAAAATCCTCAGCAAACCTAAGATGACACCAAAACAGCCCATTTTCCAAAAGAACTAATCTCAGGGGCTCACTCACGCAAAGCCTTTTTTTCTTCATCTTTGCAAGACTTTAAGATTATTTGGGCATAACGGGGTTCGAAACAAAAAGAAAAGGTTTTGATCATTTTTTATCATCCAGCAAATAAAATCTTAGTAAAGTCAAAGTCAAAGTCAAAGTCAAATTTTTTTTTTAGGGTACTTTGAAAAGCATGCATTTGCTTTTTTTCATAAAACCATCTATCAAGGGAAAAGAAAAAAAAGCGAAAAAAAAAAAGAAAAGTATATGCAGACATAGACTAAAAACCTAATCTATGGTAAACTATAAAAATCAAAAAAAAAAAACCCAATAAAATCATATGGAAATTTTAAAACAAAACAAAAAACCCAGAAAAAAAAGAACCATACAATTCAAATAATCAAAACCTTTGAAAAAATTCCTCAGAACACAAACAAAAAAGCAACAAAAAAAAAATAAAACCAAAACAAACAAAGAAAAAAAAAACAAAAAAAATTTAAAAAACCACCCAACTGCTTCCCCCCCCCCCCCCTCAACAATATACACACAAACCTTCAACCATCAAACAACGAATAAAAAACAAAAAAAAGATGATAACAAGAAAAACCCAAAACGGGAAATAAAAATCAACAAACCAAATATACAACACAACAACAACACGCAATAACTAAAAGGGCAAGAATAACGCCAAGACATACAAGAAAATATAAAATTAACAAAAACGAAAAAAGAGTCCAAAAACCCCTCCCCCTCCCCAAGAAAACCCCCCTAAACCCAAAAAAAACAAAAGGAAAAATAAACCAAACCCCCACCCCCACCACACCAACAATAACAACAACAACAACCAAATGGATACAAAAAGAGGAAACTGATGATCATTTAAAAACTTAAAAATACACATAACCATCCCAAACCCTATCCCCTTTACCACAAAAAAAACCCAAAATTTAAAAAAAACAAATAACCAACAGCTATTTGGGTTCAACAAAAAATTAACAAAGACATCCCCTTCCCCCCCTTTCCCCCCCTCATATAAACCCCTGTGGGGTGTGTGTGGTGTGTGTGTGTTGGTTGGTGTGTGTGTGTGTGTGGGTTTTGGGGTGGGTTTTTTGTGTTTTTGGTGTGTGTTTGACACTTTTTGGGAAAAAACAAAATGAAGAGACATACAAATGGACATATGAGCATAAAACAGTGCAATACAATTTATAGGAAAATCTATTTCTGGCTATTAATAATGCCTGCATTTCCCCCCCGTTTTACTGTACTTTTTTAAGTGGGGGGTTCAAAAAAGAAAGTCTAAAATGTTGATTTTTTTCAATAACCTCCTGATTAACATTCGCAATGCATTCGTATCCCAAAAACAGTAGGTTAAAAAAATTTTCAGTAGGTTTTATCATCTAATAAATTTAATAAAAATATACCCAAAAAAGAAAAGGTATTTATAGGGAAAAGTTATACACAGGGGGGCCCTTTTGTAACAGGCATTCTTAAAAAGGTTTTGGTTTTTGATATTATCTTTCATTTGAGCATGCTTCCTCTGATGACCAATAGAAAAAGAAACTCGCCTTTTGTACAAACCTCCTGACAAGAAATGAAAAGGGAGCTAATAGCAAAACTACACCAGCAGCAATAGCTCCCCTCGGGGACCGTACCCCTTTTCAACTGTGCTAATCAATATAGCTCTGTGGATATAACTGAACTGATAGATACATGCCAGGGAGTTCTACATTTAAGAAAAATGTGATAGGGAAAATAAAGGAGAAAGACAGTTTTGCCGTATCTTTTTTTTTTTAAATGAGAATCTCTCGATCACATCATTGTTACTCGGCTTTCCCCAATAGCTGAAGCTGGTCAGAGGATTTCTGCCATCAGGCTATGCACTGAGCGACCAGGGCAGATGACAGCATTGCGCGGAATGGCAGTCACCAGATCCTGCCAGGGGCTGCTGGAATGACCGCTCTCCCTGATGGACCAGGGAGTCAGCTTTCTTCTCCTCAGATAGCTCATGTCCTGATGAGAGACTGGAGTAGAATACCGATGGGTTTTTTTCTTCCTGTATCTCTGTCTGTTTGTCTGTATCTCTGTCTGTTTGTCTGTATCTCTGTCTGTTTTTCTGTCTAATACTGTGTATTTTTCTGTCTATGACTTCCTTGTCCAATGTCTATTCATGTCTGTTTAATGACTTAACTTTCCCTCTGTTGTGTTCTTTACCTTGGTTTATTTTCAGTTTTCAGATTATTTTCATTGTTTTTGTCTCTTTATGTTTACTCAAATGATACTTAATCATAGTCTTTTTTCAGTTCATGGACTCGATAAAAACAGATAAAGTCAATAGTAATCTGTAACCTGTGCCATCAATCATCGACCATCAATCAATCAATCAGTCAATCAATCAATCTATCTCAGCTTTAAATTAGTTCCACCTGTCACAGCTGTGTCTAAACTTTGACTGGAGTGAAATTAACTGTTTTAACCAAGACCTCTCTTGACGAAAAAACCCGCAACACTTTTACAATGTATCCTGAGCATTGTAGGCATTTTCGTGTGTCCAAAAAATTGTAAAAAAACAAACCAAGCATATTCCAACTTGCAAGCATGTGAAAATGAATAATGAAATAGCAACATCAAGTGATTTTTTTCTTTATAAATGTCAATTTCAGAATAAACCACGCCTATGCCATTTGCAGATAATGATAAGAATAATTATACCCTGGCACAGATATCATACAGCTGCAGTAAAAACGACTAAGGAGAAACTCCATTTGTCATTCAAAGTGAAAACAAAGGTATTTTCAAAACTCTTAAGTAACTGGACATGTGAAGTGGATTCAGTATTGTGTAATTCACGAAAGTATTTAGTCATGTTTTTAGGGTACTTAAAACTATGGGTTTTTTAAGGTTCATGGAAGACCAAACTTACTTTTAAAATCAAATAGCTTCTTAGCACGCAATGAAATGGCACGCATGAGCGTGTGTGTGTCAGTGTGTGTGTGTGTGTGTGTGTGTGTGTGTGTGTGTTTGAGCGTGTGAGCGTGCATGCATGTCCACACACACACAAACACACGCACGCACACACACACACACACACACACACACACACACACATACACACACACAGCGCGCGCGTGTGCACGCGCACGCGCACGCGCGTTTCCCAAGGCTTGTTTTCCAAATCTGTATCATGTACGCGGTGAACCCCCAACAACACGGTGATGGGGACGGGAAAGCCTAGTGGTTAGAACACTGCGCTCGCAATCTGACGACCCGGGTTCGATTCCCGTTCAAGTGGGATATTTTCCCCTGGAGTTAACATCAGTGCAGACTCCACTCTCCCCAAAAGTCCTTCGGATGAGACTAGAAACCGAGGCCCCGTGTGAGAACAGTTGCAGAACATCTTGCACACACGTTAAAATCATGTTCCGCTTTTTCGGAAGAGTAGGCCACTGTGTGCCGATAGGAACAGATGACAATTTACAAAACCGGATGCACACGGGGACCGGATGTAAAAAAAATAAGTGCTTATTCCATTATCCTCGATATAAAAAAATAAAATAGAATTTAAAACAATAATTTTCACCCGCAAACCCTTTCGGGTCTGTAACATAGCTGATGGCATATTTGATAAAGATGGCTTCTTTAAAACAAACAAAAAACCCAAAACAAAAAAAGAACATGCTCTCTCTCTCTCTCCTTTTCCCAGTGCTGTTGTTTCATTCCTATGGTGACGATGATGGCAGTGGTGATGAAATGGTGCCGACGTCTTGAAGGGAAGCTAATGAACGTGTGGGAGATGTGTGCTGTTCAGTTCAGAACCCTGGCGGTCTTTCTCTCTCTCCTTCTCTCTCTCACACACTATCCTTCTCTGTCTCTCTCTGTCTCTCTGTCTGTCTCTCTCTCTGTCTCTCTCTCTCAGTTAAAAATAAATAAATTTATACACATATTTCAGATCTGTAGAATAGCCTTTTTGTTTCTAGTCTCAACTCCATTTTATTGTCCTTCCTCGGGCGGTTTCAATATCCAATAATGCACACACACACACACACACACACACACACACACACACACACACACACACACACACACACAACACACACACACACACACACACACACACCAACACACACACACACTCACGCACGCACACACATCCACACACACACACACACACACACGCACGCACGCACACAACACACACAAACACACACACACACACACACACACACACACACACACACACACCACACACACATACACACACTCAAAAACAAAAACAAAAACAAAGAAACTTCACTAAAAATCTTCGTTTTAGAAGAGTGCCTCAAGGTAAAAGAATTGTGCAAACAATACTGGGGGAGAAACAATCCCACCTCAATTTTCTGTACATTTCAAAAACGTTTACCAGGCTTACTGGTGCATGTGCTTGTTCCTGGATAGAGCTGAATATAGATGCAGGGTTGTGGTGGGTTTTGGGGTTTTTGAGGGGGTTTTTGTTGTTGTTTTTTTACTTCTGATTCTGCATAAGGAAACTGGTTACAAAGTTAGATCAGGTGATTTTGTTTTAAAACCTTCAATGAGTATTATTTTGGGTAAATGGTGTGTGTATTACGTGTGGGTGGGGGGAGTTAAGTGTGTGAGTGTGTGTGTGTGAGAGAGAGAGAGAGCATGCGAGAGAGAGAAGTCACATAATTATGCGTGTGTGTATGTGTGTGGGTATGCGTTATGAAAGTTATGAAACTCTGCTACTGGTATCCATGTATCCCAGTACAACCTGTCGCATGTGGGGGAGGAAACCCCAATAGAAAAAACACAAAACATATGGAGACTTGGAGAGGAGATTGGCGCCACCAAGGAATGTCCTAAGCCCACAGACAAAACATGAAAGACAAATGCAAAGCCAAAATGATACCGGATCGGTCGAGGCCCGGGTTACCAGCGACCGCGCTTTCCATTGATCAACACCAGGGTGGAAGTGACAAGTCAACTACTGGAGTTAAAACATTACTTAAGCTCCCTAGAGAACAAATCACCATTGGTACATGGAACGTCCGTACACTCTACCAGTGCGGAAAAATCAAAGAACTAGAGTATGAGCTTATCCGCTATAAATGGGACATTATTGGACTAGGAGAAGTGAGATGGACAGGATTTGGTGAGACATTGACTGAAGAAGGCAACAAGATCTGGTACAGTGGCCAAGAGAAACATCACCAGCATGGAGTGGCATTTATTGTCAGAAAAGAAGTAGTGGGGTGCATTATCAGCTGTACACCAGCTTCCAGCAGGATTATCAGCATCCGGGTGTCGGCCAAGCCCAAGAACATCACCATCATACAAATCTATGCACCATCATCTGATCATGCAGATGAAGAAGTAGAAAATTTTTATGAAGATCTTGAAGAGACCATTATGAAAATACCCAAGAAGGACATCATCATCATCCAAGGGGATTTTAACGCCAAAGTAGGTCCTGACTCTTACAACCAATGGGCCGGAACAGTTGGTCAGTTTGGAACTGGGGAGACCAACGACAGGGGACTACATCTGCTGGAGTTTGCCTGCAACCACAGACTTACCATTGCCAATACCCTCTATCCCCACAAGCAGTCAAGGAGAACAACCTGGCATGCGCCAAACGGCAAGATCCATAACCAAATAGATTTTATCTTAACACCACGGCGCTTCAAATCCAGCATCAACAGAGCCAGACAAGAACCTACCTGGAGCTGACATAGGCAGCGACCACGACCGTTGTGCTGTGGTATTCAAAATGAAGCTGAAGAAAAAACAAACAGCCTGCAAACCCACGTATCAAATTTGACGTGGACAAACTGAAAGATCCAGATGTCGAGGAGTTCTCCCAAGCTAAGCTTGGCGGACGTTTTGTGGCATTATAACCCTCCTGGACAATGACATCAATGGCCTCACCAACAACTTTAATGAGGCAGTCCGGAGAAACAGCAGAGGGAGGTACTCGGTCGTCAGAGGAAATAAACACCAGCCATGGACTACCAATGACATCTTGGACCTCTGCGATACAGAAGACACTGAAACCAACCAGGTCTTCCAACCCTAAAGAATACCGGGAGGCCAACAATCTCCGTGAAGAAGTCAATGTTAGAAGGCCAGAGAGAAGTGGATCAGTGATCAATGTGATGAGATCGAAAAAAGCATGAAAGTTGGCAACACTAAAAAAGGCATACGACACCCTGAAGAGAAACTCACAAAACCACTTCAAACCAAATCATCAGTCATTGAAGACAGCTCCGGAAACCTCCTCACAGAAAGCTCAGCTGCATTGAACAGGTGGTCTGAGTATTGTCAAGAACTGTACAACTACCCAATACAACCTGACAAGAGCATAATAGAAGAGAAAGCAACATCATGAGTACCCTCGCCATTACCTATACTGAGGGAGAAGTGGGAAGAAGCCATCGCAGCTTACCTAGTAGGAAAGTCCCCAGGAGCAGACAATATACTAGCAGAGCTGCTCAAGCATGGTGGCGAAACAGTCATCACATAGTGTTACAGCTATCTGTCAGAAGATTTGGGAGAAAAAAACAGTGGCCAACAGAATGGACACAATCACTCATCATACCCCTGCCCAAGAAGGGGAAATTTACGCCAATGCCAAAACTATAGAACAATCAGCCTCATCAGCCACGCCAGCAAGATCATGCTCAAAGTTATTTTGAATCGACTCAAGAAGGAGGCAGAAGAACACCTTGCAGAGGAACAAGCTGGGTTCAGGGCAGGCAGGAGCACAATCGAACAGATATTTAACTGCCACATCCTGATGGAAAAAAACATCTTCAACATCAGAGAGACCTGTTCCACAACTTCATCGACTTCAAGAAGGCTTTCGACAGAATATGGCACGAAGGCCTGTGGCAGGTCCTCAGAATGTTTGGCATTGAAGAAGGACTAGTGCAAACCATTCAAGCATATACAACACCGCAAGCAGTGCAGTCCTTCTGAAAATCAGGTCGGAGACTTACTTCAAAACCACAGTTGGGGTCCGACAGGATGCCTGTTATCTCCAGTCCTGTTTAATCTGTTCTTGGGGAAAAAATTATGAGAGAGACCCTCATGACTTCCACTCTACCATCTCCATTGGCGGCAGAACCCCTCACAACTTTTTTTTTGCCGAATGACATTGACCTCATGGGCGGAAGTAACACAGAGCTGCAAGATCTTACGACCCAAACTTGAGAGACAGTGCTGGAGCATATGGGATGGAGGTGAGCTCGGAGAAAAGTAAAGTACTTGTGAACAGCACCAGCAACGCCACTGCTAAAATTTACATGAAGGCCAACAGCTGGAGGAGGTAGACGCTTTTAAATTACCTTGGCGCTACACTCACAAAGGACGGGCGATCGACGACAGAAATCAAAGTCAGAATAGCCATGGCAACATCTTCCATGACAAAACTCACCACCATATGGAAAGTAAAGAGATCAGTTTCCCAATCAAACTAAAGCTCTACAAAGCCCTAATTCAGACGACCTGCTGTACGGAAGTGAAACCTGGACATTGACTGCTGAAACAGCAAGCGAATCCAGTCATTCGAAACAAAATGCCATAGAAAATTACTGGGCATATCCTGGAGAGAACGAAAGACCAATGAATTTGTCAAGAGTCAAATAACACGGCTGGCAGGTCCACAGGAACCCCTTCTCACCATCGTCAAGAAGAAAAAGCTGACATGGTTCGGCCACGTCACCCGCCACAACACTCTGCCAAAAACAGTACTGCAGGGAACACTGGAAGGTGGCAGAAGGAGGGGAAGACAGAACAAGTCATGGATGGACAACATCAGAGAATGGACCAGGATGAATGACTCGACACTACTGCGCAGAGCCGAGGACCGAGATGGATGGAGGAGGCTTACCACGGCATCGTCTTTCGTGTCTCCCCCACGACCGCCAAGGTCACGGGACTGATGATGATGATGATGATGCGTTAATGCATGTGAACATATACACACACACACGCGCGTGCGTGCACGCGCACACGCGCTCACACACACATGCACACACACACACACACACACACACACACTCACTCACTCACTCACTCACTCACTCATTTTCCTAACCCTTGCAGGCAGAATATTTTCAGCATGAAAGAGGCGAACCTGAAAGGAGAACACGGGGTTATACAGATAGTTCTGCCCCCAGATTCTATATCGCCTTGTAACATAGCCCGCCTGTTTGTTCGGGGGGGGGGGGGGGGGGGGGGGTGGCTTTTTATTCTGTTGTTCTGTATGTTCTTTTTTCCCCAGAACTGTTCTTTGGTTGTGTGGGTTGTTGGGTTTTTGTTGGTGGTGGTGGTGGTGGGAGGATGACAGTGGTGGTGAGGCGGTGCTTGATATCTTGAAGTGAAGCTAATGAACGTGTGGAAGATGTATGCTGTTCGGATCAGAGTCCTGATAGGTTGTTTTTTTCTCTCCGGTTTTGTCCTTTTTACTTGCTGTTTGACTTTTTGTCTATATGTGTGTCTGTTTGTTTGTCTGTCTGTAGATCAGTCTGTCTGCTAGTATGCCCCACTTTCTATGTAGCTCTAGGTTTTTTCTGTCTTTCAACCCCTATCTTTACCTTTGTATATTGTCTGTGTGTCTTTACTTCTGCTTTGATTGACCTTACCGAATGAATGATACTAGACCAAGCAAACAGCATAATGAAAGGAACAAGGAAGAGAGGGTGAAAGAAGATTTGAACTAACGGAAAACAATGTAACAAGCAACTGTACACTATCAACATTACAGCGCTGCTAAAACAATACAAACAAAAACAAAGAAAGAAAATTAACTATTGAGAACACTTTTGAAAACCAACAACTTTTTAAGGGTACAAAACAGCAGGGCAAATGTCCCAACATTGTGAAGGCAGAGTAATGAATAACAACATGACATTATGCTTCAAGAGATAACAAACGGGATAATGTTTTCTTTTTTTTCTGTTTCATTTTTTCCTCCTCTTTTAGCCCAAAGCTAGCACACAGAAATCAGACACGTTAATGACGTCCCTGTAACGATTTTCCACTTCCTTCTTTGTCTTTCCCTCATGTCTGTGTGTAATCGCTTTCTTCAGGCACTTAGTTCACTATTAGCAGAACATCACGTTGGTTTTTTTTCTTCTTTAAGGCAAGCCCTGAGGTCACAGCAGCGTAATAGAGACATTGGAGCAAGGCCTAATTTTCCAACAGTAAAGAGCTTCAGTGCTTGTTCGTGCATATACTGTTCTTTGATGTAGCTAAATCTGGTGCTGTTGTATATTGGTTTGTAAGAGGAGTGATTGAGGCGGTCAGTCTATATTGAGATCTGGATAGAAGGTTGTTTCCAATGTTGGAATAACGTATATGTGCGAGGGTGTGTGTGTGTGTGCATGTGTTTGAATGTGAGTGTGGATAAGTGCATGGGTGTGTATGTATGTGAGCCTCTCTCTCTTTCTCTCTCTTTCTCAATCTCTCTCAGTCTCTGTCTCTGTCTGTCTGTCTGTCTGTCTCTGTCTGTCTATCTGTCTCTGTTTCTGTCTCTGTCTCTCTCTCTCTCTCTCTCTCTCTCTCTCTCTCTCTCTCTCTCTCTCTCTCTCTCTCCTCTCTCTATCTCTTTCTGCCCAAGCACACAGAAATCAGACACGTTAATGACGTCCCTGTAACGATTTTCCACTTCCTTTTTTGTCTTTGCTTTGTGTCTGTGTGTAATCGCTTTCTTCAGGCACTTAGTTCTCTACCAGCAGAACATCATGTTTTTTTTCTTCTTAAAGGCAAGCCCTGAGGTCACAGCAGCGTAATACAGACATTGGAGCAAGCCTAATTTTCCCGTAGAAAACGAGCTTCACGTGCTTGTTTGTGCATATACTGTTCTTTGCTGTAGCTAAATCTGGTGCTGCTGTAAATTGGTTTGTAAGCGTAGTGATTGAGGTGGTCAGTCTATATTGAGATCTGGATAGAAGGTTGTTTCCTATGTTGGAATAGAATATATATGTGCAAGGGCGTGGGAGTGTGCGTGTGTTTGTGTGTGTGTTGTGTGTGTTATGTGTGTGTTTGTGTGTGTGTGTGTGTGGTGTGTGTGTTTGTGTGTGGTGTTGTTGTGTGTGTGTGTTGAGTGTGAGTGTGTTTAAGTGTATGTGTGTGTATGTATGTGAGCCTCTCTCGCTGTCTCTCTCTTTCTCAATTTCTCTCAGTCT
>CM054144.1:32182912-32187912 GCA_028751875.1 Rapana venosa
CGCTGAAGAAACTAACAACAAAAGTGTTTAACTTTGCCTTTTTTGGGTAAATATCACCCGTACTCTTTATATTCGGAGTATGTTGCGTTTCCATGTACTGTATTGTATGGTCATTTCAGTCACAGCATAATACTGGCTGCTTTTCCTGGAGGGGAGGGGGGGGGGTTGTTGCCACAAGAGCAGCGCCATTCACCGCCCCCCCCCCCAAAAAAAAAAAAAACAACAACAACAACAGCATAACAACAGCAAACAACTCGTGTCTGTGTATGCGTATATTTCCGGTAAGAGAGGCTTTTTCTACAAAATTTTCACATAGACAACTCTCTTGTTCTCACGAGTCCTTTTCACACGCAGTAAATAATGTGAATTACACACGGGATCGCCATTTATCGATTCATGAAACACAAAAACAACCCACCCACCCCACCAAAAACTACCCCCCAGACCAACACTTCAGCTCTAATGGATTGGATAATAAAAAAAAGTCTTGAGTTCAAAACGATGATCGAACCCGCAACCATCTCACCTCCTAGTCAAGTATGCTACCTCCGTACCACTGATGCGCAATATCCCCTAAAGGGACAGTGAAGCAGGGGAGGACGTCGACGAGGACGAGCATGTCGAGAATGACGCAGCAGGAGGGAGAGGGAGGGACATTTAGCAGGCAGAGGAAGAACACACACTGAGTTTTGGCCGCGAGTCTTTCAGCCCAAAGAGCCAGCAGGAGGAGAACATGACATTATTGCACCGAGGTGTTGTTGATTTAATGCCAGCAGCCATTAGGCCACTGGCATGTCACTGCAACAAAAGGAAAAAGGTGAACATGGGGGGGGGGGGGGGGGGGGGGGTTGCAGGGGGGCAGAGGGAGGGGTGTCTTTCTTCTCCTCCTCCTCCTCCTCCTCACATAATTGCTTTCATGATGTTATGAGAGGCATGCAATGCAGAGGCCGTATTATTACTTTCAGGGTTTCCTTTTCTTTTTATATCTTTTCTGTCTTTGTTTTTGTGTGTGTGTGTGTGTGTGTGTGTGTGTGTGTGTGTGTGTGTGTGTGTGTGTGTGTGTGTGTGTGTGTGTTGTGTGTGGGGTGTGGTGTGTGGGACCTGTCTGTTGTTCTGGATTCTGTGTGTCTGACTTGTGCGTGTGTTTGTTTGTCTGGATGTCTATCTGTTTGTCGGGCTTGCCTGTTATCTGTTTGTTGCTCTGTATGTGTGTCTGTCTCTTTACCTCTGGTTGTCTCTCTGTCCGTTTTTTCTCTGCGTATCTGCATGTCTGCCTGTCTGTCTGTCTCTGCCTGTTTCTCCGTCTGTCTGTCTGTCTGTCTGCCTCTCTCTCTGTCTCTCTCTCTCATTGTCAAGGTCATTGTCAATGTCATTCCCTGTCTCTGTCTCTCTGTCTGTCTGTCTGTCTGTCCCTGTCTCTGTTCTTTTTCTGTCTGTCTGTCTATCCCTCTCTCTCTTTCTCTGTCTGTCTGTCTGTCTGTCTGTCTGTCTCGTCCTCTCTCTCTCTCTCTCTCTCTCTCTCTCTCTCTCTCTGTATTTATGTATGTGTATGTGTGCGTGTGGCGCATGTGTGTGTGTGTGTGCGCGCGCGCGCGTGTTTTACTGCCTCTATGTATGTCTATCTCTATTTCTGTCTGTCCGTCCTGTCTGTCTGTTTGTCTGTTTGTCTGTCTGTCTGTCTCCACCTGCTCATCTGTACATACAACAACATGTCCTGATTGGGTTTTTTTCCTCCATCATTCTCTCTCTCTTCCCGAGTTGACTGATGCCCAGAAGACGAATAGAGAGGCTTGGGGGGGATGTCTTAACGACATTCTGGTAATGATTCTCTCATCGCTTTGTCTTGCACATTTTTTTGTCATCGTTCTCCACAGGCAATTTGCTGCAAGCTGAGCATCACCACCATCATGTAGGAGAAGAACCTCAAGGTCGACACAGTGTAATAACGACGATGGAACAGGTCCATTAGGGCCAGAAAATGAGACTGGCATATGCGGGGATCACGACTTCTGATTTGTGTGTGTGTGTTTTGTTTTTATACCATTGCCAGACAGTAGCATCTTAGTGGGTAGGCTGAGTGGGAAAGGATGGAGGTATTGGTCCTGTCGTTGGCTTTGTTCAGTCATGTGGACGTGGGGGAATCAGAGCGAGCAAGGACGTTTTATTTTGTGGTGGTGTTCCACAGTGTTTGATACTGTGGACTGTGCATCTCTTTGTATCTGTACCTGTCCAACCACGAACGGATCAGTCTTTGTCTTTATTTTGTCTGCAAATCCCAGTAAATTGATCCCCAGAGCTGGATGCCTTTGATGATGTTCCGGTAATGGCCCACTGTTTTCATTAGTTCTGACATTTTTGTGTGATCTTTCCCTGGGGGGCCAATTACTACTGGGAGAACCTCATCATAAGGGAGGAAAACCCCAGGTCACACCGTGTAAAAACGACGTTGGAACAGATCCATTAGGGCCCTGAGAAGGAGGTTGGTATACGCTGGCTCATTCCTTCTGATGCTGTGCTATATTGTGACTTCCTGGTGATGCTTGGGCTGAGTGGATGATAGCAGATATATCAGTCCTTTCATCGGCTTAATGAGTCGTGATACATGTGTAAGAATACAACCAGGGAGGTTTCTATTTCTGGAGTTCCCTTGTGTTATGGCAATGCTTTTGTGTGTGTGTGTCTATACCTACTTATTTATGTGTGAACCAGTGTTGTTGTTTTTCTATATGTTTCCCATATTCCGTAATGGATTGACAGTCAGAAGCTAAAAGAGAATCTGTGTGTCTTGATAATGATCCGGTAATGACCAACCGTTTCCTGACTTGTCATGATGGCTCACTGATGGGTATTCACTGCAGGAAGAGCGTCATTAAGTGGGAAAAGAGCCCCAAGGACAGCACAGCTAGGTAAGAACGATGGAATAGGCCTATTTTGGCCAAGTAAATGAGACTTGCACATATTGGCTGTTCCATGCTGATTTTTCTTCATTGATACTGTAGGTTCTTTGTAGGTCAGCTAGGTTAACAAAAGAAGAGATATTGGTCTTTTTCTTGGCTTCGTGGAGTCAAGAAAATGGTGTGATACCTAGACCTGGAAAGCAATTGCTTGACTTTCATAGTCCTGAGTTTGTGTTCTGTGGATCTTTATGTTTTGTATCTACCTAAATAATCCCATTGTAAGATGCAGTATTTGTCTCAATTCAATTCAATTCAATTCAGTGTAAACACTGTATTGTCTCAGAGACAGAGACATTCTCTAGTTGTCTTTATTCCTCAGAGGACTCATACCCAGAGGCTAAAAAAGAAGCTGCATGCCTTGATGGTAGTTCTAGTAATGACTCACTCTTTCCTTTATTTCTTTATAGTTTTTTTGTGATCATTCCATGCAGGAGATTCATCCTTCCCTGTGGGCAATGCACTGTTGGAAAAGCATCACGGCATGGAAAGAGAGCCCCCCAGGTCTACACAGTTTGATAGCAACATAGAAACAGGTTCATTTGGGCCAAGTAAACGAAACGTGCATACGCTGGCTCACGCGTTTTTTATTTCTATCAGCGCTGGAAGGTGCCCTTCTTAGTGAGTTGGTTGGATGAATGCGAGCAGATGTATGAGGCTGTTTTTGCTGTTGTTGGTTGGATTGATTCATGGTAGACATGTAATGATAAGCAGACCAACAAAGTACGTTGGTGTTGTTTTTGCTTTTGCATGATTATCTGTGCTCCCTTTCTCTCTGTGTGTCTGTACATACTAATTCCTGTATCTATCAGATTTTGTCTCAATTTTTCTGTACTCCTCAATGAAGTTATACCTATAGACAAATGATTGAGCTACAAGCCTTGACGATGGTCATTGTTTCTTTTGTCTTTTTTGGGAAGGGAAGGGGGGTGCTACAAGCAATTTACAGCTGAAAGAGCACCCACCTCAAGGTACCAAGATAACCCTACGTATACACAGCATGATAACAACAACACTGGGGCAGGTCTGTTTTCACCGAGGAAGCGACACTGGAGATATCGGGCCGATTATTTTTTCATCTTCTTTTTTTCCAGGTAAGTCTCAGAATGTGGGTTGGATGGAGAGATAAACGTAAATATGTTAGTCTTTAAATTAGTTTCTTACGTGAGTCACTGTAGATATGTGAATCAGACTCGAAAAGGATATATTTATGCGTTTCTGTAGTATTGGCAGAGTATCAAGGGGACAGGATACCTCAGTGGTCAGAGCACTCACTTTCCCCCAGCCAATGTTAAGCAGTATCGAGCGTGGCTACCAAATAGATGGGTGACCGTTTGCGCGCCGTGGCTTCAGTACAGCCCCCCAGTTCACCCAGCTGTAAATGGGTACCTGCCTCTCTAGGGTCAGGGAAGGTACAGCAGCGAGGGAGAGGAAACGTCCGCTGCCTTCAACATGCTTGCCCCTGGAGAAGCTGAGGTCTCATGCCTTGCTCCCTAGGACCACATAGGTTGTGGGACACCTTTACCTTTTTTACCTTTACCTTTTAGTATTAGGAGGGTGCCCTTGTATAGATATGTTCCTGCCCATCCATGTCTTTATCACATCGTCCTTGTCTCTCTCATCTCTCTGTTAATTTTTCCCCAATGGGCTGCTGCCTGGAAGCACACATAAAACTATGATGCCTTTTATAATGTCCTGCTAACGATCTGCCATTTTGTCTCGCGCCTTTTTGTGATCGTTCTGGGGAGGTTATTCACCGATGAAGGAGCATCACCATGTTGGCAGAGATCTCTTGAGGTTGACGCAGCGTAATAACAATGATTTGTTGGAACAGGTCCACTTTTTTTGCTAAGTAAACAAGGTTAGGATGATTTATAGTGTTTTATTTTAGTCTGTTCTGTTTTCTTTTACCGCTAGTCTGTAACTGCTTAGAAAAAAAAGAAGAAAGGATGGATAGGTAAGGCAATATTATTGGGGGTGTTGCTGCATATCTTGTTGTTATCGTTTTTTGTGCTTTTTGTTTGCTCAGTTTATTAATGGTAAATG
>CM054144.1:32192912-32197912 GCA_028751875.1 Rapana venosa
AGTGTCAAGGAGGAGGGTGTAGTTGGTACTGTACAGGAGAGAAGAATTTCAGGGGATCAATACATGCGAAATGATAAACAAAATTAAAAAATAAAAAAAATAAAGAAAAACAACAACCAAAATTATAGAAAAAATCAAAAAAAACAACACCGTTACATTACTAACCTATTGAACTACAAATAAACAACAGGAAAATGCAATTCTAACAATTTCTAACAAAATCAGTAATTCCAATGAAAACTGTAAATAAAATTTCAACTACTGAATTTCACGTGAAAAAACCCAAACCTATCTTAATGTGTGTTAACCCCCTCCCCTGCCTCCAAAAGAAACCCAAGAAGCAACCCCCCCCCCCCCCCACCCCACCCCACCCCTGGAAGAAAGAAGCTCAACCCTTAAAACAAGAGCCAGAAACACCCAACAACAGCCCCAAACCCAATTACAAACACAATATCTCTAGCCCCCTCCTATGACACAAACAAAATAAACAATAGGAATGCAACAACTGTGGATAATAATTTTATTTTATTTTTAAATCTAACAAGCTCGAAAAAATAATTTCTGGACTAGAGCGTCTTTAAAGTCCAAAGCAATCATAATAACAAACCAACTGGACTATGCATAAGCGATCTAAAAAAGTCGTACAATAAGTGACAGACTGCTAGATATTGCTGATGGAGAGGATGCCATCAAAACGGGAATGTGCCCTTTTAAACTGCGACATGTTAATATATGATCTGCTGTTGTATTATTACCGCATATGCAAAAAGCATTTCCAGCATGTTTTGTCTTGAAGCAATTCAGTTTCCATCTACAAGCTAAGGAAACAATCTGCTTTGAACAGTATACATCATGTTCTCGTATTTTGACGAAAGACTCAAATTTACGTACTTCTTTGTGTGCGTCTAGACAACCAAGTCTCCTTTCCTCACACTGAAATAACTTTTGTTGTGATTTTATTACAATATGATAACACTCTTGCAATGAAAAGGGAAGTACTAATTGTGTCACTTCTGATAAACCCTTTGCTCCTTTTTTTGCAAGAATGTCATATTTTTCATTGTAGTAAAAACCACTGTGCGATGGAATCCAACAGAAAGTTATTTCTGAGCCGTTTAATGATAAAAGATGAATCAAATGGCATATTTCGATGACGACTTCAGATCTAACATTTGTTCGCAAAGAATTAATTGCATAAATTACTGATTTGGAGTCTACACAAAAAAGTATTTGAAAGATTGTTTTAGGAAAATGGTTGAGAAAATTTAGGGCCATCAATATTGCGATTAGTTCTGCTGAAAATATTGATATACCTTCTCCAAGATGAAAGTGGTTTTCAGTTTTTAGATCTGGTATGATATAAGCAGCACCAGCCTTATTATCTAATACTGAGCCATCTGTGTATACTTTTAAGTGATTAGGATTATTTTCTTTCCAAGTGAATTTTGGCATGAGAAGATACTAAACTGATGTTGTCCTTTTTCGATAGATCAATATAATTGATGTCAAACTTGCTCGTTTGAGTTCCAGAATAGAATAGGGGGTAATACATCCCGTTGTGCTACATTTTCTTTTGGCTCCAACCCAGCGTTTGTAAAAATGTTTGATGTGTATGTTCTCAATGTAGTTTGTGATGATATAGATTTAGCTCTCTTGGAAAATCGGTGTCAGACTTGAGATTAACCACTGATTTCAAACTGTTTTGAACCAGTCAGGCTTCGTAACACAAATTTACTGCAAGAAACTCTCCTATTAATCTTCCAATGGTAAAACCCCTGAAGCACTGTATTTTTAAACATGAAGCATGGATAGGTAGACCTAGGGCAAGTTTATATGCCTGCAGTCTATGCTTTGAAGTTTTTTCAAAAGGTATTTTGGGGCACAGAAAAATACTTCCTGGGCAAAGGTTAATTTTGAACGAATGAGAGAAGTTGAAAGATGCAACAAGGTAACAATATCTTGGCCCATGGCTGTTTACTAACAATTTTCAAAATGTTTAAGCTTTTTCTTGCTTTAGTCAAAATATATTCAATATGTTTATGCCATGTTAATTTTGATGTTAGAAAAACTCCAAGGAATTTAACTACTTGTTTATATTGTAAATTCCACTTGTATTTTTAAAAATAGGCATTTTCCATTGGACTTGCTCCATTATTAAAGAGCATCATATCAGTTTTATCACATGACAGTTGTGATCCATTTTCAGTCATATAATTAGCTATAGTATTTAAATCGTTTTGATACAACCTTTTAGTATATAATTTAAAGACCCTAGCAGGTGTGTTCTTTTTCATCGTAACTTTCATCCACATACATATATCATCAGCATATTGAGCTAATTCTACATTTTTTGAAAGACTATCTGGCAAGTCATGCATCAAAATATTAAATAGTATAGGGGCAATAACTGAACCTTGTGGGATTCCCATTTGTATTAATCTTGTAGATGAATATGTAGTCCCTATTTTAGCCTTAATTTGTCTGTTTTCCAAAAAACCTTTAATGAAACCATACATCTGCCCTGACAAACCAATGTTTTTTAGTTTAAACAATAACCGTGAATGCCATACCTGGTCGTAAGCCTTAGTTATATCAAAAAATGTTGCTAGTAGACATTTCCGCCTGGCAAACTGATACTTGACCTGAGTAGTCAGCTTAACTAGATGATCAATAGATGATCTGCCTTTTCTAAAACCTGCTTGATTCACAGGAATAATTTTATTCTTCTCACAATAATATACAAGTTTATTTATTTATTTATTTATTTTATTTATACCACTTTAAGTCACGAGATTGCTCTGCGTGAAATTCGGGCTGCTCTCACCGGGGAGAGCACGTCGCCACAAGAGCAGCGCCACCCTTTTTTTTTTGTTTTTGTTTTTTTTTTGGCTGCAACTGTATTTCTTTCCCTATCAGAGTGGCTTTTTTCTAAGAATTTTGCCAGGGACAACTCTCTTGTTGCCGTGGGTTCTTTTTCGTGCGCTGCATAATTTTCTGTAACACACGGGACCTCGGTTTATCGTCTCATCCGAAAGACTAACGCCCAGACCACCACTCATGGTCTAATGGATGGGGGAAAAGTTTCGGGCCCAGACGGGATACGAACCCGGACTTTTCGCTTTCTAGACAGGCGCGTTACCTCTAGACCACCGATCCACTATTTAAAACGATTTTTTCTAGTAATTTACAGACATGAGACGTAAGTGCTATGGGTCTATAGCTATTCACATTTGTTTTTGGTTTACCGTCTTTATGAACAGGGACAATAATTGACTGTTTCCAAACTTGAGGTAGTACACCACTCTCCCAACATTTTTTAAAAATATCGTAGAGAATGTGTATCCACTTGTCCGGCAAGTGTTTGATCATTTCATTTGAAATGGCATCAATGTCAACTGATGTTTTCCTGTTTGGTAATGATGACATTGCAATCTTTTATTTTCTTGGACAGTTAATGGAGCATTGAAGTAATGGCTGTTATCAGGAACAGGGTCGGAAAAAAACTGACTGATTTTTCTCTTTGGGTTCTGTAGAGCTTTTGTGTTGGAGTTTAAGCATCGAGTCTGCTTGTGTTGGAAAAAAAATCTGCAAATGATTCGGCTTTTTCCTTAAAGAAGGGAACACTTTGTTATTTAACTCAATAGGATAAGTTGGTAATTTTATGCCATTTTTCATATGTTTAGTTGTCTCCACATCTTCTTGGTATCCTTGTGATTTGATACTTCTGAACTTCAAATGTTGTCCAATAAGTTTTCTTAGCTTGCTCTATTACTCGGCTGCATCTGATATTAGCATTTTTCATGGCCTTGTGGTTTTCAGTCGATTTATCTTTATTGTAAAATTTGAACATTAGTTTTTTCTCAGAGACTGCTTTTTCACAGTCGACATTCCACCATACATTCATTACCTAAATTACTGTAGCTTTTTGTAGCACTTGTGTTTATTTTGGAATTGTTTCATCGGCTACATTTAAAACGGAATTGCAGAAAGAATTGTACATTATGTCAATATTGTCATGGCTGGATGTAGTTACTACTAAATTCCGTAATATGCTTGTAAAAGTGAGCCAGTCTGCTCTCTCATAAATGTATTTAGGAATGAAGTCAGGATCAGCATTTTCTATTTTAAACTTTTCATTAATCTTAATAGAAATAGGAACATGATCACTACCTAATGTTTCATCATATATTTTCCATGAGTGTGACAATGCTAATTTAGGAGAAACCAATGTAAGATCTATGGCAGTTGGTCGATGGGTGGGTACATCAGGGATTCTGGTGTAGGACCCATCGTTAAGCAAACTAAGGGCGAGTCTACTATGTTTTCACAAGTCTATTTATTAGTAATGTGAAGACACTCTTTTTCCCAAAAAGGTGAATGGCTTGTTAAAATCACCGCCTACAATCCATTTTTGTTCATCACTTATAGTTCTCAGCCAGTCAGTATTTTCATTATCAGGACCTTTAGGTAAATAAACAGATACACAGTTGATGGTGAGAAATTCCGAAAACTTTACAGTAATAGCACACGATGAAACATTTGTTATATTTGCTGGCACAGGAGACTGTATCATGCAGTGTTGTAAACCAACACGAGTATAAAATTGCAGTATTAATCTTTCCATCAGAGTGTTGTTGTTCACAAACTGGTGGATAGACAAACTGCTTCAGTCTTGGAAGCTTGCTCTTTTTAACATTTAAAGACTGAAGGATAAGTACTTGATAACAATTTGACATAAGATGTTGGTGTAAGTATTCAACATTTGTAGCAATAGATCTGCAGTTCCACTGCAGTATTGAGATCTTATCATTTCGATGCATTACCATTCAAAATGTTATGTTGATTATAATAAATCAATACAAGAAGGGGAACCAATAAATAGGGCATGTAAGACCCCCCCCAAAAGCACACAACCCCCCCCCCCACAAAAAAACAAAAAACAAACCCCCAAAAACAACAACAAAAATATAAATAACCACCAAGAAAAATCCACCACAATA
>CM054144.1:32202912-32207912 GCA_028751875.1 Rapana venosa
GCACACGGGGCCTCTGTTTATAGTCTCATCCGAGGGACTTTGACATTCAGTTCGATTTGTTTTGGTCAACTGGAAGGAAAGGGCGAGGCTGGGAATCGAACCCAGAACCTCACGGTTTACTTGTTGGCAGGCAAACGTCTTAACCGTCCTGCCACCTTCCTTCTTACCATTGGTGAACCTTGGAGCTCTAGCTCAGGAAAGAAAACAAATGTTCAGCGATGCTTCTTCTTTAAACGCTCAAACAGCAAGTTTTGTCTGTCATATGAGCGAAAATGCGTTGCGCTGCCGTAAAGCTCCTGAGAAGTTGGGCCCAGCCCATACGTTTATGGCGAGTTTCTGTAGAATGAGATACACCAGATTTCTTTCCTTTTTTTCTTTTTTTTGTGTGTTTTAGGTTGAGGGGAGGAGAGAGTGGGGGGATACGTTTCTGTTTGTTTCTGTGTGTCTGTATTTGTTTTAATATTGACCATTGTCTTTCCTTCTGTCTTTTTTGTGTGGTCTTTTTTGTCTTTAGGTCTCTCTCTCTCTCTGTCTCTCTCTCTCTGTCTCTCTCTTTCTCTTTCTATCTCTCTCTCTTTCCTTCTCTCTCTCTCCTTCTCTCTCTCTCTTCTCTCTCTCTCCTTCTCTCTCTTCTCTCTCTCTCTCTCTCTCTCTCTCTCTCTCTCTCTCTCTCTCCTTCTCTCTCTCTCTCTCTCTCTCTCTCTCTCTCTCTAGGTTGGCGTGACGGGACGAGAACTGAAAGGGCGTGCTGTTAGTAAGCTGCTGCAAATTTTTGCATTTAAGCTTCAAAATGTCAGTTACTGGCCTTCCAGCAACTGTAGTAACAACTTTAAATGCCCTGCTGATCGACAACGTCCTATCGAGCTGGAAAGTCGCGGGGGAGAGCGGCAGCGTTGTCTTCGTCTTGCGACTGAAGCCAGCTGACAAGTCAGTGTCAACAGAAATGGCGGACCCAGTGCTGAACCGTAATTCGCGAGTTCAGTATTTTCGCAAGAAGTGCCCTTCCCAAATCCGTCGGGACGTCCAAAGATGTAGACAACATCAAGAAAGACAGGCAAGTCGTCAGTGTGACAAGGACAGTGTTTTGGAAGAGCCGGTGTTGTCTGACAGTGACTCCCTGCATCGTGAGAGAGTGGATGCAGAATCAAAACAAACCAGCGTGTACACAGAGCTGTGTGTCGACAGTGCAGTGAATGTCCCAGCCACACTAGATTCACTTGATTTGCCGTGTGAACCAGCAACAGACAGCAAGATCGGTGTGTCTCCTGAGTTGTCTGATGTGGACGAAGAACAAACAGTTGACTGCACAGTTGAAGGTTTTCATACTGGTATTGTGAAAGAGTATGTGTCCACTCTGACAGACAAACGTGTGCAGCGTCGATTACGAGACAGCAAAAGAAACACACAGTTTCGAAAGGTTGTAGTTCAAGATTCAGGCAATCAAACTATTCTGATGTGTGAATCGGATGACATCGCCCTAGAATATTCTTGTAATGAAGATACTGGCGAGGAATCTATGTGTGTTTTCTGGTACATCAAGCAAGAAGACAGAAACATGTTGCCAGAAGAACGTGTCAGGCTTGCCAGACTTCGTAAAGGGAAGCAGCGTCCTAACACACAACACGCAGAGACAGTGGCACGTGCTGAACGGGAATTACATCTTCTTCGGGACCTGATCCGGTTTTACATGGGCTGACTTCGCTGGCTGCAGACTGGAAAAGGAAAGGCTGTTTTGAAAACCGAGACACGGACAATAATGTATCAGATCTAGATGTACATACCATTACTGACATGGTTTCCATGTCACTGTAATCGCGTCGCGTTCGATATCGTTTGTTACCGCGCCGCAGCGCTATATGGCTTGATTGCTAAATAGCAATAAATATTGTTCATTGTTCATTGTTCATTGTTCTCTCTCTATCTATCTCTATCTCTCTGCTGTTGTTGGTGGAGCTGTTAAAACTGTTTTATATCAAGCTCTTCGACATTTTGTAACTTAACTTGGTATCTTTATTGATAGTATATATATATATATATATATATATATATATATATATATATATATATATATATATATATATATATATATAATATTTAAAGAGTTTTAGTAAGAATCCTTTAACAGAACTTGATATCTTGTTTATTTTGATGTTGATGTAACCTGAAAATGCTCTCTCTCTCTCTCTCTCTCTCTCTCTCTCTCTCTCTCTCTCTCTCTTCTCTCTCTCTCTCTCTCTCTCTCTCTCTCTCTCTGTATGTATGCTTGTGTGCTCGTGCATATATGAATGGAGGTGTATGTAGATGTCTGTCTGTCTGTATGCATGCATGCATGCATCTGTATATGCATGATTGTATGTTTGAGTGTCTATACCTACGTATGAATATATTTATGCATGCATACACACATGTCTATTTTACGTTTCTAATCAGACAGCCTGTCTCACAGCCTACCTGCCTATTGTCAGTTTTGTTGGGGTTTTTTTTGCTTTTCAGAAAGCCGTGCACTTTAACACAGATCTTTAATGCTAGCATCAACACACACTGTTTCTTCTGCCAGCCAGAGTCTTCCTCGCTTCCTCCCGCTCCCCAAGAGTTCCTCCTGCCTGTTGTTATCAATATGTCAGGAATGGATATTCCGACATCGTAATAATAACAATGCTGATGCCTACCATGCCTGAGACATAAAGCCATATGGGTTCTATATTGTAGGGGGTAATCAAAACGATATTACGAGCATATGAATATAGATAGAGATATGCAGGAAAAAGAAGTGTCTCGTTTTCTCATCTTGGGTCTCATTTTGTTTGTGTGATGCATATGTATTTCTGACGACATCTCCGAGTCATGTGAATCGGCATCCGTCTGCATCTGTCTGTCTCTACTTATCTGTTACTGATGCTTGTGTCTGTAAATCTTACCTTTCTTGCTGTGTCTCCCCCGGCCTGTCAGTTTGTCTTTCCGTGTGTCTAAGTAATAACTGCTTGCACGCTCTTATTTCTTTATGTCTGTCTGTATCTGTCTGTCTCTCTGGCTCTCTCTGTGTCTCTGTGTCTCTGTCTCTCTCCTGTTCCGCTTTTCGGAACAGTAGGCCATTGTGTGCCGGTGGGAACAGATGACAAAATTTACAAAACCGCATACACACGGGGACTAGACGTAAAAAAGCACATGAGTGCTTATTCCAGTATCCTCGATATAAACGAATATAAAAAAATCTCTCTCTGTCTCTCTCTGCTTTTCTGTCTATGTCTGTCTGTCTGTCTGCTTCTCTCTCTCTCTCTCTCTCTCTTCTCTCTCTCTCTCTCTCTCTCTCTCTCTCTCTCTCTCTCTCTCTCTCTCTCTCTCTCTTGCTCTCTGTGTGTCTAAACTGTCTAGTCTGTCTGCCCGTCTGTCTATCTGTCTCTCTCTTTGTCTGTCTCTTTGTCTAAATCTCGTCGTCTCTGCCTCTGTCTCTCTGTTTGTATGTCTCTCTGTCTCTCTCTGTGTCTACCTGTCTGTCTGTCTGTTTATCTCTCTGTCTCTTTCTGTCTCTCTGCCTCTCTGTCGCTCTGTCTGTCTGTCTGTCTGTCTGTCTGTCTCCTTCTCTCTCTCTCTCTCTCTCTTCTCTCCTCTCTCTCTCTCTCTCTCTCCTCTCTCTCTCTCTCTCTCTCTCTCTCTCTCTCTCTCTCTAACTCGCAAATACAAAGGTAAGGGGTGGTCAGAAATGGTCTGGCCAAAACATGCGGCAGAAACTGGTTGCTCTAGGGCATGATGGACTTCAGTGTACGCCTTTTTTGTTTTGCAAGTTAGTTGACACGAAAATACATTTGATGCTGACCCCTAGTGAGCAAGCTTTGGAACAGAAAGGAAATAAAGAGATCCCAGTGTACACAATTCCCCCAAGCAAAGAATTTTTTCTCTCAACTGCCTCAGACAAAATAATGCGCTCCTCATCTGTCACCGGAGTTATTCTTCTTAATGCTATAGCCACAATGAGCATTGCATTTTCTCACCGTCTAGAGCCTCTCTCTCTGTCTCTCTGTATCTCTGTCTCTGTCTGTCTGTCTCTGTATCTCTGTCTCTGTCTGTCTCTGTGTCTCTGTCTCTGTCTGTCTCTGTATCTCTGTCTCTCTCTGTCTCTGTCTCTGTCTGTCTTTCTCTGTATCTCTGTTTCTGTCTCTCTCTGTAACTCTGTCTCTCTGTCTCTGTCTCTTGTATCTTCATAACCCCACCCCACCCCCACCCCCCGTTCACGGTTGTATAAAGCAATGTCAGATTGTGCTTAAAAGTGAATGGCTTGCATGCAGTAAAAGGCCAGTGAACGTAAAAGGTCGCACGTGCGGTATGTCTCAAAATAACGATGCGGTGAACAAGCAGGATATTGTACAATATTGCACACAGCGATGTCGTTGTGGTTGTCTTTACTGCTCTCTCTCTCTCTCTCTCTCTCTCTCTCTCTCTCTCTCTCTCTCTCTCTCTCTCTCTCTCTCTCTCTCTCTCTCTCTCTCGCTCGCTCTCGCTCTCGCTCTCTCTCTCTCTCTCTCTCTCTCTCTCTCTCTCTCGCTTCGCTCCTCCTCTCTCTCTTCCTCTCTCTCTGCTCTCTCTCTCTGCTCGCTCTCTCTCTCTCTCCTTGCTCTTTGCTCGCTCTCTCTCCTCTCTCTCGCTCTCTCTCGCTTCTTCTCTTTCTTGCTCTGTCTCTCGTCTGTCTTCTCTCTCGCTCGCTCTCTCTCTCTCTTTTTTCTTCTTTCTCCGTCTTTCGTCTCTCTCTCTTCTTTTTCTGTCTTCTGTCTCTCTGTCGGTCTGTCTGTCTGTCTCTCTTTTTTTCTGTCTCTCTGTCTCTCTGTTGTCTCTCTCTCTCTCTCTCTCTTTTTATGTTTCTGTCTCGGTCTCTGTCTGTCTGTCTGTGTCTGTCTGTCTGTCTCTCTGTCTTCGTCTCTTCTTCTCTCTCTCTTCTTTCTCTCTCTCTCTTTATTTATGTCTCTCTGTCTCTCTGTCTGTGTCTGTCTGCTGTCTGTCTGTCTCGT
>CM054144.1:32212912-32215412 GCA_028751875.1 Rapana venosa
TTATTTCTCTCTCTCTCCTCTCTCCTCTCTCCTCTCTTCCTCTCTCTTTTCTCTCTTTGTCTCTCTCTCTGCCTCTCTCTGTCTCTCTCTCAGTCTCTCTCTCTCTCAGTCTCTCTGTGTGTGTCTCTCCCTGTGTCTCTCTATATAAGTCTCTGACTTTCTCTCCCTTTCTCTATCTGTCTCTCTGTCTTCTTCTGTGCCTCTCTGTCTATCTGGCTCTCTGTCTCTCTCTCTCCTTTTCTCTTTCCTTCTCTCTCTCTCTCTCTCTCTCTCTCTCTCTCTCTCTCTCTCTCTCTCCTCTCTCTCTGTCTATGTCTGTCTGATTGTCTGTCTATCTCTGTCTGTCTGTCTCTTTCTCTCTCTCTCTGTCTCTCTCTCTCTCTCTTCTGTCTCTCTCTCTTCTTCTCTCTCTCTCTCTCTCTCTCTCTCTCTCTCTCTCTCTCTCTCTCTCCCTCTTTCTTTCTTCTTTCTTTCTTTCTCTGTCACTCCTTTCTGTCAATTTTTAGGTCTCTATGTCGCTGCCTTTCTGTCTGCTTCTTTTGCTCTTCGTGTGTCCCTCTGTCCATCTGTCTGTTTCTCTTGGTCTCCGTTTATCTATATGTCTGCCTGTCTGGATTGCTCGCTGTCTGTCTGTCTGTCTGTGTCTGTCTGTCTGTGTCTGTCTAATCTCTATCTCTCTCTCTTTCTTTCTCCTCTCTCTCTCTCTCCTCTCTCTCTCTCTCTCTCTCTCTCTCTCTCTCTCTCTCATCTCTCTCTCTCTCTCTCTCTCTTCTGTCTGCCTGTCTGCCTGTCTCTGTGTCTGTCTCTGTGTCTGTCAGTCTGCTTGTCTGTCCGTCTCTCTCTGTGTCTGTCAGTCTGTCTGTCTGTCTGTCTGTCTGCCTGTCTATGTGTCTGTCTGCCTATCTGTGTTTCTTCTCTCTCTCTCTCTCTCAGTGAACTCTGAACTGTTCAGAGTTCAGAGTTCAGAATTCTCTCTCTCTCTGTCTCTCTCTCTCTCTGTCTCTCTGTCTGTCTCTCTCTCTCTGTGTATCATTTTTATCACTTATACCAGTCTCTATATTGATGTCGCAAGGGGAGAAAAGCCGATTTTTCAAAGCATGGTCTGTAACCTTTTATGCAGCAGTCCGGAAGCGTTGTCACTTATTCCTACAAGCTAAGTGCCATGCTTTAGGATAAAGTGCCTTTTTTTGGCCTTGACACGGTAAGCTGGGGTTGTCTTCCCTTACCATCAAAACATGAATGTACTCTTCTTTAACAGGAAGGGATAGCCTAGCGGTTAGAACATTGCGCTCGCAATCTGACGACCAGGGTTCGAATACCGTTCAAGGGGATTTCTCCCCTGGAGTTAACATCAGTACAGACTCCAGTCTCCCCAAAAGTCCTTCGGATGAGACTACAAGCCGAGGCCCTGTGTGCGAACGCACGCAGAACATCTTGCGCACATGTTAAACCCTGTTCCGCTTTTCGAAAGAGTAGGCCATTGTGTGCTGGTAGGAACAGATGACAAAATTTACAAAACTTCATACACACGGGGACTGAATGTAAAAAAGCACATGGGTGCTTATTTCATTATCTTCGATATGGAAACAATGAATTTTTTTAAACTAGCAAAATGATGAAATAAATAAATTTAAAGAAGTCAAGATCCTTTGAAATGATTCAGAGTAGGGCTGCATAGATGTTGAGGTACATGTTTTTCAGTGTGTTTGGTTGTGGGATTTTGTTTTTTTTACTTAAAGGCGGATTTGTGAGTGTCTGAAACAATGTATTTCATATAGCAACTAGTATTGTATAATTTACCATCATTATGCAGTCATGAAGGATTATTATGAATTGTATTACACACAAAACTGTGCTAGATGTGAAGCCATACTTACACTCGATTTCTGCTTATTCTAATATTTTAGGCTTGTTACTTTTGTGCGTGTGCTTCTTTTAAACAAAATGTCCACCTCAAAAGAGTATTGTCATTCGTTCTCGTAGCTAAGGATAACATCATCTAAATAACTTAATGTTGCTATGCTTAGCCCTGTCAATGTATTCCAAACGTTTCATCGGTTAGTTCAGGGTTGTACATTGTAAAGTCAAACCGTGCAAGACTGTTCAGAAGGCTTCTGCATTCACCAACGGCAAATACACACAACACACACACACACACACACACACACACACACACACACACACACACACACACACACACACACACACACACACACATACACACACACACACACACTCACTCACACACACACACATACACACACACACGCGCGCGCGCACGCACACAAACACACACACACATACGCATACACACACACTCACTCACTCACTCACTCACACAAACACACACACACATGCATACATACCCACATGCGCGCGCGTGCAAAAAAAGAAGAAAAAAGAAACACACGAATATAATAGCCACAAAGGCTTGTTTCAATTTACAGTAACGTATTTGTTTTTCATCTCATCTGCTTTTCAGCACAGAAAGGATCAATCT
>CM054144.1:32220412-32227912 GCA_028751875.1 Rapana venosa
TCTATATTTTCTTTGGTATACTACTTTGTAACCTAGCAGGTACGCAGCATTGTATTATCATTGTATGCATAGGGCTACTATCTAAACTGACTTAAAAAGTAGGGAAGAATTTAGAAAAGGAGGAGCAAAACAATACCAAATGCAGTATAAGAGTTGAAAATGCATCTGCACATCCCTGCACTAATACCATCATCCTTCCTTAATGGTCCATTTTACCCCTTGGTTTCTTGCTGCTTTAACTCACCCCAGCCTCTACTCTGTCATTGTCTTCCTGCCTGCCATCCTTTGATCCCATCTACTCTGTCTTTGCCTCTTCTCTCTTAACAGTCCTGGTCGTTTTCCTGTCACCGTCCCTTCTGAAAGTGCTACCATAGGATCATGCCATTATTCTAGAAATGTGTGTCTTCCTTGGCATTGAAAGCTCAGGAGTCAGCATTATTGGTATAATGCTACCTTTTCTCAAATTTTCTCTATGTCTTGGAGAGGGGTAGAGATGGTAGCAGGATGGGGAGGGGGACATAAGGAGAGAGAGAGAGAGAGAGAGAGAGAGAGAGAGAGAGAGAGAGAGAGAGTGCACAATTTGCTTTCAAATTTAAAATCTCCTCCTTCATAAAGGTTGAGCAGGGGAATTATAGCAACAACAACAAGAAAAGCAAAAGAAAACAGCACCAGCAGCAACATGAGCAACAACAGCAATGACTACAGCAAAAGCAATGACAGGACATGTCTAGAAGCTTATTGTGTCACCTCCCATCACAAAATCAGATTGGGAACACTTTAAGCACATGTTGAAACCAGCCTTAAACCAGAACACAAACATCTCCATGGTCATTAGTGACAGCATCAAGGCGATTATTTGGGCTGAAAAGTGGGTATTAGTTGTGCCTAATATTATGAAAGTATTTCTAAAACTACCCAACGTAACACATGCTAACACACACATACTCATGCATGCCCATGCATGCGCACTTGCTCACAGGAAAATACCCAAGTACACACAGATGCACACACATGTGCAGGCATGCATACATACACACATACACACACACATACACACTCACTCTGTATCTCTCTCACATACACACATACACACATATTTTAACTAGAGCAAACACACTTGCTTCATCAAACAAATCATTCTACAGAATAGTGTCTTGCAACTCACCTATTCCCCTGTACACACCACACCACACACCCCACACACACACACACACACACACACACACACACACACACACACACACACACACACACACACACACACACACACACACACACACACACACACACACACACACACACACCACACACACACACACACACAGACCGAGCCTTACAACACAAGCAAAAGCATCAATCTTCCCTCTTCCACCCACACATCCGTCTGTAGAAATAAACTCCCTCCCTTTTAGTCCCCACAGGGATTTCTCTGATCCCTGGGGAGAGCCCAGGTGATGACAGGGAAGTGTGTGTGTGTGTGTGTGTATGTGTGTGTTGGTGTGTGTGTGCGTGTGTGCGCGTGTGTGTGTATTGGTGTGTGTGTGTGTGTGTGTGTGTGTGTGTGTGTGTGTGTGTGTGTGTGGCCAGCATCCAGGCCATCTGTCAGAACGGCCCCTGGGGACGGCACAGACAGACCATGTCTTCAGCTTCTGTTGTCTCTCCCCATGGACACTGCAAGCTTTTTGTTTTCTCTGTGTCTTCTTACCACAAAAGAGGGTTGTCTTTTGCAAGCCTGCAGGTCTTCTTGGTGGTTGTGTGTGTGTGTGGTGTGTGTGTGTGTGTGTGTGTGTGTGTGTGTGTGTGTGTGTGTGTGTGTGTGTGTGTGGTGGTGCGCACGTGTGTGTGTGTGTGTGTGTGTGTGTCGTGCGTGTTATAACTGCTCTACCCAAGCTCCCTTTCCAAAACAAAAAGTGATCTACTGCCATCTATTTCTATGTGTCTCTTATTATCATGCTTCTTCTTCTCTTGGCACAGTTTTAAAGTGGATTTTGTTAAGGAGATAACAACAACAACACTTAGAGAAAGTAAAGACAAGAAACAATGATGCCAGAGAGAGAGAGAGAGATAGACAGAGACAGAGACAGACATAGAGATAGAAAGACAGATCAGCATGATTGTGTCACCTCTTTCCAACCTAAGGTGGTTTTAGAAACGATTCCTCACTTTTGCTGACAAATGATACATGCACATCTCTCTCTCTCTCTCTCTCTCTCTCTCTCTCTCTCTCTCTCTCTCTCTCTCTCTGTGTGTCTCTTTCTCTTTCTCTTACTCTCTCTCCCTCTCTACCCCCCCCCCCTCTCTCTCTCTTTCACATACACACACGCACCCCTTTAGAAAAAAGCCAACCTACTCCACCACCAAAATACGAGTCCCTCCAAATAATCATGAGCTCTCCTTCACACAACCAATTAAACCCTAATTCACAATCTACATGTGCACTCAATTTCCATAATTTCCACATTTATTTGCTTTAATGAAAGTTTGTTTTCCTCTTTCTCTGTGTGTGTCTCTGTCTCTCTCTCTCTGTCTCCCTGTCTCTTTTTCTGTCTTTCTCTGTCTGTCTTTATCTCTGACTTTCTCTGTCTCCCTTTGTCTCTGTCTGTCTTTCTCTCTCTCTTTGCCTATGTCTGTCTGTCTTTCTGTCTGTCTGTCTCTCTGTCTCTGTCTGTCTCTCTGCCTCTGTCGGTCTGTCTGTCTGTCGGTCGGTCTGTCTGTCTGTCTGTCTGTCTGTCTGTCTGTCTGTCTGTCTCTCTCTCTCTCTCTCTCTCTCTCTCTCTCTCTCTCTCTCTCTCTTCTCTCTCTCTACATGTAGCAGAGCATTAAGAACCCTTCATTCCTCTCGACCCTCCCTCACACACACACACACACACACACACACACACACACACACACACACAACACACACACACACACACACACACACACACACACACACATACCACCACCATTACTCTGTGGTACCACATTTGATCAATTTGGAAAGACAACCACAGACAACGTCCATCTATTCTTCATCCATTTTGCGCCCCAGTAGGTGGCTTCTGCTCCCTCTCTTTTACTCCCCGAGTTCAAATTGATGGCTCATACATCGTCTGCTCTGTTTTCATTCTCTTGGGGAATATGAAGGAAAGGGGTGGGGAGATAGAGAGAGAGAGAGAGAGGGAGGGAGAGAGAGAGGGGGGGAGAGAGGGGGGGGGGGAGAGAGGGGGGTGGTGAGAGAGAGAGGGGGGAGAGAGAGAGAGAACATGGTGAGGAGGACAGGAAAGAAAGGGGAGTTGGGATGCTTGGAAGGCAGGATGTGAACACACACTGATACACAGACACAGACATACAGACACAGACATACAGACAGAAACACACACACAAGAGGAGAGAGAGGAGAGAGAGAGAGAGAGAGAGAGAGAGAGAGAGAGATGGAGAGAGACAGAGAAAGACAGAGAGACACAGAAAGAGAGAGAGGGAGAGAGAGATGGGGGGGGGGGGGGAGAGAGAGAATATTTTGAATAAACATTTTTAATAAGGGAAAAGAATAAGTACAATGGTGACTTTTTATCCATCCCTTTGTCCAAAAAGTAAGAGAGAGAAAAAGACAATGGCAATGACAATGACAAATTCTTTTATTTCGAGGATAATGAATAAGCACTCGTGTGCTTTTTTACATCCAGTCCCCGCCCGTAGGAGAGAGAGAGAGAGAGAGAGAGAGATACAGACAGAAGACTGACAGACAGACAGGCAGGCAGACAGACAGATACACAGATAGACAAACAGACACACGGACATAAAGAGACACATACAGAGATAGACAGGGAATGTATGAGAGTGAGACAGACATACAGTGAGAACAAACCGATAGGGAGGAGAGAGAGAGAGAGAGAGAGAGAGAGGAGAGAGAGAGAGAGAGAGAGAGAGAGAGAGAGAGAGAGAGAGAGAGAGAGAGAGAGTCTTGAAACAGGCACAGTTATTCCACCACCTCCATATTATCACCATCCCCTGTTTATCCTTCTTAACCTATCCTTACCACCAACACCACAAACACCAACACCACCCTTTCCTTCCCACACCCAAACAAACCATCATTCCTTCTTTCTGTCCCTTCCACCCCTCCACCATTCCTTTTTTCCCTCTAGCTCTCCCATCCAGCACTGGCGTCTTGCCTGTCTGTCTGTGATCTCATCTGATCTGTCCTCAATCTCTTTCCCTCATTTTTGGCTGACAGTCGTAATTATTTTCTGGGGGCGGGGAGAATCTTAGAGACAGTCTGGAGTGATCCAGACGGTTTACTCACGAGATGTGGGGGGTCTTGGCCAGCCTAGCCCAGAATGGTCCTGTTTTGAGTATTGCAAGCCATAAGTTACTACTGTCTTCGGGTTAGTGTACTCTTTGCTTTAGGTTCTTTTCCAAGGGTCACTGGGTTTTTTGGTAGGTGTGTGTTGGTGGATGGGTTGGAAAAAAAGAAGGTGTCTTTGTTTTTGTTTGTTTGTTTATTTGCTGTTTGATTACTTGGTTTGATTGATTGGTGAATTTTGGTTTTGGTTTTGTTTTGTTAGAATGTTTCTTTTTGTTTGTTTTTTTATATATTATTTTTGTTGTTGACACATTAGATAATTTTGCTTTGTGGCGTGTGGTGGCTGTTGTGGTATAGCAAAATGTTTTATGGAGTTAAATGGGATTTTGTTGTTGTTGGGTTTTTTTTCCTTTCTTTTTGACAATGTTGTGTTTGTATGTGGCAGCCCATACAAAAGGACTCCTATACTAAACAAATAATAAGCATTTGAAATGCATTTGTCTTATCACGCACAAACACACACACAGACATATAAACAAAAGCACGCATGCACACATACACACAAACACACACACACCTCACATACACGCACACACACACACAAATACACACACACCACACACACACACACACAAACACACACTCACACACACACACACAACTGATAAAAGCAAAATCAAACACCTAATCCCTCAAATAACCGTAGTAAAGAATACATAAAAAGGCATTATCAGGTTCTGCTAATGACAGAAAGAACACATAACGAAAGGATTCAGCTTTTAACGGGGTTTTAAAGAAAGATTTGGAGCAGAATAACTGCCAGAAAGTAAGTAGATGGACCAAGATAATTTTAAAAAAATAAGCCTTGAAAAAAAGGAGGAATTGGGGAAAAGACTGTACATTGGCCATGTGGTTTTGCTTTTGCAAGATGGAATTTTGAACAAGTCAAGAAAAGCGTTCAACCTTTGATCCAACGCAAGTTTTATACACTAGTTATAGAGTAGCCGTGTTTAGTTGATGAACAGACACGTATGTGTGTTGGCTGAGGCCAGTGGGCAGATCTCCTGCAAAGTTACAAGCCCAGGAGAAGTTCAGGCACTGTACACGCCCACTAGGTGACAGAACGGAAAGAGAGAGAGAGAGAGAGAGAGAGAGAGAGAGAGAGAGAGAGAGAGAGAGAGAGAGAGACAGAGACAGAGACAGAGACAGACAGAGAGAGAGACAGAGAGACAGACAGACAGAGGCAGACAGACAGACAGAGACAGACAAACAGACAGAGACAGATAGAGACAGGGGCAGAGGTAGAGAGACAAAGAGAGACAAAGATAGAGACAGAGAAAGAGAAGTATAAGGAGGTGGGTAGACATGTGTTAGTTGTGATGTTAACATTCGTATTAAAATCACATCAGATCAGAAAAGGGCGAGTTATACTTTCCTGAGTGCCGTTTAAGCAATGAATACAATTATTTATTCATATGTGTGGGATTTGTATAATAATTTGTCTATGCTGTTTTCTTCGACGTGCAACTATCTTGCAAAGTATGTAAAACCGTACATTCACACACGTGTGTGTGTGTGTGTGTGTGTGTGTGTGTGTGTGTGTGTGTTGCGACTCATCTCATCTGCTCCCATAACCCCTCCGGGGGGTGGTAGGGACACTGTAGTGACGAACGTTGCACCAGTTGGCTCCATTTGTTCCCTGGTTGTGGGCAAGTGCCTGGGTGTTGACTACCTGCCCGTCTATTTCTTTGAGAGTTGCTCGCTCTCTCTCTCTCTCTCACCTCCTCCTCCTCCTCCTCCTCCTCCTTCTTCTTCTTCTTCTTCTTCTTCTTCTTCTTCTTCTTCTTCTTCGCAATTCTTCTTCTTCTTCTTCTTCTTCTTCTTCTTCTTCTTCTTCTTCTTCTTTCTTCTTCTTTTTTTCTTCTTCTTCTTCTTCTTCTTCTTCTTCTTCTTCTTCGCAATTCTTTTTCTTCTTCTTCTTCGCAATTCTTTCTTCTTCTTCTTCTTCTTCTTCTTCTTCTTCTTCTTCTTCTTCTTCTTCTTCTTCTTCTTCTTCTTCTTCTTCTTCTTCTTCTTCGCAATTCTTCGCAATTCTTCTTCTTCTTCTTCTTCTCCGCAATTCTTCTTCGCAATTCTTCTTCTTCTTCTTCTTCTTCTTCTTCTTTCTTCTTCTTCTTCTTCTTCTTCTTCTTCTTCTTCTTCTTCTTCTTCTTCTTCTTCGCAATTCTTCGCAATTCTTCGCAATTCTTCTTCTTCGCAATTCTTCTTCTTCGCAATTCTTCTTCTTCGCAATTCTTCGCAATTCTTCTTCTTCGCAATTCTTCGCAATTCTTCTTCTTCTTCGCAATTTTTCTTTTTTGCAATTCTTCTTCACAATTCTTCTTCTTCTTTGCAATTCTTGTTCGTGTTCTTGTTCTTCCTCTTCCTTTTTGTTGTTGTTGTTGTTCGCAATTCTTCTTCGCAATTCTTCTTCCTACTCTTTCTCAACCATTTTGTGTGCGTTTATTGGCTCTCTTGGAAGATTAGAAAGAAACCGATGCAATGTCCTTACAAATGATCGCATTGCTGGCCACACTAAAGACCATAGAGACCTGTCACTGTTCGTCACCAATCGTCTGTGCACGTGCTTAATGTGTTCCCAATCCGATTAAGTGTTGGGAGGCAAAAGTGTCTGCCTCTGCTACGTTTCTGTCATTGCTCCTGCTGCTGCTGCTTCTGCTGCTGCCTCTGCTTCTGCTGCTGCTATTGCTGTTACTGAGTACAGCTTATGAGAGATGGAATCCTCATAAGCTTTGGGAGTACAACGTTGCATGCCTGATTACATCTGTGTGTGATAAGGTATTCTTAAACTCGTTTGTTTTAGGTGTTGTTTTTTTTACAGGTTCTCTCTCTATTTCTCTCTCCATCCCCCCCCCCCCCCCCACCCCATCTCTCTTTCTCTCTCTGCCTGTCTTTCTCTCTGACCCCTTACCCTTCTGCTCCCACCAAAAGTATCCTGCCATGCTGTTCTTTTTACTGGCCAAAAAATATGCTATAATCAATCCTACTCACTCATACATACTTATTGCCGACAGAGAGGCTGGAGTGCATCATTACCACGCGCGATATTTACGGGAACGTGGGAGTGGGTTGAGGCCAAACAAAAAGTCAGATGAGATCAAGGAACGGTTGACTATGGAAACGAAAGGCAATCCTCAGAGCATTGGGGAAAGAGA
>CM054144.1:32240412-32255412 GCA_028751875.1 Rapana venosa
CTTTTTGAAGCAGCTTTTTATTTCCCCGTGAAGATCTTTTTTGTTTTTTATTTTCTTTATTCCTGGGAGTCTTTTATCCGTTAATTGTCATGTTTTGAAAACTTAGCCTGGCCCAGGCTAAAGCTGTGTCAGTCACTGTTGTAAGCCGATTGCCAAAGCCTACGTTGAAGTGTTGTTATGCTTTAAAATTCTGTGCAAGGGGTTTGTTTTTATCCATGGGACAAGCTGCTAGTGCAACAACACATATGATTCAGTCAATGACGGAAAACAATATCATCTAAAATCAGAGGATTTTTTGTTTGATTGTTCGTTCCCTGAAAAAAAAGTCATCCATCCTACCAACACGAAATGGTTCACTCCTCCGAAAGACAGAACAGGTTGTTTTTTTGCTTTTTTTTTACATTTGCACAAGATGTTATGCGTGTGTTCGCACAAGAGATTTCGGTTTTTTGTCTCCTCCGAAGGATTTTCAGGGGAAAGGAAATCGGAGTATAGTTAGCTGCCTATTATGGTGGGGGTATTTGGAAACGATCATTAACGGAAACTTCTCATCCCCGTGTGTATACACACAGTGATCCCTAGGTGGGATAAGTAAGAGAAAGCGCGTGATTTGTCTGGCACACCCCCTCCCCTCCCCTCCCTCCGCCAACACCTCCCTTCCCCCCCCCCTCCCCCAAGAGTATCAATCTAGGAAAATCCCAACAACAGCAACAGAACAACAACAACGCGTTCAACAAACCAAGCAGTAAGGTGACAGTGTTGTTAATTTGAACAGACTTGGAAGTATCATCTGATGAATGTAAGGTGTTTATGTTTATGTGTGTGTATGTGTGTTTGTGTGTGTGTGTGTGTGTTTGTGCGTGTATGTGTTTTGTGTGTGTATGTGTGTGTATGTGTGTGTGTTTGTGTGTGTATGTGTTTGTGTGTGTGTATGTGTGTGTGCGGGGTTGGGGTGGGGGGGTGTTTGAAACAAAATAATAAGAACGTTTTTGTTACTGATGATTGTTTTAAAAAAAAAATTATTTCTTTTAACCAAGGTCTTCCTACGATGTAAGAGATGTACCACAGCAGTGTACATGTACTTTTTCAATGTTTTTTTTGTGTGGTATGCTATCTCTCCGGTTGTAATCTTTTAACCATGTCTGTATATCTGACTCTCTGCCCGTCTGTCTATGTATCTCAGCCTGTCTCTGTCTCTATCTGTCTGTGTCTGCCCCACCCTCCCCACCATCTCTCTCTCTCCCTCTCTCCCTCTCTCCCTCCCCCCTCCCTTCTTGCCACCACCACGACGCCTCCCTCCCTAAAGGGATGAAAACGGAGGAGCAGCAGAAGAAGAAGACGTAAGAGCCATCGACTTGAAGGCTGAAAGGAAAGGAAGGAAGGAAGGAGAGGAAGGAAGCAGCCACTCTGCCAGCAGACAGACTGGATGAGGAACAGACGAATGGCGTCTGTGTCTTGTGTCACCAATTGCAAAACACGAGGGTGAAGGAAGATGAGGGGTGGGTGGATAGGGCTGGGTGAGGTGAGATGAGGGTGGCAGAGAGCGGAGACTAACCAACACCCTCTCTCCCCTCACTCACCACCACCACCACCGACAAAAAAAAAAATCAAGTGTTTGTGAGATTCGCTGTTACATAAGAGAAATTGTTGGTTGAAATGTACACGAGCATGGAATAGCTCAGTGGACCAGAGCTCTTGCTCTCCTCAAGCTAAATAATAGCGATCGGTGTTTAAGTGTGGTTGTCTCTTGGATGAGTGACCGTTCGTAAAGCCTTGGCTTCGGTACAGTTCCCCGACTGTAAATGGCTACCTGGCTTCTTTGAGGACAAGGAGAGTAAAGCAGCGAGGGAAAGGAGAGTGGAACAGCCCTAAATATGCTGGCCCCTAGAGAAGCTGAGGCCTCTGAGGCCTGACTGCCCAACAACAAATCTCCCATATGTTATAGGAAACAGATTTAGCTTTACTTTGTTTACATTAAAGATCGGTGACTGAGAGTTATTTATAGCATGTAGGAGAGGTAGGAGTTTCAATGTGACGTGATGTGGGAGAGAAAACGGTGTGTGTGTGTGTGGGGGGGGGGGGGGGTGTTTGTGTGTGTGTGATTGAGTGTGTGTGTATGATATAAAGAAATGGGCCAAAGGCTTATATGTTTATTCAGTTATGTAATTCTATCTTTAAATTACGTGTGTGTGTGCATCAGACTGACATTGTGTCGGTTTCGAATCTCTCTATCTCTCTGTCTGTCTCTGTCTGTCTGTCTGTCTGTCTGTCTCTCTCTCTTGTTTGAAATCAACACCCCACTCCCTACAAAATGACATGAACAAAATTATGTATCAGGCTTTTGTGGATATATTCAGATATGATATATAATTCAACACGCACACAACACACACACACACACACACACACACACACACACACACACACACACGCGCGCGCGCGTGCACTTACACGTACGCACACACGCAAGCACATGCTCACACACACACACACACATTTATTACTATGTAATCACCTACCTGCCAGAATCCTTATGCACTGTGATGATAAGTATTGTGTTTACACTCCTGTTATCTGCCTGCCATACCATTGCAACTGGTTTCCTCAAATCCTTAAAAAAAATATTCTTTTCTTTTTCTTCAATTTCTTCTCTAGACTTTGTTGACACTTACATCTTGTTTGTCCTGTCATTATACTTGCATATTTTCTTAAATATTTCAAAAAGACACAAATCAGATGTTAAGGAATAATGTCCACAGTTTATGTCTAAAATCATTTCTTCTACATAAACCTTCCGCTAAAACTGGAAAGAGTTCAATCAATTTCCCTCGTCCCCACAAGTTCCGACTCTTCTGCTAACAATTTTTGATAGCAGGGGTTAAAAAAAAAAAAGCTTAATTCTTTTACAAGCACACCCATTTGTTTCCGGAGTTGTGTGGTAGGAAAAAAATACCCCATCCCTTCCTTTTTCCCTCTGTCTTCCCGATCTTGTCCCCCATTTTTTCTCTCCATCCAATCCCTGTGGAGAACCTCGGTGATGACAGGAGGGTGTGTGTGTGTGTGTGTGTGTTAGTGTGTGTGTGTGTGTGTGTGTGCGTGCCAGCATCCAGACCATCTGTCAGAACGGCCACTGGGGACGGCACAGACAGACCATGTCTTCAGCTTCTGTTGTCTCTCCCCATGGACACTGCAAGCTTTTTGCTCTCTCTCTCTCTGTGTCTTGGAGGCACAGCTAGCTATCACTCCTGCAGTGTTTTTTTTTTTAGGGACTTAACGCCATTGTCGGTGTGGTTTCTATTCCGTTCTACTTTCGTGTGTATGAAGTCTGTTTTAGGGTGCTCAATTTATCTTAATGTTTTTTGTGTGTGTTTTTATAAGACCGTAGGAATGGAAGTATAGAGTGTGACATAGAAAATCAGAGAGTGGACTCAAAACTCGAACAGTCTAAGGTTCAATTCCACCACAACACACACACACACTCTGTCTCTGTCTCTGCCTGTCTGTCTGTCTGTCTGTCTGTCTGTCTCTCTCTCTCTCTCTCTCTCTCTCTCTCTCTCTCTCTCTCTCTCTCTCTCTCTCTCTTATATATCCCTAAGGGCGGGGACTGGTTCTAAAAAAGCATATGGATGCACATTCATTATCCTCGAAATAAAAAATGTCATTGTCATAATCATTGTCAGAGAGTAATTTTTGTTCGAAAGTGATCAAAATATGAAGGTAGTGATTACATTCCTTCAGTGTGCATTTAATTCTATTTTAAGTCTTTTTCACAAAATGGGATAGTAGATGGACAAACAGGGGGGGAGAGAGTACAGAAATTCAATGTGTGTGTGTGTGTGTGTGTGTGTGTGTGTGTGTGTGTGTGTGTGTGTGTTTTTGTGTGTGTGTATGGTGTGGGGTGGGGTAGTGTGATGTGGTGTGGTGTGGTTAGGTGTGGAGTGGTTCTGGTGGTGGTAGGGGTGGTGGTGGTGGTGGTGGTGTGTGTGTGTGTGCGCGCGCGCATATGTGTGTAGGTATGTGTGTAGGCATATGTGTAGGTATGTTTCGTGTTTGTGTGCGTGTGTGTGTGTGTGCCCATCACCTGTAGTGAAGAAGACAAAGCCTCTTTTTGAAGCAGCTTTTTATTTCCCCGTGAAGATCTTTTTTGTTTTTTATTTTCTTTATTCCTGGGAGTCTTTTATCCGTTAATTGTCATGTTTTGAAAACTTAGCCTGGCCCAGGCTAAAGCTGTGTCAGTCACTGTTGTAAGCCGATTGCCAAAGCCTACGTTGAAGTGTTGTTATGCTTTAAAATTCTGTGCAAGGGGTTTGTTTTTATCCATGGGACAAGCTGCTAGTGCAACAACACATATGATTCAGTCAATGACGGAAAACAATATCATCTAAAATCAGAGGATTTTTTGTTTGATTGTTCGTTCCCTGAAAAAAAAGTCATCCATCCTACCAACACGAAATGGTTCACTCCTCCGAAAGACAGAACAGGTTGTTTTTTGCTTTTTTTTACATTTGCACAAGATGTTATGCGTGTGTTCGCACAAGAGATTTCGGTTTTTTGTCTCCTCCGAAGGATTTTCAGGGGAAAGGAAATCGGAGTATAGTTAGCTGCCTATTATGGTGGGGGTATTTGGAAACGATCATTAACGGAAACTTCTCATCCCCGTGTGTATACACACAGTGATCCCTAGGTGGGATAAGTAAGAGAAAGCGCGTGATTTGTCTGGCACACCCCCTCCCCTCCCCTCCCTCCGCCAACACCTCCCTTCCCCCCCCCCCTCCCCCAAGAGTATCAATCTAGGAAAATCCCAACAACAGCAACAGAACAACAACAACGCGTTCAACAAACCAAGCAGTAAGGTGACAGTGTTGTTAATTTGAACAGACTTGGAAGTATCATCTGATGAATGTAAGGTGTTTATGTTTATGTGTGTGTATGTGTGTTTGTGTGTGTGTGTGTGTGTTTGTGCGTGTATGTGTTTGTGTGTGTGTATGTGTGTGTATGTGTGTGTGTTTGTGTGTGTATGTGTTTGTGTGTGTGTATGTGTGTGTGCGGGGTTGGGGTGGGGGGGTGTTTGAAACAAAATAATAAGGATGTTTCTGTTACTGATGGTTGTTTTTAAAAAAATATTTCTTTTAACCAAGGTCTCCCTATGATGTAAGAGATGGACCACAGCAGTGTACATGTACTTTTTCAATGGGTTTTTTTGGGGGGGCATGCTATCTCTCCGGTTGTAATCTTTTAACCATGTCTGTATGTCTGACTCTCTGCCCGTCTGTCTATCTATCTCAGCCTGTCTCTGTCTCTATCTGTCTGTGTCTGCCCCACCCTCCCCACCATCTCTCTCTCTCCCTCTCTCCCTCTCTCCCTCCCCCCTCCCTTCTTGCCACCACCACGACGCCTCCCTCCCTAAAGGGATGAAAACGGAGGAGCAGCAGAAGAAGAAGACGTAAGAGCCATCGACTTGAAGGCTGAAAGGAAAGGAAGGAAGGAAGGAGAGGAAGGAAGCAGCCACTCTGCCAGCAGACAGACTGGATGAGGAACAGACGAATGGCGTCTGTGTCTTGTGTCACCAAATTGCAAAACACGAGGGTGAAGGAAGATGAGGGGTGGGTGGATAGGGCTGGGTGAGGTGAGATGAGGGTGGCAGAGAGCGGAGACTAACCAACACCCTCTCTCCCCTCACTCACCACCACCACCACCGACAAAAAAAAAATCAAGTGTTTGTGAGATTCGCTGTTACATAAGAGAAATTGTTGGTTGAAATGTACACGAGCATGGAATAGCTCAGTGGACCAGAGCTCTTGCTCTCCTCAAGCTAAATAATAGCGATCGGTGTTTAAGTGTGGTTGTCTCTTGGATGAGTGACCGTTCGTAAAGCCTTGGCTTCGGTACAGTTCCCCGACTGTAAATGGCTACCTGGCTTCTTTGAGGACAAGGAGAGTAAAGCAGCGAGGGAAAGGAGAGTGGAACAGCCCTAAATATGCTGGCCCCTAGAGAAGCTGAGGCCTCTGAGGCCTGACTGCCCAACAACAAATCTCCCATATGTTATAGGAAACAGATTTAGCTTTACTTTGTTTACATTAAAGATCGGTGACTGAGAGTTATTTATAGCATGTAGGAGAGGTAGGAGTTTCAATGTGACGTGATGTGGGAGAGAAAACGGTGTGTGTGTGTGTGTGGGGGGGGGGGGTGGTGTTGTGTGTGTGTGATTGAGTGTGTGTGTATGATATAAAGAAATGGGCCAAAGGCTTATATGTTTATTCAGTTATGTAATTCTATCTTTAAATTACGTGTGTGTGTGCATCAGACTGACATTGTGTCGGTTTCGAATCTCTCTATCTCTCTGTCTGTCTCTTTCTGTCTGTCTGTCTGTCTGTCTCTCTCTTTTGTTTAAAATCAAAACCCACTCCTAAAAAGAATGAACAAATTTGTTAGGTTTTTGTGGATATATTCAGATTGATATATAATTCAACACGCACTACACCCACACACACACACACACCACAACACAACACACACACACACACACCACACACACGCCGCGGCGTGCATTACAGTACCCCAAAACCGAAGCACATGTCACACACACCACACACATTATTACTTGTATCCTACCTGCCAGAATCCTTATGCCTGTGATGAAATATTGTGTTTACCCCCTGTTATCTGCCTGCCTACCATTGCAAGGGTTTCCTAAAAAAACCAAAAAAAATTTTATTCTTTTTTTTCTTCAATTCTTTCTGACTTTTTTTGACACTTCTTTGTTTGTCCTGTCATTATCTTGCTATTTTTTAAAATTTTTTTAAAAAAAAGACAAAAAATTAGTGTTAAGGAAAAATGTCCACGTTTATGTCTAAAATTTTTTCTTCTCAAAAACCTTTCCCGCTAAAACTGGAAAGAGTTCAATCAATTTCCCTCGTCCCCACAAGTTCCGTTTCTGCTAACAATTTTTTGAGCGGGGGGTTAAAAAAAAAAAGCTTAACTTTTCAAGCACCCCCATTTTTTCGGAGTTGTGTGGAGGAAAAAAATACCCCCCCCTTTTTTTTTCCCCTTGTCTTCCCGATTTGCCCCCCATTTTTTCTCCCCATCCAATCCCTGTGGAGAAACCTCGGTGATGACGGAGGGTGGGGTGTGTGTGGGGTGTGTTGTGGTGTGTGTGTGTGTGGTGCGTGCCGCTCCGCCCTTTTCAGAACGGAAAATGGGGGACGGCACAGCCCGCCCTGTCCAGCTTCTGTTGTCTTCCCCGGGGGACACTGAAAGCTTTTTTGCTCTCTCTTCTCTGTGTTTTGGAGGCACAGCTACATCATCCCGCAGTTGTTTTTTTTTTTTAGGGATTAAAACCCCTTTTCGGTTTGTGGTTTCTTTCCCTTCTACTTTCGTGTGTATGAAGTCTGTTTTAGGGTGCTCAAATTTTCTTTAAAGTTTTTTTTTTTTTGTGGTTTTTTTAAGACCGTAGGGAAAGGAAGTATAGAGTGTGACATGAAAATCGGGAGTGGACTCAAAAAACGAACAGTTAAGGTTCAATTCCACCAAACACACACCAAAACTCTTCTCGTCTCTGCTTTTTTGTCTGTTTTGTTTCTGTTCTCTCTCTCTCTTTTCTCTCTTTCTTCTCTTCTCTTCTCTCTCTCTCTCTTCCCCCTTTTTATCCCCCAAGGCGGGGACTGGTTTAAAAAAAAAAATTTTGGGTGCACATTCATTTCCTCGAAATAAAAATGTCATTGTCAAATCATTGTCAGAGAGTAATTTTTGTTCGAAAGTGATCAAAATATGAAGGTAGTGATTACATTCCTTCAGTATGCATTTAATTCTATTTTAAGTCTTTTTCACAAAATGGGATAGTAGATGGACAAACAGGGGGGGAGAGAGTACAGAAATTCAATGTGTGTATGTGTGTGTGTGTGTCTGTCTGGCTGTTTGCCTTTTCATGGTGGGTGAGAAAGGGGGAGAATGTATCTGATGATGATGGTGGTCGCAGCAGCCTTTGTGAGAGAGAATGATTTTAATTGCCTCCCTTAGGAGCAAGGTAAAATGAACCATTGTGTGTTGCTATTTTGGGACACATCAGTGTGTTATACAAAGCGCAATGCTTGAGCTATGGTTGATGCTACCCTGTGTGTGCGCAAGTTTAATATTGTGGTATGCAATAATTTTCAGGTTTTCTGTTATGGACAACCGTTCACATTTTATAGACAACATTTACACCATTTGTATCAGCTTCATGTGTAGTCTGCCATAATAAAACAACGACATTCTGTGACATTTGGATGTTCAAGTAAGAATAATCGTTATGTGTTCTTTCTATGCTGTTATAGTTTGATGCACAATAACACGGCTAGCATGCAGTTGGCGCCTGCGAGTTAACCAGCGTCGACTATCAATAAATCATTAATGGAGACCAACTTGAATGGAAACATGGAGACCCTTGAAAGACAACACAAGACACAACACAACACAACACAACACAGCGACACACACACACACACACACACACACACACACCACACACACACACACACACACACACACACACACACACACACACACAACACACGCGTGCGCGCGCGCACATACCACACTCTCTCTCTCTCTCTGTCTCTCTGTCTCTCTCTCTCTCTCTCTCTCTCTCTCTCTCTCTCCGCTCTCTCTTTCTCTTTCTCTGTCCCTCTCTGTCTGTTTCTGTCTGTCTCTATCTCTGTCTCTTGTCTGTCTGTCTGTCTGTCTCTGTCTCTGTCTCTGTCTCTCTCTCTCTCTCTCTCTCTCCCCATCTCTCCCTCCCTCCATTCCTCGCCCTCCCTCTCTCGGTCCCTCCATCTTTCTCCCCCCCCCTCCCCAATCCCCCAAACCCAAGGGACAGAAAACAGAAGAAGAGAAAATGTATGAGCCATCAGCTTCAATGCGGAAGAGGAAGGAAGGATGCAGAGCAGCCAGCCACTCCTCTCTCTCTCCCTCCCTCTCCTCCCCCCCCCCCCCTCTCTCTCTCTCCCTCTCTCTCTCTCTCTCTCCCTCTCTCTCTCTCTCTTTCTCTCTCTCCCCTCTATGTCTCTCTCCCCCTCTCTGTCTCTGTCTCTCCCTCCCCCTCTCTCTCTCCCTCTCTCGTCTTGTTGGGTCGGTTGAGGGAAGGGAAAGGTGCGTGAAACGTTGCTCTGCGTTAGGTGTGGAATTTTGACAGATTGAAACCTGTGTTCTTGAAAAGTTTTTGCATGGTGGTGTATGTGGTGTTAGTGTACAAGAAGGTGTAAAAAAAGAACCAAAAAGGTTAGTGGCTGTGGTGTAATTAACAGTTGTATAAAACACATGGAAGAAATAAGAATTTGAATTTGCCATTACGTTACAGTACGTTACATGAGCTCACTTCTACAACTTCTGTTTGGCATGAAACCCAGAGACTGAGAGTGCAATTTTCACGTGCATCGTCAGCTGTACACCCACCACCTATCGTTTTTTTTTTTTTTTTTTTTTTTTTTTTTTTTTTAAGGGTTGAGTCACTTTCCCTCCCCACCCCCACGTGAGGGTTGCTACGTATTTGGAGAATCTAGTTCATGCTTCCCCTTGTTTGTAAACAAAGCCTACGTCACCACAGGCACATGAAATAATGGCGGAGAGTGCTTCATACCCACCTCAAGACATGTTGCAAATGATTGACTGGCGGTTAGCACAAATGCAGCAGGGCTTTGTTCTCCATTCAACAGGAATAAAAACAGAAATGAATGAAAAGTTCCATTCCCTTGAAAACAGCATTGGACGCTTTTGCTCAGAAGTAGTAAAAGTGAAGGAAATGGCTGTCTCCAATGCAGAGGAGATCAAAGAACTGAAAGAGGACAATAGCAGTTTGTTTGAGAGAATTGATCAGCTGGAAAGAAAACTGGAAACACTGGAGCAGGACTCAAAAGCTCGCAATCTCAAGATTATGAATGTACAAGAAAGTGAGTGGGAAGATGAATACACAACCACACAAAACAATAGTTGATCTACTGAACAACCATTCTCACTCTCCAAGTTGGCACCATGAGGATATTGTCAGAGCCTTTCGAATTGGAAAGCGTCGGCATTACAGCAGGGATTCCGGCCCATCCTCATGCAACTACAGAGGTGGACTGACAGATGGAAATCCTCAGTGACAGAGATCTCAGAGACATTTTTACGACAAAGTGGCATAAGAGTTGCATCTGACCTCACCTCACGACAGAGAGAGATGGTAGACTTTTATCGAGATCAAGGCAAGATCGCATATATATACAATGGCAAGCTGCAAGTGAGAGAAAAACAGCAAACTCCTAACTCCATGGACAATAGAGAAAGGCGATACACTTCCCCAAGCTATAGAAGAAGTGAAGGAATCAGGTCCTATCTTCCACCAGGAAATTCTAGAAGAAACAGCAAAGACTCAAGAGGCTTCCACACCCAAACACAGGCAGCTAGAAACAACTTCAACCAGGGATACAGAAGACAACCAGGTGGACAAAGCAGGAATAATCATATGCAACAATATTCTATGCAAGAAGAGACAAGGCCATGGAATAGTGTAAATGCACCAAGGCATCCCCTCCATCAAGCAGAACATGATTCTGAAGGTGAGGAAGAACACCTTGGTTACCACTCTGATGCAAGCCAACTATGTGGCAGGGAGACTGGAGATTATGGAAGACATGGAGGAATGCATCATAGAGAATCGGACAGACATGCCAGAGAAAGACATTCCTTTGTTCCAATAGTGCCAGGCACTCGCTCGTACAGTGAGGTGATGAAACAGCCAGCACCACCAAGACGCAGAGCATCTGCAGAGAAGAGGATCGTCTGGAGGAAGGGGAACTACACCAACTCAAACACTTCAAAGCATGCTGTCCCAGAAGTAACAAGGGAGACCCACAGACCTGTCAGAGAAGAGCAGATCCCTGAGAGACCGCATGTGTCATCCCATGGGGAAGAAGACCTTGTTGGTAGAGATCAAAGTGCACAAGCTGTGAATACCGCTCAGATGAGGGAAACTGATCTGCAATCTAACTCTGCTGACCAGGCTGAAAAAGATAAAAGTGAAGTGTTCCAAGGTGTAATGACAGACAGAAGTGACAGTAACACCAGTTTATTAGTGGAAAGTGACATGACAAATGACAACAGGGTGACTGTTTCAGGTGATACAATTGATTTAGGACAGGAAAACAATGATACTCACAATGAAAATATGACTGGGGTAGAAACACGTAAGTCAGACATCTCTGATGCAATGCACCAGCATACAGAACATTGCAGAGCTAACACGAGTAATGAGAAGCAGAGCAAGACCAAAGACTCAGTGACAGAGGACATGGATAGACAGAATGGGACATGTGAAAGTCAACCAGACAAACAGAACAACAGTAAGACTGGAGACAAGACAGGACATGTGACTGGACAAAAGCGGAGCAGGTGTCCAACAAGAGACCTGCGTCCAGAAGTGCTGCCCCGGGTACAAGACAGGGTAGCCTGACTGGTGGGAGACAGAACCAAAGATCCCACAGTCAGAGCAGCATTGTAGATTCCTTTAGTAAAGTCATGCCAGGGGACCGAACCAATGTCACTGATAGATCTCTGTGTTCCAAAACTCATGCTACTGAGCAGGCAGATACACGCAAATAGGGATTCGGCCAGGCCACAGCACCAAAGCAAGCAATGGTGATTGCACAGAAGAATTACATCACATGCAATAATGGTCAATCACAGGCAACAGAGTCAGAAAGTCATGCAGAGCATGTTGTACAAAGTGTAAATAAGTTGCAAATAAATGTTGTACAAAGTGTAGATAAGTTGCAAGTAAAATTTCTTACTTACAATGTCAATGGTTTATTACAAAAATTAGAAAATGATGCTTTTGTTAACTATCTACTTTCTTATGATTTTCTTTGTCTGACAGAAACTTTTCATGAGATTGACTTTGATTCCACTTTGTTTTCAGATTACTTTTTCATTCACATCAAAGGCAAAGAAACTTTCTCGGCAGGGAAGATACTCTGGAGGGGTCATAGTAATGGTTCGAAAGTCTTTTGCAGATTCTGTACAGCTAATTCCATTGAATATTGAAAACATGGTGGTTTTGAAATTAGATAAAGATCTGTTATGTACAGAAAAAGATATTATGTTTATTAGTGCTTATGTACCTCCCAGTGACTCACCTTTTTGGAAATCACAGGAGGGCATTTTTGGCATTGAAATGATAGAACAGTGTCTAATGGATCTAAATGAAATGTATGATGATTTTCATATCTTGTTAAATGGTGATATGAATGCAAGAACTGCTTCAGAAAACATGTTTTTTCTTTGGGTGTTACTGATTTTGATCACATATCAGTAAAAAAATCACTACTTTTCAAGAAAATCACATGACAGTCAAACCAACAATTTTGGTACTCAGTTGATTGACTTGTGCAATCTCTTTGAATGTGTTATTTTAAATGGTCTGAACGAACATAGATTTGAGGGAAAGCTGTACCTTCATTGCATCCTCTGGAGCAAGTACAGTGGATTACTTTATAGTTTCTTGTGATTTGTTGTTATCCACAAATTTTATATCACTAGCTGTTGAAAACTTAACAGATTCGGATCACTTACCTGTTGTCCTACAAGTAGAAAGTAAGTATAATGGTAATGTTAGTGTGAAGAAAACAAAACAAAATGCAAGCACATCACATGAAAAAATGTTTTGGCAAGAAGACAAAGAAAATGATTTTCTTGAAATGTTGCAAAGCAGTGAAATCCAAACTAGAATGATAGAAGCAAGTCAAAATTTAGATAGAAATGTTGATAAAGCTTTGGATGCATTTGTAGAATGTCTGAAAGACTCAAGCCAATGTATGTTTAAAGTGATTTTTGCTAAGAAAAAGAGAGAGTCGGTATGGTTTGACAAGGAATGTTGCAGCTTAAAAAAAGAAAGTCGCAAAAAACTAAGAATCTTTAGACAATCTCGTAGGAAAGAAGATAGAAGGTTATATGTAGAAGCAAGGAAAAGGTATAGAATTTTACTGAAGACAAAGAAACAAGCATTCAGAAAATTACAAACAGACAATCTAGTTAAAGAAATGAAGGATTCGCCTCAGTTCTGGAAACATTTGAGAAACATGGGATGTGGTGGTAAAAAATAATTGATAATAACATTAGCCTAGAGGACTGGTTCAATCACTTTAAATCTTTATATCAAAACAATAATCAAACCCAAGCAGAGGGAAAAGTACTGACAATGATCTTTCAGTAGAATTTGATCATGATCTAAATCAAACTATTCGGAAGAAGAAGTTATTTGGGCTATTTCTAAACTTAAGAGAGGAAAAGCCTGTGGCATAGATAATATTTCTGCTGAAATGTTGAAAGTTGGTGGAAGAACTGTTCTTGAGTTTCTAACAAAACTGTTTAATAACATATTCAACCAAGGAATTTATCCTCAACAATGGTCTAAAGCTATAATAATTCCAATCTACAAAAAAGGCGACCCAGATAATGTTGATAACTATAGAGGTGTATCTTTATTAAGCATAATTTCTAAGTGTTACACTTCTATACTAAATACCAGATTAATTACTTGGTTAGAAACTAATGAATTAATTTCAGATAAGCAAGCAGGATTTCGGGAAAAAAAGCATTCTACGGTTGACCATATTTTTACTTTATATGCTTCAGTTCAGAAATGTTTGAGTAAAAGAGGTTTGAAAGTTGTATATAGCCTTTGTAGACTTTAGAAAAGCTTTCGACTCTGTACAACATGATAAACTTCTATCGTGCTTATATCATCAAGGTGTAAAAGGGAAGTTTCTTGCTTCTCTCACAGCAATGTACAATTCACTATTATCGTGTGTTCGTTCAAAATCACAGCTTACTGAGTTGTTTGAATGCCCAACCGGAGTAAGGCAGGGCTGTGTTTTGAGCCCAACTTTATTTTCAATCTTTATAAATCAGTTAGCTGATGACGTTGAGGAAAGGGGCAAACATGGTGTTCAGATGCTGCCTAATATTGCAGATCTTCTTATTCTATTGTTTGCAGATGATGTAGCTTTGCTGTCAATACTCCCAGAGGTCTTCAAAATCAATTAGATATCTTACATATGTGTTGTGATAAAATGAAATTATATGTAAACAATGATAAGACAAAAATTATGGTATTTAGGAAAGGAGGGTTTCTGGGTCGACATGAAAATGGTTTTATAATGGCAAGAGATTAGAAGTAGTGAACAGTTACTCTTATTTAGGATTTAATTTCACCACTAAGATTAGTGCTAAAAGGGGTACGGATCATTTAGCAATTAAGGAAAGAAAGCTGTTATGCAATTACATAGAGTGTTCCACAAATACAAGGAAATGACCGCAAGTGTATTCTTTAAAATTTTTGACATAAAAATCCAACCAATTTTGTTATATGCATCTGAGGTGTGGGGCATAAGTTAGACTAGACCATATTGAGAAAGTACATTTAAACAGCTTGTAAAAGATTCTTAGGTGTTCCAGTGAGGACACCAAACAAGATGGTTTATGGAGATTTAGGGAGATTCCCATTATATATCAATTCATATGTTGCATGTATAAGATACTGGCTAAAATTAGTTCAAATGGATAATGATAGATTACCCCAAGAGCATATATTATGTTATTTGAATTGGACAGGTGTGGTAAAAGTTGTTGGGTTACAAATGTGAGAGAGATTCTGTGCGAGACTGGTTAAAGGCATTGTTTGGTTGCAGCAAGGAGTGGGAGATACTAAAACATTTCTGAGGGCATTTAAACAAAGACTAGTTGACTGGTTTATCCAGGAATGGAATGGAGCTATAAGAGAAAGAGAAAGATATCAGATATATAATTCATATAAAACAGTGTTTGAAAGAGAAAAATATGTAAATGATATGGACATTTATTGCTTCCGTGTTGCTGTTACCCAGCTAAGATTTGGTGTACTTCCAATAAATAATAATATACATAGATATAGTGAATCTGTCCAGGATAGAAATTGTTCTTTTTGTGATAATCAAGTTGAGAATGAACATC
>CM054144.1:32262912-32280412 GCA_028751875.1 Rapana venosa
CGGTTTACTTGTTGGCAGGCAAACGTCTTAATCATCTTGCCACCTTCCTTCCTAGCTTGAGAGAGAGAGAGAGGGGGGGGGGGAGGGGGGAGAGGGAGAGAGAGAGGAGCAGAGAGAGAAACAAACAGACAGTCAGACAGACAGACAGACAGAAAGAGAAGGAGAGACAGACAGAGATATAAACAGAGGAGGGAGGGGGGGGGGGGGGGGAGGAAAATAGGTGAACTGACAGAGGAGGAAGTCTGTGCGTATGTATTATGTATGATGTAATGTATGTATGTATGTATGTATGTATGTATGTATGTATGGTATGTATGTATGCATGTGTGTATGTGTATGTGTGTGCGCGAGCTCGGGTGCGTACGTGTGTGTGTGTGGGTGTGTGCGTGCGTGCGTACGTGTTTGTGTGTGCGTGTGTGGGTAGGAAGGGGGTGGTAGGGGCAAAGGACAAGCGAAGCTTTTTCAGAAAGTGTGGATGGGACCATCTACGGAAATAAGTACAATGGTAAAGCAATGCATACTGTGCCTTTCAAGAAGATACTTTTATTGTCTGTAGATATCAGTTTCTCTTTTTGTTCCTATTGGTTCCATGCTGCTTGCTCTACCTTATCAAAGGAAACCATATATGCAAACAGCAACACAGATCTATGTTAATGGAACCATTGAGGTTGGATAAAAGTACAGACAGAGAGAAGGAATGAATAGGGAAAAAGGGCGAAGGAAAGAAAGAAAGAAAGAAAGAAAGAAGCAAAGAGAAAAAAGAATGAATGCGAAAAATAAAAATAAAAGAATCCCAATTAGAGAAAGAAAAAAAGAAAGAAAAAACTCAAAGAAAGAAAGAAAAGAGAGAAAGAAAGAATACATCATACCTCAATCATTAGAAACCTACACAATAACAAGTGCATAACTGTCAAATAATAGGCAAAAAAAGATATATAAAAAAGGAGATGGGCAGGGGGGGGGGGGGGGGGGGGGAGAGGAAGGACTCAACAGTTGCCATAAACACAATTACAGTGATCAAACAAAGAGAATAATGTATGATAACACTCTACGCGGACTCAAACATAACTAATCGCTCAAATACATCACGGAAATAACTTAACTTTTCAACATCGACAAAAAAAAGACTTTTGTTGTCTGTTTGGCTTTTCTGTTGTTGTTTTTAAAAAAAATCAATAAAGAAGCGTGGTTTGTACACATAAAAAAACACAAAAAGCTAACAATAAATACAATCTTCGTTTGACAGTTTGGGCATCCGGAGTTCGAGAGGAAGCCCCCAAAAAACAAAAAAAAACCAACACAAAAATTCTGCGAATAAAAACGGGTTCCGGAAAAGCAACGGCAAAAAGCGGTTCCTGTGAGAATAAACGTGTTGCTGCCAGCGGCTCCCCTGGTTTGAAGTTTGTCTCTTCTATTTTTTAGTTTTGTTTTTACACTCTGCTAGTTAGACTTCTTGCTCGTGCATCGTCTGGTGTGTCTGCCTGTATGTCTGTCTGCCTGTCTGTCTGCCTGTCTGTCTGTCTGCCTGTCTCTCTTCGCTTGTTGCCTAAAACTGTTAAGACTGGATGTAAAAAAGCACATAAGTGTTTATTTCATTATCCTCGATATAAAAAAGTCCGCCTTTCTGTCTTTGTAGTGTGTAGTGTAGTGTAGTGTAGGGTAGTATTGGGACGGGATAGCTCAGTGGTCAGAGCTCTCGCTTTCCCCCTTGCTAAGGTTAAGCAGCATCAAGCGTGGTTACCCCTTGAATGGGTGACCGTTTACGCGCCTTGGCTTCAGTACAGTCCCCCAGTTCAACCAGCTGTTAGTGGTTACCTGCCTCTTTAAGGTTAGGGAAGGTAAAGCAGCGAGGGGAAAGGAGATGGGTGCCGCCCTCAATATGGTGGACCCTGGAGAAGTTGAGGTCTCTGATGCCTCACTCCCCAATGACCACATAGATTATAGGACATCTTTATCTTAGTGTAGTATAGTGAAGTTAAGTGTAGTGTAGTGTAGTGTAGTGTAGTGTAGTGTGTGTGTGTGTGTGTGTGTGTGTGCGCGCGCATGCGTGAGTGCGTGCGTGCGTGTGTGTGTGTTGAGTCACATCTGTGTGTCTAACTCTGGCTTTTTTATGTGTCTGAGTGAATATGTTTTTCTCATTTTCTTGTTATCTTCCATTTTTCATCTTCAAATTGTTACCCCTCAAAGTGTATTGTGGCCAAAGGTCGATGTACATTAAACCATTTCAGAATTCAGAGTTAGTTCTCTCTCTCTCTCTCTCTCTCTCTCTCCTCTCTCTCTCTCTCTCTCTCTCTCTCTCTCTCTCTCTCTCTCTCTCTCTCTCTCTCTCCCCCTTTCTCTGTCTCTAGTTCCTGCATTCCATCCTTCCTCATCATTAATAATTCACACTCTTCACACCACATAAATCTCTCTACACTCCACCCAACCACCCACCCACTCACCCTAACACACCCATCCCATCCCAACCCCAACCCCCAACCCCCCACCCTCTCCCCCCACACACCAGCCCACCCACCCACCCACCTTTCTATAAATCACCCGACTGTGCAAGTTGTTATCAACTAATGGAATCGTGTCGGACCAGCCAAGCGAATCGCACTCGAGTAGTAGTAGTAGTAATAGTAATAGTAGTAGTAGTAGTTGTAGTACTACTATACTATAGTACAGTGATGACAGGCTGTCCTAGTGGCCGTTGGCTACTTCTATTACCTAGTGACTTGCTATCAGAAGAGGCAATCAGAGATCTAAAGCACTGGACCAAGCCCTTGACAAAAGGACGACAGCTTCGGACAAGCAGGTAGCTTCGATCCGTTGTCTAGTGGAAGAGTGTGTGTGTGTGTGTGTGTGTGTGTGATCTTTGTGGAGGGGAATAATACACACCTGTGTGTGAGGAGCGTTAGTCTGTTTTGAGATGTGGACAATATAAGCTCTAGTTGGGGGTAAGGTTTCAGGGGTTTTTGGGGTTGTTTTTTTTTTCTCTCTCTCTCTCTCTCAGCGCTACGAGGGGGGTATGTATGTATTGGTTTTGTTTTGTTGCGGTCTGTCTCGTTCTTGTTTTGTTCGTTTTGTTTTTTCTGTTCTTTCTGCCTGTCTGTCTGTCTGTCTTTCTTTCTTACTTTCTTTCTGTCCTTCTTTCTTTCTTTCTTTCTGTCCTTCTTCCTTTCTTTCTTTCTTTCTTTCTCTTTCTTTACTTTCGTTCTTTCTTTCCTTTCTTTCTTTCTTCTTTCTTTCTTTCTTTCTTTCTTTCTGTCTGTCTGTCTTTCTTTCGTTTTATATATCGGTCTATCTGTCTGTCTGTCTGTCTGTCTGTCTGTCTGTCTTTCTTTCTTTCTTTCTTTCTTTCTGTCTGTCTGTCTTTCTTTCTGTTTGTCTTTCTTTCTTTCTATCTGTCTGTCCGTCTGCCTTTCTTTCTTTCTTTCTTTCTGTCTGTCTGTCTGTCTGTCTGTCTTTCTTTCTTTCTATCTTTTTATATAGCGGTCTGTATGTCTATCTGTCTGTCTGTCTGTCTTTCTTTCTTTCTGTCTGTCTGTATGTCTGTCTGTCTTTCTTTCTCTCTTTTTTCTTTCTGTCTCTCTGTATGTATGTATGTCTTTCTTTCTTTCTGTCTGTCTGTCTGTCTGTCAGTCTGTTTGTCTTTCTTTCTTTCTATCTGTCTGTCCGTCTGCCTTTCTTTCTTTCTTTCTTTCTGTCTGGCTGTCTGTCTGTCTGTCTGTCTTTCTTTCTCTCTTTCTTTCTGTCTGTCTGTCTGTCTGTGTGTTTTTCTTTCTTTCTTTCTTTTCTGTCTTTATTTCTTTCTTAGCAGGTTGTTCTTTATGAGTTGATAAAGTGGGTTTTAAGATGGATTTGAAGTTGATGGGGGATAGTTGGATTTGTGACAGCCTGAGAGTTACAGCTCTGTTAAGTTTAAGAAGCTATTGCTTTGAAGTGCTTCTCACAGTGTCAAGATTTTCTTATCATATTATTGTGTTCTGTAATTGTTTTCAGTGATTGTAATAAGCCCTTTTCTCATGTTGTATAGATGGTAACAGGAATGCTTTTAATATGCATAGATTTGCTTGTACACTGCAAATTGCACGCAGACCTTCTTGCGCAAAGGTTAAAACCTGTTCATCTGTTTGGAAGAGCAGGCCAGTGTGTGATGGTTGGAACGAATGATAAGATTTAAACAACAGCATGCATATAGAAAATAATTATATGTAAAAAGGCACTTGGATGCTTATTACATACATACATACATTCATACATACATACATACATACATACGTACATACGTACGTACATGAGGGGGAAAAAGAGTTTTATAGGTAAAATGTTCTGTTTTAAAACAAAACTAGTGAGGCGACAACAGGATGCAAGTGATTTTTGTTTGTTTGTTCTATTTTGTCGCGTTTCCTTTGTTTTTGTTGATTTTCCCCTGTCGTGTTTTCTTTGGTTTTGTTTGTTTTATTTTACTTTCAATCCGACAATATCCTTTTGAGTGGAAGTGCAGACCACGTATGTGCACGTGCAGGGAGGAGGGGATTACATAATTATTGGAAGAATAAGAAACAAAGGGTTTTTTTTGTTTTGTATTAGGTTGTTTTCTCCCGTGTATTGAGAGATTGTTCTATACACATTTATCTTTTAGTGACGTATTAAATGATTTATTTATATATATATATATATATATATATATATATATATATATATATATATATATATATATATATATATATATATATATATATATATATATACAGACAGACAGACAGACAGACAGAGCAACAGCGCTACTTCATCATCTTTATCATCAATGATCATCATGCAATAAAAAACAACAACATGTCTCTGATTCGGTGGCCCAGGGTGATCTGGTCTCATGGTGATCTCAGATTCCGTTTCCCCCCCATACACTTCTGTGCCTGTGCTGAGTTTGTGCCAAAGCCTTCAGGGTCGGAGGTTCATAGGAGGTGGTCGTTGGATGTGGTTACCACCTCGGCTGGGCTACTCACTCAGTCTGGCTCCGCGACTGAGCTAGTGCTTTTGTTAGTAGGGGGCCTAGTATGTGGTGTCCTGCGTATGTTATCTCAGAACAAGCACCACTGAACACCACCAAAGTGACCCAGCAGCAGTGCAGGGCCCCTATGGCTGGTGGCCCCACGGTGGCCTGTCATGGATGGGGTCCTTGTGGAACTCCGACTTTGATGACATGACGTAACAAATCTGGGTTATGGCTGGGACGGAGGGATTGGAAGGAGCGTCGTGGGAACAGCGGAACAGAAGCGTCACAGAAGTAAATATAAAGGGAAAAAATGCATGAACCTTTTTATTAAAAACTCTTTCAGTATGCTTTTGGTGCTTTTATGTATACATTAATTCGATTTCGCTTTGTTTTGACACTCAAAGATTTATGATAAAATCTTGCTGCGTCAGACAGTTGAGAATTAATTCCTGATTGATACGGTAAGATGTAGCTACGGCAGAAAATAGTTTTTCTCCATTTGGTTATTTTCTAAATGTGTTTGTTTGCAATCCTGTTAGCTTCTTTGTTTATTTGTTCGCTTTCAATGCGTGACATTTTTTTTTCTGTTTTTTAGCCAGTTCATTGATATCCGTTAGTCAGTTAGGATGAGAAATTAATCCCGGTTTCTCTGGTACGGTTTTTGTTGTTGGGAGGTCAACGAACAGGTAGAAGACTAAAGGTGAGGTGAGGACGAAGCGTTTGCTGCTGATGACAACAACCCTGCTAATGATGGACAGGACCATTCACGCAAAGATAACGTAGAGTGATTGTAAGGGAGGGATGACACCGTTACCATTCGTGTATTTGACCCCCCCCAAAAAAAAGAAAGATTTTCTTGTCCGCTAGGAATGTTTGTAGGAGAGAAGAAAAGGTAGAAGGAAAGGACTGTGCATCATTATCATGAGCATTATGATAATTATCATTTGTGTTGTTGTTGTTGTTGTTGCTCTGCTGTTGTTTTCAAATTGGGGAGATTCTAGTGAAGATGCAATCTCAGAGAGAGAGAGAGAGAAATAGAGAGAGAGAGAGAGAGAGAGAGAGAGAGAGAGAGAGAGAGAGAGAGAGAGAGAAGAGAGAGAGAGAGAGAGAATTTAAATCGAGGGAGGGAGAGAGAGAGAGACAGCGACAGGGACAGATACAGATTTTTTTTAAATAGGGAGAGAGAGAGAAATAGAGAGAGAGACATACAGAGAGAGAGAGAGAGAGGGAGGGAGAGAGAGAGAGGGAGGGAGAGAGAGAGAGAGGGGGGAGAGAGAATGGTAAGGGGGAGGCTAGCATAGCAACAGAAAAAAACAGGAGACGCAGCGATTGTTTGATAAATCTAACTCAAAGGTCACGTAACTAGAGTTAATGATTGACCGATACCAGCAAATGTCAGCTGACTGAACACACACACACACACAAACGCGCGCGCACGCACGCAAACAAACACGCACACACACATCATGCACAAAACACAACACACACACATACTCACTCACACATATGTCTAAAAGTAATTCTCCCAAGGACTTTTGTGTCTGTGTGTGTGTGTGGAGGTGGTGTGTGTATGTGTGTGTGTGTGTGTGTGTGTGTGTGTGTGTTTGTGTGGAGGTGTTGTGTGTGTATGTGTGTAGGTGGTGTGTGTGTGTGTGGACGTGTGTCCGAGGACTTGTGTGTGTGTGTGTCTGTGGTGTATGTGTGGATATGTTTTGTGTGTGCGTGTGTCTTCCCTCTGTCTTGTAGGGGAGCGGCCTTGGAGATGAGCTGTTCGTAGGTATGAATGGGCAGCATGAGCTTGGGCAAGCATATTTATTTTAAACACCTGTAGCACGTAGTGCTGGGAGAGAGAAAAGGGAAGGTTGAGAAGGACAATGGCATCTGTCTTTTTTTTCTTCGTCTTCTAAATCGAATGTGTGATGACAGGAACAAGTGCCTCACAGTGAACATAATCGCTGTGATATATTCATAGCGGAGGGTTGTTGGAGACGTTGTTTGGGTGGTTTATTTTTCAGGGTGGGTGGGTGGGAGGCAGGGTGGGGGTATAGGGTATGTTTTTATCTGCATGCCTGCGGGTGACTAAGTGAAAAGGAAAATAGCAGAGGTATGTTCTCGGTGTCAAGTTCAAAGATAGAAGTTGCTCACATAGTTCTAATGGTCTAGGGGGTAGGGGGGTGTTATGTTTTTTTCCCTTTAAGAACCAAAAGTAGTGGATGCAGGGTATGTGTGTGTGTGTGTGTGTGTGTGTGTGTGTGTTCCCCTGTGTTATAGAGAAGAAGTGTTGGAGATGAGTTGTTCATAGGTATGAATGGGCAACAAGAGCTTGGACACGCATATTTATTTCAAACACCTGTAGCGCATAATGTAGGCTAGGGGAAAAGGGAAGGTTGATGGAGGACAATGGAATCTGTTGGGTTTTTTTTCTTTACCAAATCCTATGTGCGTTGGAGGGAACAAGAGACTCACAGTGAAAATAATCGCTGTGATATATTCATAGCGGAAAGTTGTTGGAAACGTTCTTGGTTTATTTTTCAGGGTGGGTGGGTGGGTGGGAGGCAGGGTGGGGGTATAGGGTATGTTTTTATCTGCATGCCTGAGGGTGACTGAGTGAAAAGGAAAATTGCAGAGGTATGTTCCGGGTGTCAAGATCAAAGATAGAAGTTGCTCACATAGTTCTAATGGTTTGGGGCTGGCATTTTGTTTGTTTGTTGTTTTTGTTTTTAAGGTAAAAGTTTGTCCTCTTGCAACCAAAACAAGTGAATGCTGTGTGTGTGTGTGCGCGCATGCACGCATATGCATGCATGCGTACATGGGTGTGTTTGTGTTTATATGTATGTATGTATGTGTATATATCTGTATAATTGTATATATATATATTGTTTGTAGCTTGAGTAGGGATGGGATAGCTCAGTGGTCAGAGCACTCGCTTTCCCGCAGCGTCGAGCGTGTATATCACTTGCATGGGTGACCGTTTGCACACTTTGGCTTCAGTACAGCCCCCTCAGTTCACCCAGCTGTAAATGGGTACCTGCCCTCTTTAGGGTCAGGGAAGGTAAAGCAGCGAGAGGGAGGAGATGAGTGCCGCCCTCAATATGCTGGCCCCTAGGAGGTCTTTGATGCCTCGCTCCCCTATGACCTTATAGGTTATGGGACACCCTATACTTTTTTTAAAAACCATATTAGTGTATCCAGGACTTTGGGGGCAGGGAGAGTGGAGTAGGTACTGAGGTTAACCCCTGGGGAAAAAAACCCAACCTCCCCTCGATGCCTGGGTAGTGGTTCTCTCTTGTAAGATTGCCCAACAGTTTCCAAAACTCGTATGTGTTATTATTTGCCAAGCATTTGTCTTCCTGGCGCATTATCAGAGCATAATTATTCTAATCTAGTCCTACGGATCAGACTATAAACCGAAGCCCCGTGTGCGAACGCATACAGAACATCTTACGCACATGTTAAATCCTGTTCCGCTCTTCGCAAGAGTAGGCCATTGTGTGCCGGTGGGAACAGATGACAAAATTTACAAAACCGCATACACACGGGGACTGGATGTAAAAAAAAGCACATGAGTGCTATTCCATTATCCTCGATATAAAAAAAAACCCCTGTCATCTGAGCGCTTTGATTTGCTGCTTTACAAAATTCAGCGCTATATAAATTCCATACATTATTATTATTATAATGCTAGTGTTTTTCTTCTTCCTCTACTTCTTTGTCTTGCTTGCTATTTTTGTAGGTTTTTTTGTGGAAAGGGGCCGGGGTAACGGCTGTTGTTGTTGTTGTTAATGTGACTGCGTGTACGTGCTCGCTTGCTTGCTTGCTTACTTGTGTGTGTGCGTGCGTGCGTGTGTGTGTGTGTGTGTGTGTGTGTGTGTGTGTGTGTGTGTGTGTGTGTGTGTGTGTGTGTGTGTGTGTGTGTGTGTGTGGTGTGTGCTTGCGCGCACCTGTGTGTGTTCATCCTCGCAAAAACATTAAGCCTATTGTTTTTCTGTCTGTTAGCTCCCCAGCAATTTTTTATATTTACGATAAAATAAATATGTAATTTTAGTGCGTCAATATTCCTCCTTTGTTTCGATGCAAAACAGACATGGTTGTGTTTAGAGCTTTTTTTTTTTTTAATTTTGGTTTGTTTTGCTTTCCTGTCGAATCTTCCGGCTTTTAAAGAAAAATGTGCATTCATGATTTAGCATGTATACATGAATATTATGACAGCATATAATAACATTTATGTATGCAACCGTGCCTGTCTGTGTCTGTCTGTATGCATGTATCTATGTATGTATGCACGTACGTACGTATGTCCGTACGTATATATGTGTGTATGTATGCATATGTGTCTCTCTGTCTGTAAGTATGTATGCATGTGTGTATTATGTCTCTGTCTCTTACTCTGCCTCTATCTATCTATCATCTATCTATCTATCTATCTATCTATCTATCTATCTATCTATCTATCTATCTCTCTATCTATCTATCTATCTATCTATCTATCTATCTATCTATCTATCTATCTATCTATCTATCTATCTATCTATGTCTCTTACTCTGCCTATCTATCATATCAATAATCAATCTATCTATTATCTATCTATCTATCATCTATCTATCTATCTATCTATCTATCTTCTATCTATCTATTCTCTCTGCCTTATCTATCAATCAATCAATCAATCAATCTATCTATCTATCTATCTATCTATCTATCTATCTACTACTATCTATGTCTCTTACTCTGCCTCTATCTATCTATCAATCTACTATATATCTATCTTCTCTCTATCTCTATCTGTCTTCTGTCTGTCTGCCTGCTGTACTATCTATCCATCAGACAGCTAGCTATCATCTGTCTTAGTCTGTCGTCTGTCTTCTATCTATTTATCTCCCTGACTACTAGTACTAAACTAATCTTTTATTATCCTGAAATAAAAGAAGAAATCTCTCAACTCGTCTAACCCGCCCATCTCTCATCCCCCACTTCACCACACCCCACCACCATCCCCCAACCCATCTCTTATCGCCAATCCATTGGTGGGTGCTGGCAGCAGTAGCTAGAAAATAATTATACCTAAAACTCAAGAGAAGACGAGACAGGAACGTACCAGCTCGATAAGATAAGTCACACACACACACACACACACACACACACACACACACACACACACACACACACACACACACACACACACACACACACACACACACACGGGAACAGGCCGTGGAATGCGAATAACGATACATCTTCCTGTGTCGAGAGGGTTGGGTCGTTGTTGTTGTTTTTTTTTACTCGATCGGATTAATATATGTGTTCGAAAAATCATATAAAGTACTTGTGGAAAAAAAGAGACGATTTCTTTTCTTGGCATTGCTACGAAGGAAAGGGAGCCAGTAAAAAATGGTTTCGAGCTATCATTCTGAGAAATTAAGCTCCTTGGCTTGAGTGTTAAATCTTTCTAAAGGTTGGGGTTTTTTTGTGCTGAAGTTTCGGTTTGGAGGGGATAGAGGAGAGGGGAAAGGAAAAGGGATGAAGGGGGGGGGGGGGGTGAGTGTGAGGCGGGGACGAGGTGGTGATGAGTATTGCGGTAATCCGCTTTAGTTATGCTTGACCAAAGGAGATAATCGTTCAATATGGATGGATGGTCGAGTGGTATTGCACCCGTCTTGACAGTAATAAAGCTAGGGGTTCGAATCTCATTTGACTTTTGTTGTTTTTTCTTATCCACAAAACTGTTAAGAATTTTTTTTGTTTTGTTTATAGAGGTCTTTCTTTTTTGTTGGTTATTTAGTTTTGTTTCTCATATTGTGATAAGATAAATAGAGTCGTTGTTCTATTGTTCTTTTAGTCTTTCGAATGAGATGATGAGCAGAGGTCTTGTGAACAAACAAGAGACATTTAGTGGACGTAACAAAGCTCGTGGCTATATTTTATTTTATAGTTGTCCCTGTTAAAGCTTCTTTAAAGACAACTGCTGTCTTAAGCCAAGAAAAATATCATCTGCAGAGGTCCGTAAAAACGAAAACAACAAAACAAAAGCACCAGCAGCAGCAGCAACAACAACACACAACAACAACACAACGACGACGATAACGACAGCAGCAGCAGCAGCTGCAACAGCGGCAACAGCAACGACAACAACAACAACAACAACAAAGAAGTGGGGAGGGGGTGAAGTGTAGCGAGTCATGTCTCCGCGGAAAGCAACACAAACTCTTAGCTCTGTGTGTGTTTGTGTTTGTGTGTGCGTGCGTGCGTGCGTGCGTGCGTGTGTGTGTGTGTGTGTGTGTGTGTGTGTGTGTGTGTGTGTGTGTTTGTGTGTGAGGCAGAGATTGATCGATTGATAATGTTACTGGTGGATTGATTGACTGACTGGTTGAATGATTGATTTAATTGATGTCATTACATGGCGATAGAGAGAGCGAGAGCTGTTTTGGTGTTCTTTTCCCTTAAAACCCAATGGTGTTTACAACTGATTTTTGTTCTTTTTATTGTCACCGTTTCCTGTTTCAAAACATCTTTACAACTGTCTCTCTTCTCTGTCGTGCTCTGTTAAAAAGAAAATACGAGAGGACAGACAAATGAATCTTCTTCTTCTTCTTCTTCTTCCTCCTCTTCTCCTTCCTCTCTCCTCTCTCCTCTCCTCCTCCTTCCTCCCTCCTCCTCCTTTTGTTGTTGTTTCTTCTTTTGTTCTTCTTCTTCTTCTTTCTTTTCTTCTTCTTCTTCTTTTCTTCTTCTTCTTCTTCTTCTTCTTTTCTTCTTCTTCTTCTTCTTCTTCTCTCTTCTTTTTTGTTGGTATTGTTGTTGTTGTGCTGTTCTTCTTCTTCTTCTTCTTCTTCTTCTTCTTCTTCTTCTTCTTCTTCTTCTTCTTCTTCTTCTTCTTCTTCTTCTTCTTCTTCTTCTTCTTCTTCTGCTGCTGCTGCTGCTGCTGCTGCTGCTGCTGCTGCCGTGTGTTTTTTCCTCATACATGTTCTTGTCTGTGTAATTTTTGCCATGTCTCTGCCGGTTTGTTTGCTTTTCGTGCTAACAAAGACCTGTGCTGAGGCCTTTAAATTCCTATTATTGCTCTTCCTGTTTGAAAGTTATGAGTTGTACGTGATCTTAACTTCTTTGGTTTTATCTAAGATGTTTTAGTTTCAATCCTCTTTTTGGCTACCCCCTTGCAGTCTCACCCGTTTCCTTCCCACCCTCTCTACCAGCACCATCAGCAGCAGCAGTAGCATCGCCCCCCCCTCCACCAAGACCACCACCACCACCACCACCACCACCACCACCACCACCACCACAATCACCATCCCATCCGTCGGATGAGACTATAAACCGAGGTCCCGTGACCGAACGCACGAAGAACATCTTGCGCACACGTCAAATCATGCTCCGCTTTTCGTAAGAGTAGGCCATTGTGTGCCGGCTGGGAACAGATGACACAAATTTACAAAACCGCATACACACGGGGACTGAATGTAAAAAAGTATATACGTGCTTATTCCATTATCCTCCGATATAAAAGAATGAAATAAGATAAATCACCATAGTTGTTTGCTTTTATTTCAATGCAAAAGTAAGGTTTTCACGTTGTGTGATATTTTTCTTCTGGTTTCTTTTGTGGTTCATCTTGTCTGCCTCTGTGTCTGTCTGCTTGTCTTTGTGTCTATTTGTATCTATCTACATCTCTGCCTGTTTATCTCTCTGCCTCCCTATCTGTGTGTGTGTGTGTGCGCGCGCGCGCGTGCGTGTGTGTGTGTAAGCGCACGTACAACACTACTAACATGCACATACATTTTCGAAGATTTACAAACATTCCATCCTTTAAATACTATCTCTCAATCTCTTCCCCTCCCTCCCTCTCAAACACTATTTTTAAAAAATTAAACAAAAAAGAAAAACAACATTCGTGACACTCCCCTCCGTCCATCCTCCCTCCAGTTATTATAATATATTAAGCCTCCCTCCTTCCTTCCCTCCTCCCTTCCCTCCTTCCTTCTTTCTTTCCTTCCTTCTTCCCTTCCTTTCTCCCAGTAGTTGTGACAGTTTCGTGCGGTCTGGAATATCTATCACTGCCTTAACATTCCGCAGGGGGACAGGGCAGGCACGAACCAGGTTCACCCGGCCCCTCATTCCACCAACTTAAGTTTGCTAACCTATCGCGCACGTTCCCTGTCAGTGTCATCTGTATCGCTAGGCTTTATCTGGCCCTTGTCGTCCCCACTCCTGAAGGGATAAATTAGCTTCTGGGCTACGTTCTTCCTCTACAAACTCCAATAGAACTGAACTTGGAACGCAATCGTGCGGTGTCGTTAAGTTTCTGTTGTCCCTAAGGGGGGTCAGGCTCGACAGAGACAGAAGCTGCCTCTCCAAGGTTTGGAATCAGAATCAGAATCAGGATCAAACATTATTAATTATTGCCTGAAAAAGTCGGATGGACTTATTTGACGCAGCGAGAGAAACTTGTTCATAATGATGTCGTTAAGTGGTTGTGATCCTAAAGTGGTTAGGTTCGACAGAGACAAAAGCTGCCTCTCCATGGTCTGGAATCAGAATCAAAACATTATTTATTGCCTTAAGAAGTCACATGGACTTATTTGATACAACGAGAAAAAGTTTTCATAATTCAATAAAACAACATTCGTGACACCCCCCTTCCTCCCATCCTCCCTCCAGTTATAATAATATATTAAGCCTCCCTCCCTCCTTCCTTCCTTCCCTCCTTCCTTCTTTCCTTCTTTATTCCCTTCCTTTCGCCCAGTAGTTGTGACAGTTTCGTGCGGTCTGGAATATATATCACTGCCTTAATATTCCACAAGGTCGGGGTGTCCGAAGTGATGTGCAAGAAAACACCACGTTGCATGCAGTCTACCTTATCTTAATTGCTCTTTTTTTTTTCAAAACAGGTACAAACACATAATTAAGTATTTCTGGAAGTTTTCGTGTGGTATGATGCATAGTATTTAGGGGGTATAAAATTGTTATGCTTTAAGATTAAAATGGATTACTATCGACGTCAATATCAGTGAGGCTCGATATCATTCCGTGCTAATATCATATACCAGCATATACAATTCTTATACCTATATCTTCGATTTGGGGCAAACTCAATGGTATTTTCCAGGTAAAGTTCGGTCACACGCTTTTGTGTTTTCTGAGTCAGATGAGCTTTTATTCAATTAATGACCCACTGTTTGTTGCTATTTTTGTTGTTGCTGTTGCTTTCCTGATATTTTCACAACCTTTCAAACACTAACAGTGTTCTTAATTTTCATCACCTTTTGTTCAGCGGCAGCCCAGTTTTGCGTCATGTTACAGTACTCATATTATAAGCATTCCTTGTTGTACTAATTCCATGTATTGATGCTAGATTGTTCTTGATTACTAGCATATTCTTTAAACCAACAAAGCGAAGTTTATTGCTAATATTTCGGACCGTGTTTATATCTGTGTTGGTATAAAAAAAAAATTCAATGTGCTGAACAGTTTCAAAATAATCTACGTTACTGGTGAACGGGTTTGTGTAGTCGGACGTGTTGTTTCGTTTAGGATAAAATCTTAAGGTCACAGCAATCTATGTAGTTGGTTGGTGGTTAGGTTTGGTAGGAGGAGAGATGGTGGTGCAGTGTTGTGTTGTGTTCTTGTTCGTATTGTTTGGAGGGAAGGTTGGTGCGAGTGTTTGTGTCTGTTTGTTGTGTTGTGTTTTGTGTGTTGTACTTTGTTTGGTGGTTTGAAGTTGTGTTGTGTTGAGTTGTTCGTGTGGTGTGTTGTGTGTGTGTGTGTGTGTGTGTGTGTGTGTGTGTGGTGTTTGTGTTGTTGTGTTGTGTTGTGTTGTTGTGGTGTGTGTGTGTGTGTGTGTTGTGTGTGTGTGTGTGTGTGGTGTGTTGTGTGTGTGTGTGGTGTATTGTGTACGTGTGTGTGTGTGTGTGGTGTGTGTGTGTGTGTGTGTGTGTGGTGTGAGTCTGTCTCTTTCTCTGGCTGTCTGTCTATCATTCTGTCTGTCTCTGGCTGTCTGTCTCTCTGTCTGTCTTTCTGTTTGTCTCTCTGTTTGTCTCTCTCGTGTCTGTCTCTCTGCCTGTCTTACCGTCTCTCTCTCTCTCTCTCTCTGTCTCTCTCTCTCTCTCTCTCTCTCTCTCTCTCTCTCTCTCTCTTCTCTCTCTCTCTCTTTCTCTCTCTCCCCTCCCTAGGGTCTGTCTCAAATGTGTTTCAAATTATGGCGTGCCATTGTTGGATGCAGCTCGTGTAACAGCAGCAGAGCTTAGCCCTTTGCATCATCTTTGCAAATGTCAGTCAGAGTGAAGAAGAACAGTGTTGCGGTGCTTTAGAAATAAATAAATAAAACGGGGGGAGAAGAAAAAGAAAAAAGGAAAACGAAAAGAAAGAAAGAAAGAAAGAGAAAAAAAAGAAAGAAAGAGAAAGAAAGAACGAAGGGAAAAAGAAAAAAAAGAAGAGATAACAAAAGAAGGGGAAAAGAAAAGAAAGGAACAAGGAGAAAAGAAGAACAGACAGACAGACAGACAGAGAAAGAAAAAACAAACAGAAAGAAAATAGAAAGAAAGAAAGAAAGAAAGGACGAAAGAAAGACAATGAAAGACGTCAAAAAAAGAAAGAAAAAAACAGATAGGGTGAAGGAGAGGGGAGTGGAAGAGCAAGAAACAGAGAGATTAAAAGGAGTGAGCAAGGAGACAAAGTGAGAGAGAGAGATAGAGAGAGAGAGAGAGAGAGAGAGAGAGAGAGAGAGAGAGAGAAGACAGACAGACAGACAGACAGACAGACAGACAGACAGACAGACATACAGACAGACAGACAGACAGAAAGACAGAGGACAGACACAGAGACAGACAGAGACAGACACAGAGAGACAGAGAGAAATCACTACCTAAATCTACTGTCACTTTCAAACTAAACCACGTTTAAAAAAAAACAATCCGCAAGTGCTTGCTCTAAGAAAACAAAACACTCAAACAATCACCAAATCAAAATAACCAACACAAAAACAACAGCAGCAACCAACCAGCCACAACCAACCACCAGCCAGCCAACCAACCAACCAACCAACCAACCAACCAACCAACCAAACAGCCAACTAACCAACCAACCAACCAAACAAACTAAATAAAATCGCGGGCGTAAGGTCCTTCACATGGAATCCCTCTATCTCGTACAGGGAGGGGGGGCATCGCCCGGTGAACATCATTAATAGTTGTTAGGATGTGGGTTGGGAGGGTCAAACGATAGCCTGGTGGCCGCTGTCTTGTAGCCTATGTATCCAGTTTGCTGTCCGTCACTTGTCGTCTTGCCCATTACTTTATCTCTATCGTGTTTGTACTAGGCCTAAGCCTAGGTCCTAACAGCTTCGACACTCACTATTCGGTTGAATGTTCTAGCTTAGTTGATGGATCTATCTGTGGCAAAGTACTCGGAGGGTAGGATAGAAATTAATTTGGCTAACAAGAAAAACAGAAACATATACACACAAGAAAACAGGTGGGACATAGATACGTATATACATACATACATACATGCATACATACATACATACATGCATACATACATACATTCGTATATGCATGCATACGTATATGCACACATACATACATACACGCATACACGCATACATACATACATACATACATGCATACATACATACATACATACATACATACATACATACATACATACATACATACATACATACATACATACATACATACAACATACATACGAAGAAAGAGAGAGAGATTTCTACTTTGGGGGGAGGGGAACACATACTCACACACATATACAAACACACACACATATACAAACACACAACACACACACACACACACACACACAAACACACACACACAAACACAAACACACACAAACACACACACAAACATACAGACAAACACACAACACACACAAACACACACACACATACAAACACACACACACAAACGCACACAAACAGACGCACAAACACACACACACACACACCACACACACACACACACACACACACACACACACCACACACACACACACACACACTTACACACAAGCAGAAAGAAGAAAGAAAGGGGGGAACAAGTAAAGAAAAGTAACGATTAAGATATTTATTCAAGATAACGATAATAAAGAAAAGTCAGTAGACCAGTCTACCTTATAATATTTATAATTAATTTGTAGCTGTACAATGAATTGTCTGCAGTTTTTTGTTTCCTCGTTTGCTTGTTCACTAGATTGTGTATACTACGTTTGTTGTTGTTGTTGTTGTTGTTTCTTCTCTTCTTCTTCTTCTTCTTTGGTATTCCTTTTTACCAATCTTCTTTCTTGACGGCATATTCCTGATGTTTGCTACCTTTGTTACTTTGTTGTTTTAGATGGGTTTTATATATTTTTCGGGTTTTTTTGCTTTGTATAATTATTTTTTTTAACTTTTGTTGTTGTTGTTTGCTTTATTGGGTTTTTTAAAAATCTTGTTGTGCTTCTGTTCAGATGTTTGTTTCTCTTTTTGACACTTATTTGACCATTTCTCTCTTCAACACTTGTCCCTGTAA
>CM054144.1:32287912-32302912 GCA_028751875.1 Rapana venosa
ACACTACACACACACACACACACACACACACACTCGCACACTCGCCACACACACACACCGCACCCTCACTCACACACACACACACACATACACACACACATACACACACACACTACACACACACACACACACACTTCCCTTGACAACTTCGCTTTCCATTTTCTCTTCATGTCCATCCCCAGTGGTGCCAGAAAATGGACATCAGTAGCTCTGGAACTCCTGTCCAGTCAGTCACCCCTGAGGACCTTTCCTTGGAAGAATCTTGGTGACAGGTGGCAGTGCCCACTTAAGGGTAGGCACCAACTCAATCTGGCCAGGACTGTTTAGGAGACCAGTCTTGGAGGTAGGTAGATGACCCTCTCTGTACGTTCTGCGTAAAAATCCTGAACAAACCCTAGCAAAGGGACAATTTCTTTCTTAAGTGGACATAAAGAAGACTGCGCGGTGTCTTCTTCTCTGGTTGGTGGCCTGTTGGCAGCTTGACAGTGATTGGGTTAACTTTCTCTGTGAGTGTGTGGAATAGGGTATTGGGTGTATGTGTGAGTGTGCAGTGGTGGTGGTGGTAGGGGTGGGGGTGGGGGTGTTCTCTTGGGTTGTTGTTCTATAGAGATTTGTGTGGGCAAGGTTCTTCTTTAAACTGCCCTTGAGAAGGCTCTCTGTGTGTCTGTCTTCTGTCTGTCTTTTTTTGTCTCTCTCTGTTTCAATGTCTCTCTCTCTCTCCTCTCTCTTCTCCTCTCTCTCTCTCTCCTCTCTCTCCTCTCTCTCTCTCTCTCTCTCTCTCTCTCTCTCCTCTCTCTGTATGTCTCTGTCTGCCTGTCTCTCTCTCTCTGCCTTTTATTCTCTCTCCTCTGTCTGTCTGTCTGTCTGTCTGTCTGTCTGTCTGTCTGTCTCTCTCTCTCTCTCTCTCTCTCTCTCTCTCTCTCTCTCTCTCTCTCTCCTTTCTCTTTTTTAGTTCCGTCTGTCTCTCTGTCTCTGCCCCTCTCTGTCCCCCGCTCTCTCTTTATCGCCTCTCTCTCTCTCTCTCTTTGTTATACACTGACAAACGATTCTGATAAAGAAACTAAACCATAGGTACAAAGAAACAAACACCCCCCTACCTCCCCCAAACAAAACAACAACAAACACACACACACAACCAAAAAATCCCACCCCAAAATACCAAGGGTTTTGTGACACATAGATGGGAGGTGTACATTATCATCCAAAAATACTCACTGGGTGGAAAACCCCCAAGCAGAAACAAAGAAAAGAGGTAGGAAGGGGAAGGGTAGGGGGGGGGGGGGGGGACCAGAGGAAACAGGGAAGAGGTAGGGAGGAGAAGAACTATAGAATAATAAATAGACATCTTCCGAAACGTGACTCTGCATGCGCGTGACACACCGCAAAAGATTTTTTACAGGGTCTGGGTGGATGGATGGATCCTGACCTCTCTCTCTTTATCTACACATTCCTTCAGGACATTGGCGTTATCGATATCAATCTGACAAGACACCGTGGACGACATCAGTGCTAACAGCTCAAGTCACAGTCACAGTCAAGCTTGTCTTGTCTTGTCTTGTCTTGTCCTCGCCATCCCTAGCGTCTCAGCTTAACGTTTCCTTCCTGCCCCTCCCTCGCCTTTTTCACCCATCTCCCTCCACCACCCGCGCGAAAACGCGCATGCACGTACGTATTCATACTCAAACACACGCGCATAAGCAGACACGAACGCACGCATGCACGCGCACGCGCACATACACATTATTTTTTAAAAAATTGCTGTACCATCTGAATATGAATAAAAAATAACTGACTTTGAATTTCACACACACACACACACACGCATGCACGCACACTTTGATTAAAAAACAAACAAACCAAAACATATGTATTGCTTATTCAATGTACTATCTGATATTTTAAGTCTTTGATTTATGAAGAGAAAAACCCCGCCCCCCTCACAGAGAGAGAGAGAGAGAGAGAGAGAGAGAGAGAGAAAAGAGAGAGAGAGAGAGAGAGGAGAGAGAGAGAGAGAGAGAAGAGAGAGAGAGAGAGAGAGAGAGAGAGAGGAGAGAGAAAGAGCTAGCGAGCGAGAGAGAGAGAGAGAGAGAGAGAAGAGAGAGAGAGAGAGAGAGAGAGAGAGAGAGAGAGAGAGAGAGAGAGAGAGAGAGAGAGAGAGAGAAGACAAAACCAAACCAAGACAAGACAGGAAACTCAAGAATACCCCCTTGATAGCCCAGAGACAGGAAGACCTCTATCACAACATGTCTCTTGGCCAGGGTTCAACCCTTTTGTCTAGCCTATTTCGGAGGACCCGGGTGGATCGGCAGGATACCCGGGTCGAGGATTTGGGGTGACGGGTAAGGGTAGGACAACAAGCCTTGCCCACCCGGGACAAAGAAAGGAAAAACAATCTTAGTTTTCCTGGCAAGCAGAGTCGAATGTCGGTCCCAGTAATTGAATTTTTTTCTTCTCTCTCTGGTATCTTTCATTCTCTAGTTTTTTTGCCGTGGGGGAGGAGAGAGGAAAGGGATTCCTTTTACGTCGGAGAGTTGTTGAAGGTAGTGGTATGAAGTGGGCGGTGATGGGTTGGGGTGGGGTTAGTGTGTGCGTGTGTGTGTGTGTATGTTGGCGCGCAAGCGCGCGTGTCCTTGTGTCTGTAGGTGTTTGTGTGAGCGCGCATGGTACGCGCGTTTGTCGTGTTCAAACATAAACTATGTATAGTTATTCGTATCATTGCATGAGTACGCACATGCTTATAATGTACATATTTCTTCAGGGTATATAATTTTATCTGCATGCAAGATCAGGGTACATGTATGTAAAGGAGTGTGCCTCTGGCAATGTGTGAATAGATCCGAAAATGCCTCCACACACACGCACCACACACACACAAAACACACACACAACACACACACACACACACACCACATACCGCGCACAGAGAGTCAGAGAGAGAGAGACAGAGACAGAGACAGAGACATAGAGAGCAAACGAATGAGAAGAGATGAGAACACTCGTGTGTACACACACACACACACACACACACACCGCACAAAGAGAGGAGAGAAAGAGAGAGAGAGAGAGAGAGAGGAGAGAGAGAGAGAGAGAGAAGAGAGAGAAGAGAGAGAGAGAACAGACAGACAGACAGACAGACAGACAGAGAGGCAGACAGACAGAGACATAGAGAGCAAACGAACGGGAAGAGATGAGAACACTCGTGTGTACACACGCACACACACTACGACACACACACACACACACACAACAAACACACACACACACACACACACTACGACACACACACACACACACACACACACACACAACACACAAACACACACACACACAAAACTACCACACACACACTACCACACACACACTACGACACACACATACACACACACACACACACACACTAAACACACACACACACACACACACACACACACACACACACACACACACCACACACACACCACACACGCACTACCACACACACACACACACACTACCACACACACACACACACACACTACGACACACACTATGACACACAACACCAGCCAACCAGCGAGCTTTTAATGAGCACGAACCGTCTGATGAAGGGATTAAGCGGAGGGGTCAGTCACATCAAGAGAGCTGTAGTCTGTACTGTCTGTCTGTACTGTCTGTCTGTCGGTCTGTCTGTGGCCTAGGCTAGAGTGGACAGGGGCTGGCTGCTATAGTATAGGGAGGGCCTAGCCTCCTGCCTGTCAGAAGATTGGTTTTGGAAGGTGCCAGTGTTCGGAAAGAATAGCCCAGCCTGGCGTCCAATGTGTATAGTAGTGGTAGTGATGCTTTTTGTTTGATGGAGACCGCGCGCTGTGTAATTGTGTGTGTGTGTGTTTTGTGTGTGTGTGTGTGTGTGTGTGTGTGTGTGTGTGTGTGTGTGTGTGTGTTCTGTTGTGTGTCCGTGTGTGTGGGTGGGGTGGGTGTGTGGTTTGTGGGGGTGGGGGTGGGGGTGGGCTTGGGGGAGGGGGGTCCTTGTGTGTGCGTGTGTGTGTGTTGTGTGTGTGTTTTGTGTGTGTGTGTGTTTGCGTGTGTGTGTGTTTGTGTGTGTGTTGTGTGTGTGTTTGTCCGTGTGTGGGGGGTGGGGTGGGGTGGGGTGTGTGTGTGTTTTGTGTGTGTGTGTTGTGTGTGTGTGTGTGTTTGTGTGTGTGTGTGTGTGTGTTGTGTTTGTGTGTGTGCGTGCGTTTGTGTGTGTGTTTGTGTGTGTGTGTTTGTGTGTGTATCCATGTGTGTGTGTGTGTGTGTGTGTGTATGTGTCCCTGTGTGTGTGTGTGTGTGTGTGTGTGGTGTCGTTTTTCCCTTCAGGGGGCTGGAGGAGGGGGGAGGTGGGGTGGAGGTGGAGGTGGAGGGGGAGGGGGAGGCTGGAGGGTATATAGACTGTTGTTGCTGGTAGGGTTTTTCTTCTTTCCTTTTTTCATTTCTTTCTGCTGTTCTTGATGTAAAGTGTTCAACACAAGGGTGTTAAAAAGAAACGAGCAGAAGACTTGACCACCTCTCTTCTATTCCCAAGATGGAAAAAAAAGGAAAAACAGAAATAAGGGTAAGGAAGAGAAAAGTATTTTTTTTTAGATAAGAAAGAAAGAAGAGTAAGCCGTCGGGAAAACAGATTCATTATATTACAGAAACCAATCAAACAAAAAACTAAATAATATGAATCAACGTAAAACTTAGTTGAAAACAATAAAAGGAAACACAAACAATGCCTCGATAGTTAAACCAATGAATTAAAACAATAAACGGTTTAGGCGCTTTTAAATACACTTTTGTTGAGAGCAAATGCACGTATGTGGACACACTAGCACATCTCCGCGCACGCATGCACGCGCGAATACACACACACACACACACTAACACACACAGGGATACACAATCACACACATATACACACACCCATTCACAGTCACACACAGATACAAACACACACAGATACACAAGCACACACAGATACATACACAGACACGCATACACACATGCACGCGCACACATTAACACGGACACACACACACACACACACACACACGCGGACACACACACACACACACACATACGGACACACACACACACACCTTTCAATTCAATGAACGATATTTTAAAAGTTGTCTGACCACTGCCCATATTTCTTGTTATGGGGCTCCTTCTCAAATAGATTCGCGTTTTATATCCGTGAGAAGGGTTAATTCACTATATTTTAGAATGAAATTAAATGCATTCCTTACAAAATTTTGTAAACATGTAAGATGTCTATGTGGGGATCATATTTCCAATACTCATATCATATTTGAGTGCCCTATTGTCAAACCTTTTTTACCTACATTTTCTGAACAGTCTCTGGAAACTGTATTTGAAAATTCAAAGCTAGCATTTGCCATTGCCAGATGTTTATTGCATAGTCCACTTGAATATTTATTGTAGTTACATTATTGTTATTTCATGTTTCCACATTGTTGAGTTTATATTTTGCTCCTGTTTAAAAGTATTATCATTACTTTTCTAGTTTTGTTCCCCCCCCCCCCCCCATCCCCCACAAAATACCAGCACTGATGCTATTTCTTAACCTTTTCTCCTTCCACTCCTTCCTCTCACTTTCTTTAACTTCCTACACTTTCTATTCCCTCGTCTAATATCACTCAGAGTGAACCAAGACTTAAAATTGAAGACAACAACAACAACAACACACACCTACACACGGACACACACACACGTCTACGAGAGAGAGAGAGAGAAGAGAGAGAGAGAGAGAGAGAGAGAGAGAGAGAGAGAGAGAGACAGACAGACGACAGACAAACAGGCAGACAGACAGACAAACAGACTGAGACAAAGAACACATCGTTTCCAAGTTATCTTAAAACCCCGCTGACCGACAAACGCTCACGCCACTCAGTTCCCGCTGGCTTGGGGAAACATTCACTTCCAGTTCAAAACTAACACTTCTAAATCCCTTCAGGAAGGAATCCAACACCGACAATGTGAGAAAAGAAAGAAAAAAAAAGGACACAACCAAAAATGCGGCTAGCCTCTTCTTCCTTAAGGCCAATAAACCCAGGTCGTGCTGAGGATAGGCAGCCATCCCGCTTCATTTTTGTCAATCCCTACGTGACAGCAAATTCAAAAACTGTACGTAACGAACGCTTTGAAGTACTAAAAAAAAAAAAATCGCGTACGCGCGTGCGCGCACATACACACACGCACGCGCGCGAGCGCACACATACACATTGCCATGATTGTGGACGAATGATAGCATATCAGATTGGACATCCAGTGCGCGTGTGTACTACTCACAAACACATACACATCTCCAGGGGACTGGGTGTAAAAAAAAAAGCTCATGACTGTTTATTAGTCCATTTTCCTCGGTAAAAAAGAACAAATAATTAATTAATTACATAAATAAATAGATAAATAGATGAATGAATAAATAAACAACTAAAACAAAGTAAACACACACATAAACACACATACACACACACCCGAGGCATGTACATTCGTAGACCTATAAACAAAATAAATCAAACTTTTGTTTACACACACACACACTATTATAACCCCACACACAAAGCGAAATCATAATAATTATTATTATAATTATTATGGTGAAGACTTGTTATTCCCACTGCTGTTCTTTCGTTTGGTTTGTATTTGTTGTTTTCCTTTTTAGAAAAAAAGACATTTACGAAAAACATGTATAACATCTAACCACATTTTTTTTAAAGGAAAAATCATTATACATCCTTCTCCGAAGTTGGAATGTGGCTCCCTAAACGTTGGTTTAAGAAAGAAAAAAAGGTCGCATAAAAAAAAACCAAATCTCACCATTGGTGAATCTCATCAAGGCCCTAAGCTGTAGAACGAAACAAAACAAAAGGGAGAGAGAGAGAAGAGAGAGAGAGAAGAGAGAGAAGAGAGAGAGAGAGAAGAGGAAGAGAGAGAAGAGAGAGAGAGGAGAGAGATAGAGAGAGAGAGATAGAAGAGAGAGAGGAGAGAGAAAAGAGAATGACAAGACAATGACAATGACAAATTTTTTTATTTCGAGGATAATGAATAAGCACTCATGTGCTTTTTACACCCAGCCCCCCGCCCGTAGGGATAAAATCTTAATAATAACCCAACATTTAAATACAGTCTCACAGTAGAAACATGGGGAAATAAACCTTTTAAAAACAGCCCCCCCCCCCCCCGGCCCCTCAACAACCCCCCCCCCCCCCCCCCCGAAAGCAAACTAATAAAAGAAAACCCGAGAGAGAGAGGAGAGAGAGAGAGACAGAGAGACAGGAGAACAGAGAGACAGAGACACAGAGAGAGAAAACACCATCAAAAAAAAACAACACCCCACAATCCCATCCTTGGGTGTGTTTTTTCTTCTTTATCTAAAAAAAAAAACAACCAAGAAAAAAAAAAAGGAATACCCTCTCTGATCCGATGCAATCCTCTTGTTTATAGACCTGCCGATCACAGAGGTTATTTCGGTGCTGTCAGCTCCTCAGGTGTTTTTTTTAAATCTTGGGCTAAGTCTGTGAATCTTTATATATATACACAGATTAAAACAAAAGCGTGGGTTTTTTTCTAGGGGTTGGGGGTCGTTTTGTTTTTCTCGGTATTTTTTTGTTTTTTGTTCCTTGGCCAGCAGTCGGGTGGTCATCAATGGTGAGATTTCGCGTACGCAGCTCTTTTTTAAGCCACCATGAAGGTAGCTGCTTTCCGACTTAGGGGCAGAGAACAGGGGTTTAAAACTTAACTTTCCTGTCGTTTCTCGCAGCGAGGCTCTGGCCGAACGTACGGGGTCAAGCGAGGACAGTCACCCACGTTGTGTGTGTGTGTGTGTGTGTGTGTGGGTGGGGGGGGGGGGATAATTATAGCCCTTCACGAATTTCAAAGTCAGATACTTTGATAATAATGCATTGTAATAGTCGGTTGTTTGTTTGTTTGTTTTTCCCCAGAGAATTTGCAAGTTTTCATCATTAGATGTTCGATGAGAAATGTATGCATAATATTTATGTTTTGAAATGCGTGTGCATAATGATTAGAAATGTGTGCGTAATAATTAGAAATATGTGCACAATGATTCGAAAGTTCTGCATAATGACTAGAGATTTGTGCATAATGATTAGAGATTGGTGCATAATGATTACAGCCTGTTTGAAAAAATTCTCACCATGGCTGTTATAGGCAGCCACACACAGCCGGCAGGGGATTTTCTTCTCTCAAATTAAGACAACGTTGACCCACGAAAGCTCTTATTAACGTTATTTTTTACAAGAATCTAGACCTATTTTAAGGGAAGGGGCGGGATAGGCCTAGTGGTTAGAGAGTTGAGCTCGCCATCTGACGGCTGGGTTCGAGCCATCACCGGGGCTGCAGTCCGATCGAGGGGATTTCGCCTCTGCACTTAACATCAGAACTGACTCCACGATTCTGAACCCTTTTGGATGCGACTGAAAATCGAGGTCATGTATGCAAAACTTACGCACAAGTCTTGTGCTCACGTTCTTAAACCTGTTCCGCCTTAGAGAGAAGTAGGCCACTGCGTGCCGGTTGGAACGGATGACCAATTTTTAAAAAAAAATCATTTCTATTTGTAATTTTGCACAAAACTTCTGTTTTTTAATATATTTTTCCTTTTAAATCTATTCTTTTATATCGAGGATTATGGAATAGGCACTAATGTTGGTTTTTTTTACATCCAGTCTCCGTGCGTACGCAGTTTTGTAAATTCTGTCATCTGTTTAAAGTTGTATGCAAACTGGTGTCCTGTTTAGACATCTTCCCCGAAGTTGGAATGCAGAAACCTTAATTTGGAGGGCAAAAAACAGTCGCGCACATAAACAAAAAATCTGACCATTGATTGAACCTCAGAGCTCTAGTTGAAGAACAAAAACAACAACAAAACCCAAAAACAAACAAACCAAAAAAAAGGGGAAAAAAAGACATGTGAAGGTCTTTCCTCCCATAACATTTTTGGTTTGCGTCTGATCATCATGCTTAGATCTCTGTTTAGTTAGTTTTGTCATCTATCCATTTATGTATTTATTCATTAATTCATTTACTCATCCATTCATTCATTCATTAATTCATCCATTCATTCATTTTCATTCATTTATTCATTCGCTTACTGATTTGTTCGTTTGTTTAAACCTATTAATTCATTTTATTTATACATTTATTTATTTATGTATGGATCAATTTACTTTATGTATTCATCTATTTCTTTCTTTCTTTCTGTATTCGTCCCTTCAGTTATTTATTTGCTTGTTTGTTTTATTTCCATGACGTGCACGTCAGCCTTCGGGGCTTGCTACCCTTCCTGTAACCATCTTATTCCAAGCCTCCATCACAGTTTTTTCCTGATGCAAATAAAAACTCTAAGACACGTCCTTCCAGAATGCCGAGTTCACTCAAAAAAAATAGCAACAGGAACTACAACAGAAACAGCAATAACAACAACAACAGCAGCAACAATAAAAACAGCAACCACAACAGCAACAACAACATTAACAACAACAACAACATCATGTCTGCCAAGAATGCTAAGTTCGCCAAAAATAGCAACAGGAACTACAATAGAAACAACAATAGCGCAACAACAGCAGAAACAATAAAAGCAGCAACCACAACCACCACCACCACCACAACAACAACACGACGTCCTACAGAAATGTTGAGTTCGCCAAAAAAAGGAATCAGGAACTACAACAGAAACAACAACAACAATAACAACAACAACAACAACAACACGACGTTCTTCGAGAATGTTGAGTTCACCAAAATACCAACAGGAACTACAACAGAAACAACAATAACAACAACAACAACAGCAACGATAAGAACAGCAACCACAACAACAACAACATCACGTCTTTCAATAATGCTGAGTTCGCCAAAGATAGCAACAGGAACTACAACAGAAACAGCAATAACAACAACAGCAGCAGCAACAAAAGCAGCAACAACAACAACAACAACAACATCACGTCCTTCAAGAATGCTGAGTTCACCAAAAATAGCAACAGGAACTACAACAGAAACAACACTCACAACAACAGCAACCACAGCAACCACAGCAACAACAACAAATTCAAGTCCTTTGAAGAACGCTGAGTTCGCCAAAAATAGCAACAAGAACTACAGCAGAAACAACAGTAGCGAAACGACAGCATCAACAATAAAAGCAGCAATAACAACAACATGAACACTAACAAGTAAAACAACCAGATAAGAAGACAAAAAAACAACAATAACCAAGATATAAACATTACATGCTTCGCTTCTCAACAGTTAGAAAATGTTAGGATCACGGATAAAAAAAAACCCATGGAAGGTCAAAATTCACATGATACTCATTTCCCTCATTTTACGCGCAGAAGATGGAGAAAAAACCCCCACCAAAGAAACAAAAAACAAAAAAACCCAACAACCCCAACATTAATGTCTGTAATTCTCGTGTCACATGGCTCCCTGTTTGAAAACTTTGCTGTCTTCGATTTTTTTTCCAAGAAAAATAATAATACTTTCTGCCTGTCGGTAAAGAAGGAGTCAAGAGAATGATCGCATTTAAGAAAAGAAGCAGGTGGGGGGGGGGGGGGGGAGAAAGAAAACCCCCAGAAAACAAACAAACAAACAACAACAACAACAACAACAAAACCATCCCAACAGCCATTTTCTGTTCACGGTTCAAATTCATGATTCTTGTTTATTGACGTGTAAAGAGCGAGACAGGCATTAGCTTGTGTGGTGGTGTTTGCTTGTTTTGTTTGTTTGTTTGTTGGCTTGTCTGTTTTTTGCTGTGAGATGTTGTAAGGAGATTTTCGCTTCTGCCACAATTTCAGCTAGCACTCTTAGAAGTATATCCCTCACACACACAGAGACACAGACACATAGACACACACACAAACACACACAGAGACACAGATACACACACACACACACAGACACACACGCAGACACACACAGACACAGACACACACACACACACAGACACACACACACACACACACACATACAAACACACACACAAGTGCTTATTTCATTATCCTCGATATAAAAGAATGAAAGATAACAGAATAAAAGAAAAACGCACACACACACAAACACCACACATCACCACCACCACCGCTGCCGCTGCCGCCACAACACACACACACACACACACACACACACACACACACACACACACACACACACACACACACACACACACACACACACACACACACACACACACACGCACACACACGCACACACACGACATGATGATTTCTAATATCACTTAGAGTTAACAGACGTTAAATTGAAGACAACAACAACAACAACAACGCACACACACACACACACACACACACACACACACACACACACACACACACACACACACACACACACACACACACACACACACACACACACACACACACACACACACACACACACACACACACACACACACACACACACACACAAGGAGGACGGAATAACTTGTGGGTTAGAGCTTTGCACTTGCAATCTCATGGCCAAGATTCCAGACCCAAATCGAACCCTCGCCAAGACGACCGTTCATAGGGATTCCCCTACCCCCATGCTCACCCCCACCCCCACCCTTAGAGGTAATATTAGCGCCAACTCCACTCCTTTATCCTCTGAAAGTACTTCCCATAGGACTATCAACCGAGGCCCCGTGTGTTTGTTGTTTTTTAAATATTATTTATTTTATTCTTTTATATCGAGGATAATGGAATAAGCAGTTACGTGCTTTCTTTACATCCAGTCCCCGGGTGTATGTGGGGTTTTTTTTGGAAATTCTGTCATCTGTTCCCACTGGCACACATTGGCCTACTCTTACGAAAAGCGGGACAGGATTTAACGTGTGCGCAAGATGTTCTGCGTGCGCTCGCACTCGGGGCCTCGGTTTATAGTCTCATCCGAAGGACTGTGTAGAACATCTTGCGCACACGTGGAAACCTGTGCCGCGTTTTGGAAGAGTAGGGCCATCGAATACTGGTGGGGAAGGATGACAAAGTTTAGAAAACCACATTATTATCCCCGACGTCGGAATGCGGCTACCTTCATGGTTGGCAAAGTTGGTGGCATACGCACGCTATATCTCTAACATTTGGTGAACCGAGGAGCTGTAGCCGATGAGCGACCAAAAAACAAAAAAATAATAAGAAAGAAAAGAAAAACACTTGCACACGGGGACTGGATGTAAAAAAACACCCTACCTGATATATTATTCTCCATCCTCGAAAGAAAGGAATTTAGCTAACTAGCTAACTAAGTAACTAGCTTACTACCTTACTAAGAAGCTAAGTATTTAAATGATTAAGTAAGAAAAAAAAAATACAAAGTAAGTAAGTAAGTAAGTAAGTAAGTTAGTAAGTAAGTAGGTAAGTTAGTAAGTAAGGAAGGAAGGAAGGTAGTAAGAAAGCAAGGAAGTTAAGAAGTAAGTAAATAACTAACCAACCAACCAAGTAACTAACTAACTAAAAAAGTAACTAACTATGTAACTAAGTAACTATCTAACTAACTTACTAACTAACTAGCTAACTAACTGGCTAACTAGCTAGCTAGCTAACTAACTAGCTAATTAACTAACTAACTAACTAGCTGGCTAGCTAGCTAACACAAATAAAACATACTTATGAATAAACTATGAATCCCGTTTCCTGAATGGAAATGCCATAGCCAAACAAAACGACAGCTGGAGACAATTTTACAAAATTCCCATTGTCCCAATGTACAACAAAAGCAGTTTTTGAGAAAAAAACAATCTCCATTCGAAAGACATACTCTTTAATGCTGATTTTTTTTTTAAATGACAATTTGTGTTGCTGCTGTGGTGAAATGAACCCCCCAAAAAAAAGTCTTGAGGATGCTTCCATTTTAACACAAAGAGGAAGAGGAAGAGGAGGACACACTACAAGAATAAATGTTCGGTTCACAGGTCATCATTTCCGTTTATGGAAAGGTGACGAGCTAAGCTAGCGGCCATTTGCTTGCTTATTGTTTATTGTACTTTTTTCTGTATGTGTGTGTGTGTTGCTGTTGCTGTTTATTGTTTATCGTTTATCTTCTTCTTCTTCTTCTTCTTCTTCTTCTTCCTTCTTCTTCTTCTTCTTCTTCTTCTTCTTCTTCTTCTTCTTCTTCTTCTTCTTCTTTTCTTTTTTGTGCGTGTGTGTGTGCGTGTGTGTGTGTGGTGTGTGTGTGTGTGTGTGTGTGTGTGTGCGTGCGTGTGTGTGAAGTCAGGTCAATTCAAATGTTAATATCCGGATGTATGTGTGTGTGTGTGCGCGCGCGCGCGCGCGCGTGTGTGTTCCTGTAAGGTGTTCTAAAGAGATTTGGCTTCTCTCTTGAATTTGGAGCTCTCAGCTATCTGTTTATATCGCTGTCACGTACACAGACAGACAGACAGGCAGACAAACAGACATACAAATTCACACACACACACACGCGCGCGCGCGCGCACAGACACACACACAAACACGTGCACGCATGGAAGCCCTCTCTCTCACTCTCTCTCTCTCACTCTCACTCACTCTCTCTCACTCGCTATCCTCTCTCTCTCTCTCTCTCTCTCTCTCTCTCTCTCTCTCTCTCCTCTCTCTCTCTCTCTCTCTCTCTCTCTCTCTCTCTCTCTCGTCATCTATTATCACATCTGCAAAAAAACCCACCCTCATCAGAACTTTTGTTACCGCTGCCACTTTACAACTATTAATACAAGTACTGCTGCTGCAAGTGTTTTTACTACTACTACTACTACTACTACTACTACTACTACTACTACTACTACTACTACTACTACTACTACTACTACTACTACTACTACTACTACTACTTCTACTATTACTGCTACTACTACTACTACTACTACTACTACTACTACTACTACTACTACTACTACTACTGCTGCTGCTGCTGCTGCTGCTGCTGCTGCTGCTGCTGCTGCTGCTGCTGCTCACACACACTCTCTCACACACCACAGGAATAAACTATAGACATATACTATGTTTCCTGTTTCACGGTGGGAAAATTCTATAGTTTAACGAAGACAGGAAAATTTGCATCATTCTCATTTTGCGCATATATATTATATGGAAAAATCGGATTTTTCTCAAAGCGCTCTCAGATAGCTCGCTCTTTAATATTGCTTTCTTCTTTCCTTTTAAAAATATACTTTGTTCTTGTGGTACAGTAAAATTTCACGAGGATAATTCAGTAAAGTGGAGAAGGTGAGAGAGAGAGAGAATGAATGAATGAATAGACGAATGAATGGATGAATGGGTGGATTACCTTTATTTTTCAAGGGTTGCAGAAAAGCATTCACATACTTTTTCACCTGGCACTTATCCTGATTAGGGACTATCAAACAATAAAATAACCCGGCAAAAAACCCCACAAAATCAGTACCCCCCAAAAAAAAAACAACAACAACAAAAAACAACAACAACAACAAACAAACCAACAAAAACAACAAACAAACAAGCACACAGAACCACCATCACCAACAATAAAAGTTCAACCAATGATTCAGAGCGAGAGAGAGAGACAGACAGACAGATAGACAGAAAGGCAGATAAACACACACACACACACACACACACACACACACACACACACACACACACACACACACACACACACACACACACACACACACACACACACACACACACACACACATACAGCAACGTCCTGTTCACAGTTCACCAGTTTAGCGGTCTTGTTTATTGGTGTGCACAGGGCAAAGCAGGGTTGTTTTTGCTTGTTTGTTTGTTTTCTTTGTGGGTCATTTCTTGGGATGTTGTAAGCAGTTTTCGTCTTCCCTTCTGTCACAAGTCTGACAATCCTCTCTCTCTCTCTCTCTCTCTCTCTCTCTCTCTCTCTCTCTCTCTCCTCTCTGACTCTGTCACATGTCTGCTTGCCTGTTTCTCTGTCTATCTGCGTCTCTCCTTCTCTTTCTGTCTTCTTTTATTACACACACAC
>CM054144.1:32307912-32315412 GCA_028751875.1 Rapana venosa
TCTGTCTGTCTGTCCTGTCTACTGTCTGTCTGTCTGTCTATCCATCTGTCTGTCTGTCTCTCTTTCACTGTGACACATTGTCATCATGATCATCACTAGTATCACGTGTACGCAATGTGCATAAACATCGCTGGACCCGTTCCCTTTAAACTCAGCACAGGGCCAATGCAGGGCCAGAGATAGGCCATGCTCCCTGCTGTACCAGGACTGCTTTTGATGGAGTCCCACAGCTAGCCGTCTCCAGAGAGCTATCCCCTGTGTGTGAACGATCATTGGACAGACCCCCACAGGCACCTTTTCTGCCCTGCCCTGCCCTGCTGCCAAGCTCAACCCCACCGTGTGGTGTGCTCATATACAGACACATACACAGACAGACAGACAGACACACACACACACACACATACAGGAACACACACTATTGTCTGATATCGTCACATTAAGTGAACAGACGTGAAGTGGAAGAAATACATCCATGCATATGAAAAAAGGGTAATATTTTGTCATGCTCTTACAGTAGATACATTCTCTAATAAACCTTAAGAGACATGAATAGGGGGACATTCAGATAATTTCCTGGTTGTTTATTTTTCCATTTTAGGCCAAACAGCAAATTGTTTCAAATTCCCATTTCACGTGGCTTTTTTCTTTGAACGCTAACTATAGTGTGTGTCTGCTGTGAGGTAAAACCCATGAGGATGATGTCATTGATAAAAGATTATGGGGGAAACGACAAACATTAAACAGAAAACCTGAAGTAACAGCAAAAAAAATATAAAATAAAATAACAGCCATTTTATGTTCACGGTTCACGTTCATCATTCCTTTCTTATGGACGTGCAAAGAGCAAATGGGTCATTTGTTTGGTTGGTTGTTGTTGTGTGTTGTTGTTGTTTGTTTCTTTGAAACTGTAAGCTGATCTCTTTTCATCTACGAATTTTGCAGCCTTCTCTGTGTTTGTGTGTCTCTCTGACTCCTCAACTCTTTTAGTTTTAACCCTCCTCCTCCTCTTACTCCCTCTCGCTCTCTCTCATTTTGTGCAGCTTGGGTACATCTCTCTTTATCTCTTGTTCTCTGTGTCTTTCTGTTTGTATGTCTGTCTCTATGTCTGTCTGCATCTCTCTCTCTCTCTAAGCTTGTGCAATTGTGCTACAGACATGTACATCCCCTCTCCTACCTCCCATTTTGTATTGAAATGAGGCCCAAAGGTGATGCTCAATAAACTATTTTCATTCTATTTCACTTTGTTCATCTCTCTCTCTCTCTCTCTCTCTCTCTCTCTCTCTCTCCTCTCTCTCTCTCTCTCTCTCTCTCTCTCTCTCTCTCTCTCTCTCTCTCTCCCCCACTTCTGTCTTTCTGTACGCCTTTCTGTCTGTCTGTCTGTCTGTCTAGCTGTCTGTCTGTCTGTCTATCCATCTGTCTGTCTGTCTCTCTTTCACTGTGACACATTGTCATCATGATCATCACTATTATCACGTGTACGCAATGTGCATAAACATCGCTGGACCCGTGCCCTTTAAACTCAGCACAGGGCCAATGCAGGGCCAGAGATAAGCCATGCTCCCTGCTGTACCAGGACTGCTTTTGATGGAGCCCCACAGCCAGCCGTCTCCAGAGAGCTGTCCCCTGTGTGTGAACGATCATTGGGCAGACACCCACAGGGGCCTTGTCTGCCCTGCCCTGCCCTGCTGCCAGAGTCAACTCCACAGTGTGGTGCTGTGTTCGTGTGCTCGGGCGCCCGCGCGCGCGCACGCACACACACACACACACACACATATCCTCGACATAACAGAATAAAATATAAGAATAAAAATAAATAAATAAATAGATACACACGCACATACACTCACACACATACACACAGAGCAACATAATACTGCATTAGGTGAACAGACGTGAAGACAAAGACATATATATATTATATATATATATATATATATATATATATATATATATATATATATATATATATATATATATATATATATACCACACAAAGTGAAAGCATAACAACCAGCATAATAAATGTTCCCCAATATTGAGTACAAGCGCTTCGGTTTGTTTTTGTTTTTTTACAAGATTCAGCGCTATATAAATTCCATATATTATTGTTATTATTATTATTATTATTATTATTATTATTATTATTATGTACATATACATAAAATATCTATCTACCTGACATATATCATGTTCTACAGTAGTTACATTCTATAATAAAAACTAAGAGACAGGATTGGGGGAACATATTAGGATAATGTCCTGTATACATTCTAATTTTACAGCAAACAGAATTGTGTTTCACATTCTCATTTCACATGGCTTTCTCTTTCGAACGCTAACTCTAGTGTGTGTCTGCGGTGAAGATAAAATTGATGAGGAGGATACCATTGACACAAAAAATCACAGGGAAATAAACAAAACAAACGAAACAAGACATTAGCAACAAACGACATAACAGCCATTTTCTGTTCACGCTTCAGCTTCATCATTCCTTTTTTATGGGCAGGCAAAGAGCAAACCAGTCATTTGTTTGATTGTTTTTTTCTTTGTGATTTTTGTTGTTTTTTTCCGAGAGGCTGTAAGTGGATCTCTTTTCAGCCACATGTTGTGCAATCTTCTCTGTGTTTCTGTGTCCCTCCCTCCACTTCCTCTTCTCTATCTCTCTCTTCCTCTTTCTCTCTCTCTTTCTTTCCTTTCTTCTCTCTCTGTCTTCTCTCTCTCTTCCTGTCGTCCTGTCTCTCTCTCTGTCTCTCTCTTCCTGTCTCTGTATCTCTCTGTCTCTCTTCCTGTCTGTCTTTCTGTCTGTCTTACTGTCTGTCTGTCTCTCTTCTCTCCACCCCAGTCTCTCCCCCCACTCTCTCTCTCCCCCTGATCATCATCATTATCATAATCCTTACTATTATCGTGTGTACACAATGTGCGTTAAACATCGCTGCACCCAAACCCTTTAAACTTCAGCACACACACACACACTTACACACACACACACACACACACACACAACACACACACCACACACACACACACACACACGGTCAGTGGCCGGGCCAGCGATAATAGCCCATGCTCCCTAAGCAGGACTGCTTTGGATGGTGCCCCAGAGCCAGCCGCCGTCTCCAGAGAGCTGTCCACAGGAAATGATCATTGGGCAGACAGCCACAGGGACCCTGTCTACCCTGACCTACTGCAGGGTCAAATCCACGCGGGTGATGTTATGTTCAGCATTGGCTGGCCTGCCTACCCACCCAGTTCTTGTCTACATGTTGTTGTTTCGTTTTCGCGGAAGTCGGATGCACTGGGCCTGACTGTGGTTTTGGGTTTTTTTTATATATATTTTTTTTAGCCTTGTGGTTAAGTGATGCATTCGTGATATGATGACCCGGGTTCGAATCTCGTGCAACATGATTTTTCTTCTGGAGTTTTTTTTTTTTTTTTTTTTTTTTGGGGGGGGGTATTTCTTCTCCATTATTCTTTCCATGTTCCTTTTTCTTTCTTTATTTAAAAAAAAATTAACGCAGAAAAATATCTTACACATTGTCATCATTACAGGAAAATCCCACCCAATCTCACTGTCTATCATTAATACAGAATAACCTCTTACATACTGTCAGCAGTGCAGAAAAAACTCAACCGTTTATACTCTGTCATTACTACAGGCAAAAAAACAACAACCGCCTCACCAAATTGTATTGCTCTGTTATGACATGTTCTAAACCATGTCATTTGTAGTTTCAGAGTACAGTTACCATTGACACCTTTCGTAGCTCTCACGCACATGCACACCTCCCCCTCCCAATCCCCCTCCCCCGCCCCCCCCCCCCCCCACACACACACACACGAGTTATACTACACGCACCCATGATAAACGCCACCGTATGTATATAGAAGCCTACACATAACTAAGAGCTGTTTTACCTGATATTGTATTACTGGGCATGACTTGTCAAGCGCTTAAAAAACGGCAGAGCAATATTTTGCTCACATCACAGACAGGCTATAGTTGCTGTCCGAGCCTTCCACACTGAAAAAACACACCAAAACAACAAAAAGAAAACTCATTTACAGTCTGTTTGCTTTTGATGTCAGGAGACTTACAACAAAATTCAATTACAAACTTTACGAGGTAACAACCCCGATATAGCGTCTGGGGTCCGCGGGCTATACACAGACAGCAAGATTGGATTGGAATACACTTTTAAAAAAAGGAACAAATTTGAGGAGGAAAAAAAAGCAAAAACCAAAACAAAAAAAACCAAACCAAACCAAACCAAAACACACACCCCGCCCCACCCCAAAATATAATTAAAAATTGCATACAAAATAAGACCGTAACAGAACTGTATTAACGGATCAAGAAATAATCTTGGTTAAATCAACAATTAAATTCCAGTCTACGGATGAGTATATTCACAGATTCCATTTTTTCCCCCGATGAATAATGCCAGATTCTTTATGATTATAAAGAAGTTCAAGATAGGAGAATCGGCATGCCTGCCAGTTATGATCTTATGTAGAACCTCAATATAAAAGCCTAATCTCTGGCATACAATCAAAAAACAGACAGAGGAATTTGGTGTACAGCTCTGTTATTTAAAGATATGCCCGAGTGACCTTTGCCCTTCTGTTGCCTGTGATGAAAGGACAAAAATAAAGACAGAGGGGAAAAAAGAAAAAAAAAGAAAGACAGAAAGAAGAGGAAGGAGAAGGAGAAAAAGAGAAGAAGAAGAAGAAGAAGAAGAAAGAAGAAGAAGAAGAAGAAGAAGAAAAGAAGAAAAAAAGAAGAAGGAGGAGGAGAAGAAGAAGACGACGAAGAAGAGAAGAAGAAAAGAAGAAGAAAAAGAGAAGAAGAAGAAGAAGAAGAAGAAAGAAGGAGAAGAAGAAGGAGAAGAAGAAGAAGAAGAAGAAGAAGTGTTTATTTTCCTAGAAATGCCAGTGGTACTTAATGGGCTACGCGTAGAGAAGAACTCCACAGTCTCTGACAAACGTCAACGGTTTGTTTAAAACTATTATACAGTAATGTAAGGGAAGGTGAAATAGACTGTGCAGTTCTTGTTCATTTGAAACAAAGCAATAGCGGTGGTCTGGCATTTTTTTATATTTCATTTTGAGAGGATGTGCAAGTCAAGTCATATTTCTCTTTCTTTCTAGATGGTACAATGAACGAGTAATGCATTATAGAGAAATGGACAAAGAGATCAAGAAACAGACCGATTGACGAACAGATCGATCGATAGATAGATATAGAAATAGATAGATAGATAGACACACAGACAGACAGACAAAGAGACAGATAGATAGATAGATAGATAGATAGATAGATAGATAGACAAATAGACAGACAGATAGACAGACAGACAGATATATATATATATATATATAATATATATATATATATAATATATAATAATATAATAATAGGAGAGAGAGAGAGAGAGAGAGAAGAGAGCGAGACAGACAGACAGACAGATAGACAGATAGACAGACAGATAGATAGACAGACAGACAGATAGATAGACAGAAGACAGACAGACAGAGAGAGAGAGAGATAGATATAGACAGACAGACAATAGACAGATATCAGACAGATATACAGACAGACAGACATATAGATAGATAGACCAGAAGATAGATGGATAGATAGATAGATAGACAGACATATAGACATACAGATAGACAGACAGACAGATAGACAGATAGACAGACAGACAGACAGATAAACAGACAGACAGACACATAGATAGATAGATAGATACATAGATAGATACATAGATAAATACATAGATAGGTATCAACAAAACAATGTGTTACGGAACAGAACAAGCGCAGCAGGTGTGCCAGACAAGGTTTGTTTATGAACATATGCTTGCCCGTGGTGTCATGAAGCGAGTTTATTAATATGTACTACCCCTCTACCCCTCCCCACCCACACACACACACACACACACACATCACACACCACACACACACACACACACACACACACCATGCACACACACCACACACACACACACACACACACACACACACACACACACACACACACACACACACACACACACACACACACACACACACACACTCACACACACACACACACACACACACACACACACACACACACACACACACGCATGCACACACTCACAGATCCCCATCAGCGCACACTCTTCTGGATGGGTTAGCTTGGGCTCATACTGGAATTTATTTTTGTTTCTGTTTTATGCTGTTTTGTTGTTGTTGTTGTTTTGTTAATTATTATCTTTTTGTTCGTTCTTTAACATAAACTATCTCATAGACATCTATTTTGAGTGCTTCTTGTCATTATTTTCTTATCATATAACGAAGTCTTCAAAATGAGCTCGATTTAACACTTTATCCCACACCAGCATTAAACGCATCTTACATAATAGTTATGAACAAGCATATGATATGAGGTTGAACAAGCCGAAGACTTGCTTCTCTAAACGCAAGCAGTGTTACTCCAAAATTTAATGTAAAAAACAACAACTGTACAACACATTGCAGTTTGCATGCATTAAATCATTCGCCATTTGACTGCGTACTCAAAGTCTTCTGACTAAGTCTTTGTGACTATTTTCAGTCTGGGCAGGTAGAACCATGGATATGAAGAATGGTGTAGGAGTGGTGGGTGGATGTGGAGGAATCGTCAGTCAAAAGTTGCGTGACTTTGATAAGAACCAAACGCATGCCATCTTAAGCTGTTGAGCCAACTATTCTTATCTTAGGATGCCAATAAATGTTTCGTCTGCTTTTAGGATACAGATCGTCTGCGATATTGTTTTTCTTCTGATGACAGGATGCATGTTGTTTCTCAAGGTGCAATGCTTTCGAAGATTCCAGATAAGAAAATGGCGGAGAGTGCGGTACGGAAGTACAGTATTATGTCAACGCGAAAAGTAAACATTTAGTTTCTAATTTGTTTGTGTTTTATATATCTTTTTTCGGGGGTGGTGGTGGGTAGGGGGTCAGATGAATGATTGTGAGTAGAGGAGTACTGTCGTTTGAGTATGACGATTCATGTTGACTTTTGATATTTGACTTTGTGTTTGGTTGGTTGGCTTGGCTGGTTGAATTTTTGGCTAGTTAGATGGGATAGTTGGTTGACATGTTGGTTGGCTTGGTGGTTGGTTATTCGGTTAATTGGTTGGTTGACTAGCTGGTTGATCGGTTAGTTGGTTGGTCGGTTGGTTGTCTGGCTAAAATAGTTGGTTGGCTAGTTTGCTGATTGGCTACTTGGCTAGTTGGTTGGTTAGTTGGTTTGGTGGGTGACTGGCTGGGGTTTGTGGCCGGCGGGGCAGTGTCGAGTCAGCTCCACTCCAAACGTGAGTCCGTCACTTCCACGTGAGGCAGTGTACGTTTCTGAACATGGGATGCCTGTCTTTCTGCTCCAGCAGCAGCAGCTAGCAGCATCACTTCTGGCTGACTGCAGCTCCAGCTCTGTCCATCACGCCGACACTTAAGCCAGTGAACCTTGCCACA
>CM054144.1:32317912-32327912 GCA_028751875.1 Rapana venosa
ACAAATTCTTTTATTTCGAGGATAATGAATAAGCACTCATGTGCTTTTTACACACACACACACACATACACACACACAACACACACACACACACACACACACACACACACACACACACACACACACATACACACACACACACACACACAGAGAGAGAGAGGAGAGAGAGAGAGAGAGAGAGAGAGAGAGAGAGAGAGAGAGAGAGAGAGAGAGAGACAGAGACAGAGAGAGAGAGAGAGAGAGAGAGGGCGCTGTACAGCTGCACTAAAAAAAGAACAACCGACAAGCCAGGCGATGCCAGGATGCCAGCCGTACCTAATCACCATGATAACAGAATCAATCACATTAACAGGGAGGCTGCACTCCTCCGCTGTCACTGTAGCGGGGGTGGGGAATGCCGTAACACCAGCCACACTGAAGTGGAGTGTTGTTTCGGATCATAGACCTGCCTACTACTACAGCGCTAGCTCTCTCACAGCGTTGTCGTTGTTGTTGTTATTAGTAGTAGTATTAACAGGGTGGGGACTGTGCCGTAACACGTACCAGGATGAAGTGGTGTTTGGTGCCACTAGCCTGCTCCTAGCGTTATTAACATATCAATAAAGCGTATGTCTGTCTGCACTTTACATTAATTTATAGCGGGTTATTGGCAGATCGTGTATTATTTTCTTCGTAATAGCTTGAGAGGGTTAGGACATCATCGTATCCTTTGATTCTGACGCTAAGTTTAGTGAGTCGCGAGTTCGCGTCTTCTTCTTCTTCTTCTTCTTCTTCTTCTTCTTCTTCTTCTTCTTCTTCTTCTTCTTCTTCTTCTTCTTCTTCTTCTTCTTCTTCTTCTTCTTTCTCGAACACTCAAACAGCAACTTAGTGTTGTCTGTCTTAACAGTGAGAGTGTGTTAAGCTGGCGTTAAGCGCCTGTTAAGTCAGGCCCAGCGCATCCGATTTCGGCATGGGTGACACTTTGTGTATCTAAAGTCTTCCTGGGAAAAAAGGCAGGAGAATGAACCAAGAAGGCAGAAAATAGACCAGAAGGAGTTGACAGGAAGAAAAGTAAAGAAGGCACAAATAAAGAGAAGGATGGGAAAGAGGGAAATCCTAGCCCAGAATTTCCAGAAGGCAGGGATGCTATTTATACTGAGAGGCTCTGGCATCCCTACGTGATGGTGGGTGGGGGGGACGGGGGGGGGGTGGGGGGGTGGGGGGGGGGGGGGGCAGAGGTTCGAGTCTAGCTGTAGATGATATGTCTGAGATAGTTTGTTAGCTTGGAGTTGTCTTTGGCTTCCACTTCAGTTTCTTCTCTAAATCTCTTGGATCAGGTTATGAACCGACCGACGTTCGATCTCGGTGCTGACGTATGCATAATAATTATACTCTTGTACACACGATAATAATAATAAAAAAGAACAGACTTGTTAATCTGTTTTTGCAGAAAAGTACACTAGTTATAATTGGTGGTATAACTGAGAGGAACATACCGAGGATGCATTCTGCACCTTGCAGAAAATTGAATTAACTGGGTTTGACCTGTCCAAAAAATGCTCCTAAAAAAAAAGACACAACCGCCCAGCGTTCTAAAGATTCTTTAAGAAGTTAAAGAAAAATGGAACCTCGCGAAGGCAGCCAAAGTTACTGGTGTGTGTGTGAGTGTGTGTGTGTGTGTTTATTTCTGTTTTCATTTTTTTAAATTTCGAAGATTATGCAATAACCACTCATGAACTTTTTAAATGCTGTCCCTGTGTGTATGCAGTTTTGTAAAATTTGTCATCCGTTCCCATCGGCACACAATGGCCTTTTCTTCCCACAGACGGAACGAGTTCTTAACGTGTTCGTAAGATGTTCTGCATGCGTTCGCCTACGGAACCTTGGTTTATGATCTCATCCAAAGGACTTTTTGGGGCGACTGGAGTCGGCATTGATTTTAATTCCAGAAGAAAAATCCTCTTGAACAAGATTCGAAACCGGGTCAACAAATTATGAGCGCAATGCACATCACTCTAACCAACAGGCTACCCTGTCCCACAGAGAGAGAGAGGAGAGAGGAGAGAGAGAGAGAGAGAGAGAGAGAGAGAGAGAGAGGGGGGGGGTGCTGCTAGGGTCATGAATTGTTTAGAGTGATGTGTTTGCTTTTGGCAGTCAGCGAGTGTCAATCGGCCACACAGATATCATGGTCTGTTTAATCCCGCATTCCTCCGTTCCGTCATGTGCATCTATTATTCATGATATTAGTTTGTGTTGTGTTGTGGTGTGTTGTGTTGTAGTTGTTGTGTGGTATAGTGTGGTGTGGTGTTGTGTGGTGTGGTGTGGTGTGGTGTGGTGTTGTGTGGTGTGTTCTAGAGTGGTGTGGTGTAGTGTAGTGTAGTGTAGTGTGCTGTGGTGTAGTGTGGTGAGGTGTGGTGCAGTGTAGTGTGGTTTAGTGTAGTGTGGTGTGGTGTAGTGTAGTGTAGTGTGGTGTAGTGCAGTGTAGCGTAGTGTAGTGTAGTGCAGTGTAGTGTAGTGTAGTTCCTCTCTCCGCCAAAAGCCTTCTTATGACACTTTTAAATCCAGTCTCAAGACATATTTATTTCAAACCTAAGATTTTCCTCTCCTGCTTCATCTCAGTTTTTCCCTGCTTTCAACAGCCAAGATTCTACTGCCCTGACAGGGTGTGTGACCTGTGTGTGCGTGCGTGCGTGTGTGTGTGTGTGTGCGTGCGTGCGCGCACATTTAGACTTGATGGAACTATTAGTTGTTACTGGTTGTATGACTGTGTAAGAATGAGTTGAGTGCACGCGCTTTGATTTGTCTCTGCAAGATATAGCGCTATATCAATTCCATTTATTATTATTATTATTATTATTAGTGTTGTGTAGTGCAGTGTAGTGTAGTGTAGTGTAGTGTGGTGTGGTGCAGTGTAGTGTAGTGCAGTGTAGTGTTGTCGCATTTTAGTCATTATCATGTATTGTATTGTAATGCATTGTGTCGTGTCATACTTAAAATGCATTGTATTGCATTGTATTGCATTTCATTCTATTGTATTCTATCGCATTGTACTGGATACCGCCCCTGAAATCACAGCAGATAATTATCATTGCATATCTAGGCTTGCTCTTCTTGGGAAGAACGCGTCGCCACGTGTGCAGCGCCACCGCCGTCACCACCACCATCACTTTATTCATTATTTTGTTTGTTTGTTGTTGGTTTTTTCATTTAGTTGCAAGAGTTGGTTTTTTAATTTACGAAAGTAGATTTTTTTTCTTTTCTGGTGGCTTTTTTTCTTAAAAAGACCTCAAGACACATTTATTTCAAACCTAAGATTTTCCCCTCTTGTTCCATCTCATTCTTGTCCCTGCCCTCAACAGCCCAAACCCCATCACCCTGCCGAGATGTATAACCTTTATGTGTGTGCGTGTGCATGCGTGCGTGCGTGTGTGTGTATACATTTGAATTTGTAAAAGCTATTAATTGTAAGTGGCTGCAAGTGAATGAGTGGGATGAACGAAAGCGCTTTGATTTTTTTTTTTCAAGATAATGGCGCTATATAAATTCCATGTATTATCATTATTGTTATCATTATTAAAAATAATGTTTAGCAAGGTGAACTTTCTCGTTGCTATGGAGTCTTTTATGTGCATCAAATGTACGCATGGGGTCTTAACTTATTAACTCATCGAAAGACTAGCACACTGACAACCACGGCTAGCCAGGATGATCTTGAATGGTAAAAATCCAGCTCTGGACAGGATTTGAACCCGGGGCTAGACAGACTGTCTAACCACCAGACCACCCCACCGATCCACTCGTGCTCCTATAATTATTCAATTATGGATTCATCCATTCAACCAACCCTTCATTCATTTATTCATGCCTGTATCGGTTTGGTCAACATGCATTTATGCATTGTTCGTTTACTCGTTCATTTATTGGGCGGTTTTGTTTTGCATAATTTATGGAGTCTGTAGATTGGGTAGCAGGGGTAGCCTAGGCCCAGTGGTTTGATCATCGCACTCATTACACGATGGTGATTGAGGGTGTAGGTTCGAGAATCGGTTCAGATACATGTGTATTCATTCTAGGAGACGCCGGTTAAAATGGGTACCGACTCCTTTCCCGTGGCAGTCATCCGGTTAGACCTTGTTGTTGTTGTTGTTGTTCTTCTTCTTCTTCTTCTTCTTCCTCTTCATTTATTGTATACCACTTCAAGTCACAGCAGTCTCCCCTGGGAGAGCGCGTCGCCACAAGATCAGCGCCACCCATTTTCTTTTTCTTTTTCTGTCTGCAACTGTATGTGTTTATTTTATTTTATTTGTATTCTTTTATATCGAGGATAATGGAATAAGTACCATCAGAGTGGCTTTTTCTACAGAATTTTGCCAGGGATAACTCTCTTGTTGCTGTGTGCTTTTTTTACATGCGCTAAATTATTATGTGTAGCACTCGAGCCTCGATTTATAGTTTCATTCGAAAGACTAGCACCCAGACCACCACTCATGGTCTAATGGATGGGGGAAAAGTTTCGGGTCCAAACGGGATTCGAACCACCGCATACTTCCAACCCGGACTTTTCGCTTTCTAAGCACGTGCGTTACCTCTAGACCACTGATCCACTATTCTTCTTCTTCTTCGTCGTCGTCGTCGTCGTCGTCGTCGAACGCTCAGACAGCTACTAGTGTTGCTCTGTCATATGAGCAAAAAATACGCTGCGTTGCCGTTAAGCGCCTGACAAGTCAGACCCAGCGCAATCAAGCTTCGGCGTGGGAGATAATTACTATCTTTTAAGACTTTCTGGGGAGAAAAAAAAGGCAGGAGAATGGACCCCCCAAAAAAGCATTATAAAATAGACATAAAGGAGTTGAGAGGAATAAACTGAACATAGCAGATATAAAGAGAGGAATAGAAAGGGTGAAATTCCTAGCTAGGGGGGCCTAGCACGGGACTTCCAAATATTGTAGGTGTTATTCATACTAACAGGCCCATGGCATCCCCGACGTGTGTGTGTGTGTGTGGTGTGTGTGTGCGCGCGTGCCGTGTGGGGGGGGGGGGAGGGGGAGGCAGTTTGGACTACTACACCAAGATCCCGTGTGCGAACGCAGACAGACTTTCTCCCCACACAAAGTAACGCCCACCCCCACCCCCCTCCTCCCTCATTTATACAGAAGAGTTAGGTCATGTAGGAACAAAGGCATGACTGTTAATGTGTTCGTTGGGCGTTCCCAAACTATACACTCCTGGGGGGGCGTCACCTGAAGTCATTATGCCCCTCGTCTTAATTAGTCCACCCCAACATCATTGTTATGATCAAGTACACCCACGGGATGAGAAGTTTGCCTGAGTAGTTGTTTCTAAATACCCCACCCATATAAGCAGGCAGCTACAACTCGACTTCAGAGGGTCAATGGCATGGATGGTACTAAGCATACGCACTAGTTTTCGAGTATACGAGTTTCTTACTTGAGGTACACAGCATGAACAAAAGAGCAAGAAAGCAAGCAAGTCATAAGCCAAACAAACTTCAATGCAGTGCCCTAGCCCCTCCTTGAGAAGTTTAGGGAGAAGTAGTTGGTGTTGTGTGTTGCTGTTGTTGTTGTTGTTGTTGCAGCTGTCACATTTTTTTCCTAAAACAAAACTACCTATCTATTCAGTAACACTGGTACAATTGTTGCCGGTATTTAAAGTAGTTATTTAATAAAGTTTGTGTCAGAACGTAACCAGCGAACCAATAAACAAACAACAGCTACAACAAAAACAAGCAAAAAACCCAACAAAAATTAAAACACAAAAAAGAAAAGATAAACACCACCACCAACAAACACATCCTAACCTCCCCCCCTCCCCCCCACCCCACCATAAAAAGCAAACAATCATCCCAACCATCCAAACCAATAAATAAGCATACAAACAAAAACAACAAAAGACAGCAAGCAATTGAATATAAAAATCGATCTTTACAGCCTGAACATCAATTCAAAACTGCGACTTGAAGAAAACGTGGCATCTACATCGTGGCCTATAGATTCTGTGTAAGTGATGAAACGATAATTGTTACACTAAACAAGCTGACTGAAAACAAAACAAAACAAAACTCCCAAACCAAGCAAACAAGATTTTAAAAAATTAAAAAATCGTACATTTTGGCAAGTCTAAAACTTAAAAACAAACAGGCAGGATTGTTATAACGTGTAACAACATCTCTATGTTGAAACACACTGTCAAAGAAGATAATTGCAACTTCTAATTAAGTATTGTTTTATGGCCTCTGTGGTCGGCGGGGTTTATATACAACAAGACTGGGCAGATTGGGTTCCTTTAATAGTAATTACAAGGGCACGTAGTAAGCTACGTTGCTTGTTGTTTGGTCTGAACCATCAATCTGTACACAATGGGCATTTTCTGTATGAATTAAACACCAACTGAAACCAAGAAGGTCTAATTGTGTAGTGAGGCGATATTGTGAAGGGATATCGTTGGTATCATTGACAAAATAGCTGGTTGTATGTATCCAAACTCGACACGGTTTAGCTTGCAGCCTTTCCCTGGAAACGGTGACCTACGGGTTGTCTGGCAAGGTAAAGAGTAAACAGTCTTGCAAGGATTTGTCAAAGGTCTACCTTCCCTTGTGTGAGTTATTTATTTACTTGCTTATCTATTCGTGTCCGCTCAGATGTCTGCTCAGATATTATGTCCACCCTGGACAGTCCTTCGGTTGGGACTTCTTCTTCTCCTTCTTCTTCTTCTTTTTCTTCTTCTTCTTTCTTCTTCTTCTTTTTTCTTCTTCTTCTTCTTCTTCTTCTTTCTTCTTCTCTTTTCTTCTTCTTCTTCTTCTTCTTCTTTCTTTCTCTTCTTTCTTTCTTTCTTTCTTTCTTTCTTCTTCTTCTTCTTCTTCTTCTTCTTCTTCTTCTTTTTTCTTCTTTCTTCTTCTTTCTTCTTCTTCTTTCTTTTTTCTTTCTTCTTCTTCTTCTTCTTCTTCTTTCTCTTTTTTCTTCTTCTTCTTCTTCTTTCTTTCTTCTTTTTTTCTTCTTCTTCTTCTTCTTCTTCTCTCCTCTTTTCTTCTTCTTCTTTCTTCTTCTTCTTCTTCTTTCCTCCTCCTTCTTCCTTCTTCTTCTTCTTTGATGTTATATTTTTTCTGTTTCTTTGTTACTATTTATTTTGTTTTGTTGTAAACTTTTATCCATTCTTAAAAGTTTACTTAAATTATTATTTTTTATCTCTTTTTTTTCATAGTTTTGTTAATGTTCGTTTGCTTGTTTACTTTGTAAGCCCCCCCCCTCCCCCCTTTTAAAAAAAACATTAGAAAAGCATTTGTAAACTTTGAAGCATTTACTGTAAAACAACAAAAATGTTCGATGACGAAAGAACCCTATGGAAGTTCAGAGAGAGAGAGAGATTTGTTTTATTTTATTGTATTCTTTTATATCGAGGATAATGGAATAAGCACTTATGCACTTTTTGTACATCCAATCCCCGTGTGTATGCGGTTTTGTAAATTCTGTCATCTGTTCCTACCGGCACACAGTGGCCTACTCTTACGAAAAACGGAACAGGATTTAACGTGTGCACAAGATGTTCTGCGTGCGTTCGCACACTTGGCCTCGGTTTATAGTCTCATCCAAACGACTTTTGGGGAGAGTGGAGTCTGCACTGATGTTAACTCCAGGGGAAAATATCCCCTTGAACAGGAATCGAACCCGGGTCGTCAGATTGCGACGCGATGTTCTAACCACTAGGCTATCCCGTCCCCGAGAGAGAGAGGAGGAGAGAGGGAGAGAGAGAAGAGAGAGGAGAGAGAGGAGAGATAGAGAGAGAGAGAGAGAAGAGAGAGAGAGAGAGAGAGAATGAATGAATGAGGTTGAATGAATGAATGAATGAATGATCTTTATTTCTCAAGGGCTACAGTTAAGATCCACATTTTGGGGGGGGAGAGAGAGAGAGAGAGAGAGAGAGAGAGAGAGAGAGAGATGAGAGAGAGAGAGGGGAGAGAGAGAAAGAATGAATGAATGAATGAATGAAAGATCTATATGTTTCGAAGGTTACAGATTAGCATTCACACATAATTTTTTAGAGAGAGAGAGAGGCCCTAACTTTGTTAGCCATGCATGGTTTACGGAAAGTGCTCATTCCAGCGTCAAGCGTTTAGCCACAACTAACACCGAAGAGCGGGAAAAAACAACATCATAGCACAACACAAAAACAACACATAAAACACCATACATAACATAACACATAAACATAACACAGCTTAGCCGATGAAATGGAAAAAAAACCACACCCCAACCAGCCCAATCTTCACATGCTGCCAAGGCGCCTTTTCATGGAGAGAGAGGAGAGAGAGAGAGAGAGAGAGAGGGAGAGAGAGAGAGAGAAAGAGGGTGGGTTAGGCAAGGCAAATCAAATTTCTTTAAGAGAGAGAGAGAGAGAGAGAGAGAGGAGAAAGAGAGAGAGGAGAGAGAGAGAGAGAGAGAGAAAGAGGGTGGGGTTAGGCAAGGCAAATCAAATTTCTTTAAGAGAGAGAGAGAGAGGGAGAGAGAGAGAGAGAGAGAGAGAGGAGAGAGAGAGAGAGAGGAGAGAGAGAGAGAGAGAGAGAGAGAGAGAGAGAAGATCACTTTACAATTAATAAGAGACTGCGTATATGAAGGATAATGAAACAGTTGCCATGGTTGCAGTTCAGTAAGCTCGCGGTACAACAATAACCAGAGAGAGAGAGAGAGAGAGAGAGAGAGAGAGAGAGAGAGAGAGAGAGAGAGAGAGAGAGAGAGAGAGAGAGAGAGAGAGAGAGAGAATGACAATTTTTATTTCGAGGATAATGAATAAGCACCCATGTGCTTTTTTTACATCCAGTCCCCGCCCTTAGGGATATATTATATGATAATAAAATAAAATAAAGCCCATAGCAATACACTCACACAGTATACGGGAAAAAATATCTACATAGAGAGAGTGAGAGAGAGAGCAAATCAAATCAAATCAAATAAAATAAAATATTCTTCAATTGGTGTATAATGAATAAGCACCCATGTGCTGAGAGAGAGAGAGAGAGAGAGAGAGAGAGAGAGAGAGAGAGAGAGAGAGAATGAATGAATGAATGAATAAATAAATCAATGAATCTTTGAATGAATTAATTAATCAATATCTACATAGAGAGAGTGAGAGAGAGAGAGCAAATCAAATCAAATCAAATAAAATATTCTTCAATTGGTGTATAATGAATAAGCACCCATGTGCTCTGTGTGTGTGTGTGTGGTGTGTGTGTGTGTGTGAGACAATGACAATGACAATGACAAATTCTTTTATTTCGAGGATAATGAATAAGCACACATGTGCTTTTTTACATCCAGTCCCCGCCCGTTAGGGATACATCTTAATAATAATAACCAATACTTATACAGTGAGAGAGAGAGGAGAGAGAGAGAGAGAGAGAGAGAGAGAGAGTAGAGAGAGAGAGGAGAGAGAGAGAGAGAGAGAGAGAATGAATGAATGAACGAATGAACGAATTTATTTGACAAAAGCTACAAGCCCATCAGTCAAAGGGGGTAATTGTAAGTAACATATTAACATAGGAATGAATATGAAAAGGACATGAGTAATAATCAAAGTCCAGAAATGCCAACCAATATTTTCAGTTATTACGTATAGGATCCGTTTCATTCATAGTCTGCTTACGTTTATCTAGAGCCTGCGTTATATATATTGCTAAAGATTTAAGCTCGGACATATTATTTGAAGATAACACCTTTTGTACAAGATTGGTGGACCTGTTGGTTGGGTTTGTCAAAAAAGCAATTTTTTGGCGAATGTCATGATAAGTTCTACAAGCAAACAAAAAATGAAATTCGTCTTCTTCTTCTTCTCCACATGCTGGACAAGAGTTGTTGTCTGTCTCTGCTGTAATATACCATTGTTTGCAGTTCAAAAGACCACACAATCTTAACCTAAATTTTAGTAAATTACTTCGAAGCCTTTTATTAGTTAACGATATCAGATACTGTTCTGGACCAAACGCATCTTTAAAGGAGCTATACCAAGTGTA
>CM054144.1:32332912-32335412 GCA_028751875.1 Rapana venosa
TCTCTCTCTCTCTCTCTCTCTCTCTCTGTGGGTAGCTTGGTGGTTAGAACATTGCGCTCGCAATCTGACGACCCGGGTTCGAATCCCGTTCAAGGGGATTTTTCTCCTGGAGCTAACATCAGTGCCGATTCCACTCTCACCAAAAGTCCTTCGGATGAGACTATAAACTGAAGCCGCCTGTGCGAACGCACGCAGAACATCTTGCGCACACGTTAAATTCCGTTCCGCTTTTCGAAAGAGTAGGCCATTATGTGCCGGTGCGAATAGATTACAAAATTTACAAAACCGCATGCACACGGGGAATGGATGTAAAAGAACCACATTGGTTATTATTCCATTATCCTTGATAAAATAAATAAATTAATGAAAATAAATCTCTCTACTGTTTTCTGTTCTTCTCTTTCTGTCTATTTTTCTCTGCCTGTTTCTTTCTTTCTCTTTTCTGCCTCCCTCCCTCCCTCCCTCCCCTCTCTCTTTCTCTCACTCTCTCTCTCTCTCTCTCTCTCTCTCTTCTCTCTCTCTCTCTCAACACAACACTCTCTCTCTCTTTCTCTCCCTCCCTCTCTCTCTCTTTCTCTTCCTCCCTCTCTCTTTCTTTTTCTTCCCCCCCCCTCTCTCTCTCTCTCTCTCACAACACACACACACACACACAACATAAACAACACACACAACACACACACACAACACACAACACACACAACACACGCAAACACACATACGCACACACGCACGCACGCTCGGAGAGCACGATCTCGTTATATAAAATCTATAGGAGGTGACATTTGTAAAGACAAGGGCTGCCAAGCTTCAGTCTGAAATCTGAGATGGCGAGTCCTTAGAGATGCTGGCAATACTCGTTATAATATTATAATAAATATACGACGGATCGCAAGAAACGCAACACCCCGCCCGTGTGACGTATGTCAGCCTGTTTGCAGGGAACGTAGTCCTGGATCCAAGCTTTCTGTGACTGAGTCTAGAGCTGTCTATGTCTGTGTCTGTCTTTCTGTTTCTGTTAGTCTATGTGTGTGTTGTCTGTGTGTGTGTGTTTGTTGTTGTGTTGTGTTGTGTGTTCTCTTTCGCCTGTCTGTGTCTGTGTTGTGTCTGTTTCTTTTGTTTGTCTATCTGTATCTGTGTGTGTGTGTGTGTGTGTGTGTGTGTGTGTGTGTGTGTGTGTGTGTTTTCTCTTTCGCCTGTCTGTGTCTGTGTCTGTGTCTGTCTTTCTGTTTCTGTTTGTCTATCTGTGTTTGTGTCTGTATCTCGTTCTCTTTTGTCTGTCTGTGTCTGTGTCTCTCTGTCTGTGTCTCTGTGTCTGTCTCTGTCTCTGTGTCTCTGTGTTGTCTCTATCTCTCTCACTCTGTCTCTCTCTGTCTCTCTCTGTCTCTCTCTCTCCCTCTCTCTCTCTCTCTCTCTGCACGCACGCACGCGCGCGCGTGTGTAAGTGTGTTCAATTGTTATTCATTTATGTATTCATTTTCTTATAAATCCATATTTTCAGGAAAAAAAGAACGAGAGAAAAGAAGAACATAGAAGAACTAAAAATGTCCAAAGTCTCCACCATCCTCTTGCAAAATAAATGTAAACAACATAACGGAAATAAAAACCAAGCGCAAAAACAGCAACAGCATAAACAAAACAATAAACAAAAATCAACAAAAACCACACCACCACTACCAACAAAAAAACCCCTCAGTATCTCGTATAAAGATCACATGCACATAACCAACGAAGAAGTGACAACCAGAATTGAAAACGCCATTGTGCCATAATTATGAAAACTTCCTGATTTGAATGAAGAAACGCAAGTGGTACGGCACATCACACGAACATCTGGACAGGCCAAACTGCTGTCCTACAGGGAACAGTACAAAGAGGGAGACGAAGAGGCATACAGAGAAAACGATGGGAAGACAATAATTATCATCAGACAGTGGATTGGCTGGCCTTGAGTAGAACGACATAAACTGCAGAAAGCTGAGAATTGCATTGAGCGCAGAAAGTTGGTGGCATATTCGTCATTGATGTCCAAACTGTCTAACAGAGTGTTAGGTTAGATGAAGGTGAAAACAAGAAAAAACAATGGACCATCTGGCATTGTCAAAGTGAGTATACTGTTTTGCCATACATTTTCATTAACACCCGGCTAGCAATTTAACACTGGAGCATTCCTAGCAGGGGTCTTTTGGGTTATTTTTTAGAGGGGGAAAGGGTGGTAGTGGTGGTGGTTTTGGCTTTTTTATGGTTTATCTTACTGAAGAGGTCAAGCTGATATTATATTATTTCTTCTTCTTCTTCTTCTTCTTCTTCTTCTTCTTCTTTTTTTTACAATTCTTCTTCTTCTTTCTTCTTCTCTTCTTCTTCTTCTTCTTCTTTTTCTTCTTCTTCAAATTGTTGTTGCTTTTTTGTATAACTGACTGCTGCATTATGTCCCCCCAAAAAGACACATATTTGAGAGGGACTCAATTTCATTATGCTCATGTCATTGGTTAAGGAGGAAAGG
>CM054144.1:32340412-32357912 GCA_028751875.1 Rapana venosa
CTTCTTTCTTTTCTTTCTGTCTTTCTTTCTTTTCTTTCTGTATTTCTTTCTTTTCTTTCTTTTTTTTATTTTCTTTCTTTCTTTCTCGCTTTCTTTCTTTTCTTCTTTCTTTCTTTCAATCTGTCTATCTTTCTTTCTTTTTCTTGTCTAGTCGTCCTTCTCTGTTTTTCCCATGTCTTTCTTTCGTTTTCTTCTGTCTTTCTTTGTTATAACTTCGTTTTTGATTTGGTGTTGATTTTTGTTTTCCCGTTATTTCTTGGTTAAAATATTATCACCGTTTCGCTTTGTTGTTTGTTTGTGTTAACTTTATTCTGCGTCTTCTTAATTTTCCGTTATTTCTTTTTCGTGTGTGTGTGTGTGTGTGTGTGTGTGTGTGTGTGTGTGTGTGTGTGTTGTGTGTGTGTGTGTGTGTGTGTGTGTGTCTGTGTGTGTGTGTGTGTGTGCGCGTGTGTTTATGAGTGAGTGAATGAGTGAGTCTCTCTGTCTCTCTGTCTCTGTCTCTGTCTCTGTCTCTGTCTCTGTCTCTCTCTCTCTCTCTCTCTCTCTCTCTTAGTCTCGCTTTGTCTTTTGTCCATCTGTCTGTCTCTTCATCCTTCTGTCTCTCTGTCACTCTCTCTCTATCTATCTCTCACACTCCCCTCCTCCTCATTAAATCAACAATTTATATAAAAAAAAAAACAACTACACACACATCAAAAGTACACTTTAACCCAACATGAACCAGAACGAACTTTCTTTTTTTTAAATATCCCTACACCAGTTAACCTCATTCAAAACCAGACGAACTAAACCCCCCCCCCCTCCCCCCCCCCCCCCCCCACCCCCCCCCACACACACACAAGTTAGCCTCACACAACCCACCCTCTCTTGTCTTACATTCTCCCTCTCTCCTCAAACTTCTTCCACACCCTTTTCACACCCCCCCCCCCCTTCCCTTCCTCAGTAGCGAACATTATGTGGCTGAACTCTCTCTCTCTCCCCCCCCCCCCCCCCCCCTCCTACCTCCTCCTCCTCCCCCCCACACACACACAGGTGGACATGTTGACAACAGCATAGCAGGGAATAAAATCGATGGAGGCTATAAACAACTCAGTTCGCCCCCCCCCTCCCCACCCCCCCCCACACACACACATCTTCTCCCTATGCCATGCTTTTGCTGTCCTTTTTTTTGTGCCTCTCCTTATGTTAAAAGGGCCTATGTTATGGGATGTTGAAGATGTTGGGGAAAGAAATCGAACAGCTCAACATGACAGCAATGAGAGAGTTAAGGGGCCAAAAAAAAAAAAAAAGAAAGAAAAGGAAAGAAAAGAAGGGGGACGCGTTGGGATGAATGGGTGGGGGTCGGGGGTGTGTGGAAGAATGGGAAGGCAAAATAATGTGAAAGGATGGAGGGAGATAGAGAGAGAGGGGGGTGGAGAGAGAGAGAGAAGGAGAGAGAGAGAGAGAGAGAGAGGGGGGGGGGGGGGGGCTAAAGAGAGAACGAGATCTATGTGGGTTGGGAGAGAGGGAGGTGTGGGGGATGTGGGAGGAGCGAGCGGAGGCTGGGGGGAAATGACTTTATACAGGTGAGGTATACATAAACACAAAGAGAGATAAAGGGGGTATTGTAGTGAAAGAAGAGAGAGAGAAAGAGAGAGAGGGGGGTGCGGAGGGGGGGGGGTGCGGGTGGAGTGGAGGCTGGGGGGAAATGACTTGATACAGATGAGGTATACATAAGGACAAAGAGAGGAAAAGGGGGGGGGGGGTAACAAGAGAGAGAGAGAGAGAGAGAGAGAGAGAGAGAGAGAGAGAGAGAGAGAGAGAGAGAGACAGACAGACAGACAGACAGAGACAGAGAGATAGATACAAAGGGAGCCAGACAGACAGACAGGCAGACAGGCAGAGAGACAGACAGACATACAGAGGGAGACAAACGAACAAACCGACAGACAGAGACAGAGAGAGACAGAAAGAGAAAGATAGAGACGGAGAGAGAGAGAGAGAGAGAGAGAGAGAGAGACAGACAGACAGACAGACAGACAGAAAGAGAGAGAGACAGAAACACACACAGAGACAGAGATAGCGAGTCAGAGACACAGACACAGACACAGACAGGGCATTTACCACTACCCCATTAAGCTTCATAAATGGCAGTACTCGTAAAAGGAAAAAAAGCAAAGCACAGCAGAGAGAGAGAGAGAGAGAGAGAGGGGGGGAGGGAGAGGGAGGGAGAGAGAGAGGGAGGGGGGAGAGAGAGAGAGAGAGAGAGAGGGGAGAGAGAGAGAGAGAGAGAGAGAGAGGAGGGAGAGAGAGAGAGAGAGAGAGAGAGAGAGAGAGAGAGAGAGGGGAGGAGAGAGAGAGGAGAGAGAGAGAGAGAGAGAGAGAGAGAGGGAGAGAGAGAGAGAGAGAGAGAGGAGGGAGAGTGAGAGAGAGAGTGGGCAAAGGAGAGGAGCTAGTTAGCTAGTTAGTTATGGCCAGCTTCCATCCATTGATCAGAGGGCTGTGCTCTGGTCAAGCTTCTGTATGTGCGTCTATCACATCCATCACAGATAGAGAGATCTATGTCCAGAAGGGGATGGTGATGGTGGTAGTGGTGGTAGGGGTGGAAGTGGTAGCGATGGATTTTTTTTTTGCGGACGGAAGAGAAAGGTAAGACAAAACTTAGCATCATCTGGTTGTAAACGTATACTTCGGAATAAATGTTAAAAAAAAATGTTTTCGAGGATAATAGAATAAGCACTCATGTGCTTTTTGTACATACATTTCCCGTGTGTATACATTTTTGTAAATTCTGTCATCCGTTCCCATCGGCACAAAATGGCCTATTCTTCTGAAAAAGCGGAACGGGTTTTAATGTGTGCGCAAGATGTTCTGAGTGCGTTCGCACGCAGGACCTAGATTTATAGTCTCATCCGAAGGACTTAAATGAAAGAAGAATGAAAGACAGACAGACAGAGAGAGAGAGAGAGAGAGAGAGGAGAGAGAGAGAGAGAGGAGAGAGAGAGAGAGAGAGAGAGAGAGAGACAGAGAGAGAGACAGAGAGAGAGACAGACAGAGAGAGATCGATCCAGACAGACAGAGTGAGTGTTCAAAGTTCATTGTAAACTTTCTTTGAATAGATGATAACCATTATTATTATTATTAGTAGTAGTAGTAGTAGTAGTAGTATGGTATTTGTGCTCTAACTACAGGTATATCAACCCGTTTGTTTCTTCCTACCTTGCTTTATATTATTATTTTGTTTATCATTACTCCGCTATGATTTCTCTGTGCTTAAACAGCTCGATTTTCCGGAACACCTTTTTTTTTAAAGAAAAAAACATTCTATAAAGATGCATAAGATCAAGGAAAAGAAGGAAGAACATCAAGAGAGGAAAAAGATGAGTTTATACTTTAGCTTCCATCACTTCTGTTTATTGCCCTTCCTGAGAGGGTAGGGAGGAAGGGGGGGGGGGGGGGCTGCTATACATGTAATAGAACATTATGTTACATGCTACAGACGTTAGATATACGAGAAAGCGGCGACAGTGAAAAATGAAGTAGAACATATTAAAGGAAAAAGAATATGGGATACGTCTGGTTAGAGATTATGGATGCGTGTGAGAAGAGAGAGAGGAGAGAGAGAGAGAGAGAGAGAGAGAGAGAGAGAGATGAGGAGAGAGAGAGAGGAGAGAGAGAAGAGAGAGAGAGATAACGATAACGATAACGAAATTTTCTTACCGTTAAGCTGATAAGCTCATACAGCAGGAGAAGCGTCGCAGCACAACGCAATTACATGACATGGAAACCACAGCATTGATCTTCATAATGTACAGCCAATCACGAAACTCTTTACTGTCCAGATTTGTTACGACATTCCCAGACTTTCTTGTGCCAAGTCTCTGCCAAACACACACACACACACACACACACACACACACACACACACACACACTGTCAGCCAAAGTAAAACTGCAGGAGGTCAGAGAGAGAGCGAGAGAGAGAGAGAGAGAGAGAGAGGAGAGAGAAGAGAGAGGAGGAGGAGAGAGAGAAGAGAGAGAGAGAGAGAGAGAGAGAGCGAGCGAGAGAGAGAGAGAGAGAGCGAGCGAGAGAGAGAGAGAGAGGAGAGAGAGAGAGAGAGAAGAGAGAGAAGAGAGTAGAGAGAGAGAGAGAGAGAGAGAAAACTCAGAAACTCAGAACTCAGAAATTTAATGTATCTCAGCCTTAGGCCATAATACATGGTTGGCGAGAGAAAGAGAGGGAGAGGAGAGAGAGAGAGAGAGAGAGAGAGAGGAGAGAGAGAGAGAGAGAGAGAGAGAGAGGAGAGAGAGGGGGGGGGGGGGGGGAGGGCGGATAAGTAGACAGGTATATAGACACATAGAAAACAGACAGAAAGAGACCGAAATATGATCAATTTGTTTTTGTGTCAATTTTTTTTTATAGGAATCTTAACTTTGAATGTGTCCTAAATTTAATTGCCAGTTTTGTTTGTTCTTTGTTTGTCTGTTTCTTTCTTTCCTTCTTTCTTTTTTCTTTCTGTCTTTCTTTCTTTTTCTGTCTTTCTTTTTCTTTCTTTCTTTCTGTCTGTCTGTCCGTCTATCTGTCTGTCTGTTTGTCTGTTTCTTTCTTTCTTCCTTTCTTTTTTTTCTTTCTTTCATTTCTGTCATTTATTTCTTTCTTCCCTCTTTCCTTTCTTTCTTCTTTTCTTCATTTTTTTCTCGGTTTTAATGGTATTCCTCACTCAATCTTTTTCTCTTGATTTACGATTCCCTACACTATTTTGATTTTCCTCGTCACTTCTTCAACATCCCACTAAGACCAATAAACTCAAATGAGAGAGAGAGAGAAGAAGAAAAACATAACAAATATCACAAGGAGAGGAAGAGAACACTATGAGTTGTTTATAGCTTCCATCGATTCGGTTTACTGCTCTTCAAGGGTTTTTAGTTAGCTGTGTTGTAATAGATCAGCAGATGCCCATAGACATTACAAGGCAGTGAAGGTGAAAGATGAAGAAGAACATGGATAAATATTGGCCAAAAAAAGATAGGACTGGTCTGGGTTAAAGATCGTTGATCTTAAAAAAACAAGAGACTAAGAACGAGAGGGTGGGTGGGAGGGAGGGAGGGAGGGAGAGAGAGAGAGAGAGAAGAGAGAGAGAGAGAGAGAGAGAGAGAGAGAGAGAGAGAGAGAGAGAGAGAGAAACAGACAGACAGACAGACAGAGAGAAACAGGCAGACAGAGAGAAACAGACAGACAGGTAAACAGACTGACAGGTAAACAGACTGACAGACAGAGAGGGAGGCATTTTGGCAGGCAGACTGTCAGAGAGAGAGAGAGAGAGGAGAGAGAGAGAGAGAGAGAGAGAGAGAGAGAGAGAGAGAGAGAGAGAGAGAGAGAGCGAGAGCGAGAGAGAAATGATAACATTTCCATGTCAATTTGTCTTGGAAGAAAAACTAACTTTGAATGCATATGAACCCATACATATGCTACCAGTCTTTTATGTTTTGTTTGTTCATGAGTTGTTATCTTTGTTTTTATCCTGCCTTTTATCCTGAAAGACATAAACAATAGTAACACTGCTGTCTTATGCCGAAGTCAGATGCGCTGGGCCTGACTTGTCAGGCGCTTAACGGCAGCGTGATGAATTTTCCCGTATATCACAGAAAACAGTAGTTGCTGTCTTAGGGTTCGCTGATGAAGAAGAAGAATTGCGAAGAAGAACGAAGAAGAATTACAAAGAATACGTATTGCGAAGAATTGCGAAGAAGATGAATTGCAAAGAAGAATTGCGAAGTGAACGAAGAAGAATTACAAAGAATACGTATTGCGAAGAATTGCGAAGAAGATGAATTGCAAAGAAGAATTGCGAAGAAGAACGAAGAAGAATTACAAAGAATAAGTATTGCGAAGAATTGCGAAGAAGATGAATTGCAAAGAAGAATTGCGAAGTGAACGAAGAAGAATTACAAAGAATAAGTATTGCGAAGGATTGCGAAGAAGATGAATTGCAAAGAAGAATTGCGAAGAAGAACGAAGAAGAATTACAAAGAATAAGTATTGCGAAGAATTGCGAAGAAGATGAATTGCAAAGAAGAATTGCGAAGAAGAACGAAGAAGAATTACAAAGAATAAGTATTGCGAAGAATTGCGAAGAATAAATGAAAGAATTGCAAGAGAAGAGAAGTAGAAGAATGAAGAAATCGAAGAAGAATTGCAAGAAGATAAAGAGAAGAATTGCAATGAAGATATTTGAGATAATGATAAGAGAACATATGCGTAGGATGCATCTTAATAATACAATTAGCATATTCATCAGTGAGAAGAAGAGAAGAAGAGAATGCAAGAAGAATGGAAGAAAAAGAAGAAGAATAAAAGAAAAGATGAGAAGAAGAGAAAGAAGATGAATGAAAGAAGAATGCGAAGAAGAAGAAGAAAAAGAAGAAGAATGGAAGAAGAAATAGAGAAAAGAAGAATTGCGAAGAGGAGATAAAGAAGAAGAAAGAAATGAAGAAAAGAGAGATAATGAAGAAGAAGCATAGAGAAGAAAAGAAGACGTAAGAGATGAAAAAAACAGAAGAAAAGAGAAGAAGAAGAAGAACAACAACAACAACAACAACAAGAAAAAAGCTGTATTCTTCATTCTCCTATCATTTCTGATTTTCTGCGTTGTTTGATTTCCTGCACCCTTCCCCCACCCCACCCCACCCCCACCCCCACTCTTCCCTCTAGCTAAACTTCTTCAACATCAAATTGAAACCGATGAACCTAAAGTGAGGACAGAAGAAAAAAACCCCACCAAACCAAACCCTCTAGCAAAAAGGAGAGGGGAAATAAATATGTGTTGTTTATAGCATCCGTCACTTTCGGTTTATCACCCTTCAGATGGTGGGGGGTGGGCAGGTGGGTGGATGGATGGGTGGTTGGGTGGGTGCGGAGGGGAGGTAACGGGGGTAATAGATCAATAGATGCCACAGACGTTAGAAGACAAGTCTAGGAGAAGATGAAGATGAATGTAAAGGTTCCCCCCAAAATGTAAGACAAAGCTGGTGAACGATTACCGATATTGTGTATAAAGAGAGAGAGAGGGGGAGAGAGAGAGGGGGAGAGAAGGGGAGTGGAGAGGGAGAGAGAGAGGAGGGAAAGGAGAGAGAGAGAGAGGGAAGGAGAGAGGAGAAGAGGGGGGAAGAGAGAGAGAGGGGGAGGGGAGAGAGAGGGGAGAAGAGAGAGAGAGAGAGAGAGAGAGAGAGAGAGAGAGAGAGAGAGTAGAGAGAGAGAGAGGAGAGGTAGAGAGAGAGGGGAGGAGAGAGAGGGGGAGGGATAGAGAAGGGAGGAGAGGTAGAGAGAGAGAGGTAGAGGGATAGAGAGAGAGGGTAGAGAGAGGGAGGGAGGGGAGGGAGAGAAACAGAAGATCAGAGAGACGGGCATACAGATAGACAGTGAGAGAGAAACAGAAGACAAAGAGAGAAAGACTCAGACACAAACAGAGACAGAGAGAAAGACAGACAGACAGACAGAGAGATGCTGACAGACAGAATAATCAAAATCATCACATTTCTCTGTAAAGTTCTCTTTAAAAAGAATCTGAAACCATGAAGACATTCAATACTACATGTTTAGTCATTTTGTTGTTTCTTTCTTTCTTTCTTTCTTTTATTCTTTCTCTCGGTTTTTTTTTTTTCACAATTAAAGCAAAATTCATAATCCTTTCTTCTCACATAACTCCTGATTTTCCGCATTGTGTGAGTCTCCTCCCCCCCCCCCCCCCCCCCCACCCCCCACACACACACCCTCCCTACATTCTTTCTTTTCTTTTTTTTTGCTATTTTAAAAAAAATATATTAATTCAACATTTATTCCGTTGAGACCGATGACCCGGAGTGCGAGGAAACACGCACGACAGCAGTAGGACAGAGGGGAGGAAAAAAAGATGAGTTGTTTATAGCTTTCCATCGATTCAGTTTACTGCCCTCCAGGGGGGGGGGGGGTGGTGGTGGTAGGGATGGGGGGGGGGGGGGGGGTTAGCTTGTGTAAGAGATGCCACGGACGTTGAAGAAATGAAAAGGCAGCCAACGTGAAAATGAAGTAGAACATTACAGGCAAAGATATGGGACATGTCTGGTTAAAGTCTACTGAAACGAAAACAGAGAGAGAGAGAGAGAGAGAGGAGGGTGGGAGGGAGGAGAGAGAGGAGAGAGAGAGGGGGGGGAGAGGAGAGGAGAGAGAGGGGGGAGGAGGAGAGAGAGAGAGGAGAGGGTGGGGAGAGGAGGAGAGAGGAGGGGGGGGAAGGTAGATGAGGAGAAGGAGAGAGAGGGAGGAGGGAGGAGAGGAGAGGAAGGAAGGAGGAGAGAGGGAGAGAGAGAAGGGAGAGAGAGAGAGAGAGAGGAGAGGAAGAGAGAGATTCGGATGTTTATTCATTAGGCCATAGCCCATAATGAAAGGAAAAGTGAACAAAAAACCCAAGTCATGAGAGAGAGAGAGGAGAGAGAGAGAGAGAGTGAGAGAGAAGAGAGAGAGAGAGAGAGAGAGAGAGAGAGAGAGAGAGGAGAGAGAGAGAGAGAGAGACATGACAATGACAATTGGACAAATGTTATTCAAGGAAATGAATAAACCAAATCATAGCGATTTTTGTAATGAGTCCCCGCGTAGGGATACATTTGAGATAATGAACCAACACTTGATGACAGTCTACAGTAGAAACATGGATGGAATACTACCCTTTCAAGGCATGACATCCCCCCCCACGCCCAAGAGAGAGAGAGAGAGAGGAGAGTGATGTGTGATGGAGGATGGAGGTGGATGAGGAGAGGGGAGATGTGAGATGAAGAGTGATGAGAGAGGAGGTAGGGGAGGAGAGAGTAGATGAATGACATGGTTTTTATTGTGATTAAGCTTACTAGCATTCACAGGGGACGTGGGGGGGAAGAGGTTGGGCACAAACAATATTTAACCAATATATAAACATTCAAATGCCAGTAGATTTTGAGAGAAAGAGAGCGAGCTATGCGTGTGTGCGCGCATGGTGGTGCGCGCGCGCGACGCGGTGTGTGTGTGTATGTGTGAGTAAGTGTGTGTGTATTGTGCAGTGTGATGTAGTGTAGTAGTGTGATGTAGTGTGTGTATGTGTTCTATTGTGTTGTGTGTGCGTTGTGTTGTGTGTATGTGTTGTGTGTGTTATGTTGTGTGTGCGTGTGTTGTGTTGTGTGTGTTGTGTTGTGTGTGTGTGTGTGTTGCGTGTGGTGTGTGTGTGTGTGTGTGTGTGCAGATGGCAAGAGAAAGAAAAGGAAGGGGGGTAGAGGGAAGGAAAGTAGTAGTAGTAGTAGTTGTTGTTGTAGTAGCAGTAATAGTAGTAGTAGTAGCAGCAGTAATAGTAGAAGTTGTAGTAGTAGTAGGAGTAGGAGTAGTAGTAGCAGTAATAGTAGTTGTAGTAGCAGCAGCAGAAGCAGTAATAGTGGTAGTAGCAGCAGCAGCAGCAGCAGGAGTAGCAGCAGCAGCAACAGCAGCAGCAGCAGCAGAGCAGCAGCAGCAGCAGTAGTAGCAGTAGTAGTAGTAGTAGTAGTAGTAGTATAGTAGTAGTAGTAGTAGTAGTAGTAGTAGTAGTAGTAGTAGTAGTAGTAGTAGTAGTAGAAAAAGAAGAAGAAGAAGAAGATTGAGAACAAGAACAAGAGCAAGAATGATATAGAGGAGGAAGAAGAGGAGGACTAGAAAGGAGAGAGAGGAGAGAGAAGAGAGAGAGAGAGAGGGGGGGGGGGGGTGACAGACAGACAGACAGACAGACAGAGAAACAGACAGACAAACAGACAAACAGACTGTAACATACACAACGAAGCACTCAGAAAGGGGTAGTGAGTTCAGATGTTTCTGTAAGTTTGTCCTGAGGGAATATACTGTAAGGTGATCTTTCTACAAGTGCACTTAAATTCTAGGTGCAAGTTTTCTTTTCTTGTGTCCCTTTTGTAGAGGGACGGGAGTGGGGGCGAGGGGTGGGGTGGGAAGTGGGTGGTGGTGGTGCAAAAGGTGAGTGAGGATGAAAGCATTACAAACGTCTTTTCTAATCCCCCGCCCTCCTCCCCACTTCGCTCTTTCCCCGGCAAAAATCAAGACTTCTATATTTTTTTTCGTAGTCATTCTCCCTCTCTCTCATCAGCATTATCATCGTCATCGTAAAACTATCATCATCATTATCGTCGTCATCATCATTATCATCATCAGCATCATCATCAGCAGGAGAAGCAACATCTTCATCATCATCGTCATCATCAGCATCAGCATCATCATCTTCACCATCATCATCATCATTTTCTCCTTGCTGCTTTTGTTGTTGTTGAGGTTTTTGATCTTCTTGTTGTTGTTGTTGTTTGTTCTTCTTCTTCTTCTTCTTCTTCTTCTTCTTCTTCTTCTTTGCAATTCTTCTTCTTCTTTGCAATTCTTCTTCTTCTTGTTCTTGTTCTTGTTCTTGTTGTTGTTGTTCTTCTTCTTCTTTGCAATTCTTCTTCTTCTTCTTTCTTCTTCTTCTTTGCAATTCTTTGCAATTCTTCTTCTTTGCAATTCTTCGCAATTCTTCTTCTTCTTCGCAATTCTTCGCAATTCTTCTTCTTCTTCTTCGCAATTCTTCTTCTTCTTCTTCGCAATTCTTCTTCTTCTTCTTCGCAATTCTTCTTCTTCTTCTTCGCAATTCTTCTTCTTCTTCGCATTTCTTCTTCTTCTTCGCAATTCTTCGCAACTCTTCGTCATTCTTCATTGCAATTGTTCGCAATTGATCGTTGCAACTCGTCTTCTTCTTTGCAATTCTCTTTCGCAAATTTCTTCTTCCCTTCACTTTGAAAGCGGCTTTGTTATTATCACTAGCAATCTCACCTTCTCTACCACTACCACCATCACCACCACCACTCAACCCCCACCACCACTCCGTCACCACCACCACACGCCCAAAATAAAGGAAAACTCTCATCATGATCATGTCATGATCATGATCTTCATCATCATCATTATCATGATCATCATTCATCTCGTGTCGTCGTCAGTCACTCACACCACTCACACATCACCATCAACATCATCATCATCACTCCATCGTCGTCGTCGTCGTCGTCTCATCACCATCACACCACCACCACCACCACCACATCACCACCACACCACATCATCATCATCATCATCATCATCATCATCATCATCATCATCATCATCTCCTCATTATCTCTATTTCGTCAGCTTTTTCGTTGCGTTCTCTTTTTTCTTTTCTTTGTACCTTTTTGTCCCTCACCCCCAAGCCCCCTGTATGTTTCTGTTTCATCTGTCTTCGCCGTGTGATCCTTACACCTGGCTAGGGTATTGTAAAGAGCAGGAAGGGGCTCTTGGTTTTCAATCTTGATGTTTGGCTTTGGGGTCTTACGGCCACGGAATTCTAACCTGAGTGCTCATTCATGATCTGGGTCTTTAAAAAACAAAGGATGGAGGTTTCCATTATGACTGTTATGATGGTCTTTGAGGTTGGCAGGGCTCTAGGTTTAAGCGTTATGGCTGGATTTGGAAATTGGAGTTCTTCTTCTCCTCCTTCTACTACTGCTACTTTCTCACTTTTTGTGTGTAAGTGTTTGTCTCTCTCTCTGTCTTTGTCTTCCTCCCCGCTCTTTGTCTCTCCCTCTGTTTCGCTCTTTCTCCCTGTCTGGCTGTTTCTTGTCTCTTTCTCTCTCTCTCTCTATTCTACCCCAGCACCCCCCCCCCCTCCCTCTCTTTCTTCCTCTGTGCACTCACTCACTCTCTATCTCTCTCTCTTTCTCTATGTCTGTGATGTCTTCGCTCTTCTCTTCTCTGTCTCTGTTTCATCTGTCTGTCTCTGTCTGTCTATCTGTCTGTCTGTCTCTGTCTGTCTGTTTCTCTCTCTTCTCTCTCTCTCTCTCTTTTGTCTATGTCTGTGTGTCTGTCGCTCTCTCTCTTCTCTGTCTCTGTTTTGTTTCTGTCTATCTGTCTGTTGTCTTTCTCTGTCTCTGTCTCTGTCTTTGTCTCTCTCTCTCTCTTCTCCCGTCTCTCTCTCTCTCTCTCTCGCTCTCTCTCTCTCTCTTTCTTCTTCTTTCTCTCTTTCTCTCTTCTCTCTCTCTCTCTTCTTCTCTCTCTCTCTCTCTCTCTCTCTCTCTCTTCATCCTTGTCTCTCTGAGCTTTGAGCTCCATCGTAACTTAGCCTTCTTCTGTCATCATTAACGCTGTGTGTTAAGCTGCTAGGCTCGCTGTTCTTTCTTTCTGTCTTTCTTTCTTTCTTTCTTTCTCTCTCTCTTTCCTTTGAAACACACTTTTCATGACACTATCGTTCTGTAGTTAACGAAACAGCAGGAGAAGAGGATCTAGGAAAGATGCTGCTTCTCTCCCATCAAAATGATAAACTCCAGCGTGTCTTTTTCTTTTTTTCCTGTCTGTCTGTCTGTCTGTCAAAGTCTGTCGCTGCTGTATCTTGCTCTGGCACTTCAAGCTTTATGGCGTAGCATGCAGGTCTGACGATGCGATGCTCCTGTAACCTAATCAACTTTCCTTCCTTGTGTTCGCCTGACGAGTCTTCATCACATCAGCAACATCACAGGCTTGAAGGGATAATATGCCAAGAATGCTATCTGTTCCTTCGGTTTTCATGTTCAGAAAGGAAGACAGATAGAGAAACAGACAGAAAGACATAGACGCATAATTATGTTCACAGACACAGACAGATACACAGTCTCACAGACACAGACGCGCACGCCCGCACGCAATCCAACTCGTCACGTCTGCCGACAGCTATCACACGCACTCAGGCTGCAAGTTAGCCGCACACACACCCGTATACAGGCACAGCACGTAAACACGCAAGCGTATTGGGCACGCATGACAGCATACACACACACGACATACTCCACTTACACTGCATAACCACACACAACACACACACTGACATACACACATACGCGCGCGCAGCGACACACACACACACACCACACACACCAACACACACACACACACACACACACCACACTTCAGTACCTCTTATTTAGTACCCACCTCTAAGCCTACCATTTTAAGTCGTCTGGTGTCACTCTATGGAAAAGTGAAACGTTGAAGACCGCGACCACCACACCACACCACTACTACTATCTACTACTTATACTACTATCTACATACTATGTACTACACTACCTACTACTATAACTACTATGCGCACACTACACACTACTACTACTACTACTACTACTACTACTACTACTATACTACTACTACTACTACTACTACTACTACTTATCTATCTACTACTACTACTACTACTTTACTACTACTACTACTACTATACTACTACTACTACTCTAAACCTACTACTATTTACTGTACTACTACTATCTACTAACTACTACTACTCATACTACTACTCTACTACTACTACATACTACTCTACTACTACTACTACTACTACTACTACTACTACTACTACTACTATACTACTACTACTACTACTACTAGCATACTTCTACTACTACTACTATTACTACTACTACTACTACTACTACTGCTATTACTACTAACTACTACTACTACTGCACTCTGCTGCTACTGCAACTACTACTACTACTAACTACTTACTACTACTACTACTTCTACTACTACTACTACTACTACTACTACTTACTACTCTACTACTACTACTACTACTACTACTGCTGCTACTGCAACTACTACTACTACTACTCGCATACTACTGCAACTACAGCAACTTCTACTACTACTACTACTACTGCAACTACTACTACTACTACTACTACTACTATTACTACTTCTTCTGTTACTACTACTACTCCTACTACTACTACAACTACTACTATTGCAAGTACTACTACTGCAACTACTACTACTACTACTGCAACTACTACTACTACTACTACTACTACTACTACTAAATGGAACTTAAAAAGCGCTATATCTTGCAAAGATTAATCAAAGCGCATGCATTCAACCTAATCTTACACAGTCATGCAATCAATGATAAATAATCAATAGTTTAAACAAATAGATATTACAAACATGGTGCCCTGCAGACAACATCTATGAAATACAATTTCAATAGTCAAATAATTTTCAAAAGCACACACACACACACACTCACACAGGTCGTACCTAGAGTGAAAAAAACAGAACAGGGAAGCTACTTTCACTTGTCTTATTGTTACTATAGATGTGGAGACAGCAGGCGACAACATCACACCCCCCCCCTCCTCCCGCCCCACACCCCACCCCCAAAACCCTTTGCTTTTTCTTTTGGCGCCCCAGTCATTTCGACTGCCAAGGCACACGATTTTGACACAGGCTTAAAAATAAACGGTGATGGAGGTTGGGGGGTCGTAGGCGTTAGCTGGAAGCTTAGCTGATTCCACCGTGTTCTTCACAAAGTTCTATCGATTCTTTCAGCTTTGTGAACTAGTTTGTCAGTCGGAGTTTAGAGTTAGGTAGGAGGAGGAGGGAGGGGGAGGGGAGGCAGGGGGGGGAGGGGGTGCAGCAGAAGAAGAGGAATGTAGTGGGGGGTGGGGGGGGGGGGGGGGGGAGGCGATAGGGAGTGTAGTTTCAAAGGCTTCAGTTCAGTTGGCATGATAAAAGTGCTAATTGACGGAATTTGCCAGGCATCCTATCACGACCATCTTACATCATTCTATTTTTGCCTGGTACCCAGTTATGCTTTGAAGGTTTCGAGGTTAATTCAAAACTTTTTTCGTGGTTTCAAAAGTGAGGAGAAGAAAACCTTCTGATATAATCCAGATGCAACTGTTTTATGTTGGAATGAGAGATAGTTATAAAAAGAGCTTTTTAAAAAGAAAGAAAAAGAAATCGAAGGTAAAATGTCATTGGAAGTGATTAAGCCAACAGAACGAAAAACGGTTTTAGGTTTAAAAAAAAGCGAAAGTAGAGGCAGAGCAAGTTTTAAAGCTACAGCCAGCTCTTGCTGTGTTTTTGTGGGAGGAAAAACACCTTGAAATAAACACCTTGAAATAAACATGAGGTCTGTTTTGCAATTAGAGAGATTAAGACGGAATGGGAGTGCATGAGGAAAATGTGTTGCCTCGGTTTTTTTAATTTATTTTGGTTTTCAATTTAATACATTTAAGATACATCTTGTTTCATTCATGTTTTTAAAAAAAAAATTCCCAGCATTTGTTAACCTAAAAGTAGTATATTTGTAATTTATGCTAGGGTGTTTTGGTGTAATATTTCCAGAGAGTTCACATTTTAAAATAAATTGCAGGTGTTGAGACTAACATTTCTTTTTCTGCAAAGCACAAGGAAAGTTTTTTTGCGTTTAAATTTGTTCAGCGTTACGCATATTCAATTTTATGTTATAGGTTTGTTCCTCTTCATTATTTTGTAGTCTTCAAGCGTTTTATAATTTTTGTTTTACTCGTGATTAGTTTTGTCGAAACAAACAAACAAAAATGTTCAACAGAAAAAAAGGTATAACATTCTTCATTTTAGTTCTTTTTAAATGAAAAATATTCACGCGTATATACTTTAGTAAATTAACTTGTGAAGGAAACAATCGCTGTTTTCATTTCTTGCAATCAGAAGAAAACAGACAGACAGTAGTAAGCAACATTGCTTATATGTGTTATTTGTGTAAACAAAGCAGTCAAAACTAAATCTGAAACTGTTTCGAAATCAACCAGACGTTTATGTGCACTGTTTCCACGTTGTTCACTTCCATATCTTTGCCCCAGCCACCACCAGACTCGCGATGTAAAATTCACAGGGTCAGAAGTCTACACAGTTTATTAGGGTTTGTCGTTGGAAGGCTACCAACCAGAAAGGCCCTGCACTGCTGCCGGGTTACTTCGGTGATTCTCAGTTGTGACTGTTCTGAGTTCACTACGCATGGCACCTCTTACTTAGCCCCTTTGTGACAACGATAAAAGCAGCATTCACAGAGCCAGACTGAGTAAATCATCCATTTAGGATAATAACCCCTCAACGTCCTTGCTTAATGAACCTTGAACCCTAGAATCTTCAACACCAACTCGCCACAGGCACAGATGTGTATTGGAACCAATACTGTAATTACCTTGAAAACAGAGGACTGATGGCCACTAAATCAAAAACCTTTTCCATTGCATGATGGCTGACGATGTCGAGGACGATGTAAAGTCGATACTATGGAGATACACAAGCTTAGAAACTTCCTAACAAGGGCTAGGCACTCTATCACGATGTATCCTAGCGTCAACCGTACCTGAGAGAAACAGATACCTGCAGTATTGGTGAAGTAATCTTACCCCCCCCCCCCCCCACAAAAACCCACTCTTAAAACTGCATCCACAAAATAGCTGATGCTCAACTGTGTGGTCTCAGTCTTTCCTATAATAATTATAAGCTCATGGTAGATTCATTCTGCGCAAAGGCTGGTTGGATTAAAAACAAAAACAAAATACAAAAACAAAAAAACAAAAACAAAAAGATCCAAGGCCAAAAAAACCCCACCTGAAACGCATAGGATTTGAACCTGCAACCTTTCTCAGACAGGAACCCCAAATACACTGAGCCACTGCCACCATGCATGCATGGTTGGCTGGTAGAGGGTGAAAACTGATAGCAGCTAATTCCGTTAAGGAGTGGAGACTGATGTACACAGCTCAAGGGGTCAGGGAAGGAAAGGAGCCATGATGAAGTCTGTTTCAACCTCCCAATGGATGAACTATGAGGCCAAGTTCACACAGATCACCTCCTCATTCAGCCACCATGAAGGCTTTAAACGCAGTCATGCAAGGATGTTATCTGGGACATTTGGAGGAGTGGAGGGGATGGGGGATGTCCTGGTGTGGGTTTTTTTGCCCTCTCTCTCTCTCTCTCTCTCTCTCTCTCTCTCTCCTCTCCTCTCTCTCTCTCTCTCTCTCCTCTCTCTCTCTCCTCTCTCTCCTCTCTCACTCTGCTCTCCTATACACGCTCTTCTACACAACACTGGAGTGTTGAGGTCTGAGGGACTCATCAATGTCAGCTTGCCAATTTCACTTCCCATGCTTTACGAGCCCCACTTATCTGGATGTCATTTCCCCTTCCTCAAGACAATTCTGGCCAATCCGATTTACGCACTGCCCTCCCTTGCCTCTTCGCCTGTCCTGTTTCTAGAGTGCTAAGAGATCAGCGCGACTGCGGTTGAAAAGCGTACTCTCCTCGCGCTTTTCTGTGCTAGAGGGTAAGGAAAAGGGGGGTGGGGAGGGGGGGGGGGGGGAGAACTGAAAGTCTTTTTTTTTTGATTTACGAGTTTCATCATAGCAGTTTGCGTTTCAGGAAGCATGATGGTGGGTATGCGTGCTATCATTAATAGCTTACGCCTTTGGTGTGATGAGAACTAGAAAAGAACGGGAATGTTGGAACAGAGAGAGAGAGAGGAGGGGGGGGGAGGAGAGAGAGAGAGAGAGAGAGAGAGAGAGAGGGGGGGGGGAGAGAGAGGAGATGAGAGAGAGGAGAGAGGAGAGAGAGAGAGAGAGAGAGAAAGAGAGAGAGAAAGAAAGACAGAGAGAGAGAGAAAGACAGAGAGAGAGAGAGA
>CM054144.1:32365412-32367912 GCA_028751875.1 Rapana venosa
CAAACATCAATATAACGCCTAAAAATGCAAATATGGAAAACAATATCAAAGAACGTTAAAGAAACGCGAAAACTGGGCTATGCACAAGAGACTTCGAAATAGCAAAAAGAATGTCTGTGTATGTGTGTGTGTATGTGTGTGCGCGCGTGCGTGGCGTATGTGTGTGTGTGTGCACGCGTACTTGCGTTCGTGCGTGCGTATACTATTCCATATACACATCTCAAGCTAGTACGTTCTCTCTCCAATCCCACTCCACGTCTCTTTCCCACCCAGTTTGCTTCGTGCATGTTTTCAATATTCTTGTTTATGAATACAAATACTTGTAAACAACATCTTCATCGCTTGGCACACCCCTTTGAATATAAAATGTCAACAGCAACAAAAACCCAAAGCAAAAGAAAAAGGGGGAGAGAGAGAAAGAGAGAGAGAGAGAGAGAGAGAGGAGAGAGAGAGAGAGAGAGAGAGAGAGAGAGAGAGAGAGAGAAGAGAGAGAGAGAGAGAGGAATGGAAAACGATGAGTTGGGCTATGGCTTCCATCGATTTCATTCACTGTCGTCGAGAGAGTTTGCTGTGTGATAAATCATTATTCTATGACACAAGTGACGAGAAGCAGAAGATGGTCGAAGGTAAAAAAAACAAACAAGAAAAAGGGAAGAAATAACAGCCAAACTTGGAGAGTTGCAGAGCATGTTTGGTATTATTGCGTAATGGCGTGGTGTGTGTGTGTGAAGAAAATTGTGAAGGGATGCATGAAACCGTTATCACAGAAATGGAGGAGAAGATGAGTATATAGCAGGAGAATTTGGGTGGCTCTGTTTGAATGGGGGAAAATCGTTGTCTGTCTGGTCATTACATTTTTTTTAGTGGGAAAGCGTGTATTTCTCCTTTCCCTTACCCCTACCAACACGCCCTGCCTGAATGCACAGACACACATACACACAGACACAGACAGACACACGCACACATACACACATATGCACAGACGCACACATACGCGCACACACACACTCATAATACACACATAAACACACACATACACGCAATCAGTCACATGTACATACACACTATACACAGATAAACTACACACACACACAAAACACTAACACACACACACACAACAAACACACACACACACACACACACACACAGGATGCGTGCACACAAAATACTTGCTATGACACTTAAAAATAATAAAAAAAACACGCATTTATTTTTCTCATAGAACCTCGTACAGTTTGTACAGATTCTTGCTCACTCGCATTCTTTGATATATAGTATGTGTTACCTTTTACTGGAGTGCTTAGGTTACCTGCAGTCTCTAAACTAGCACACAGAAACGAATGGAGGATGTCGGTTCCCCATTATGAGGTCTCCCTGACAGTCTGTTTGTTGTGTGCCACTCTCTCTGTATGTCTGCCTCTCCCTGTATCTGCCACACACACACACACACACACACACACACACACACACCACACACACACACACACACACACACACACCACACACAACAACACAACAACACACACACAAATACAACACATACAACACACACAAAAAACAAATAATAATATAATAATAATAATAATAATAATATATAATAATAATAATAATAATATTAATAATAATAATAATAATAATATATGGAATTTATATAGCGCTGAATCTTGTAAAGCAACAAATCAAAGCGCTCATAATACAACACACAAACCACACACAAAGCACAACACGAACACACACACACTCTCTCTCTCTCTCTCTCTTCTCTCTCTCTCTCTCTCTCTCTCTCTCTCTCTCTCTCTCTCTCTCCACACACACACACACACACACACACGCGCGCGCGCGCGCGCACGCACGCAAACACACTACACACACACACACACACACACACACACAACACATTGCACTATCTCTCTCCCGGCCCAGGGAATGTATAGCATGCCTGAATATCATCCTGTAACCTAATAAACTTGCCATCGTTCGCTTGGCTGACGTGTCTTACACACGCAACATCAGAAACCTTTGAAGAGAAAATGCAGAGGAGAAAAAAAAAACACAACCTTATAAAAACAGATTTAATACAAAAGAGAGTAAAGAAAGTAGGATGGAACAAATGAAAGAAAGAAAGAAAACACTAAAAAGTAATTTGTTTTTAAAAAAAAATTGGAAGAAACAATCTTCCAGACCCTCTTCGCTCTCTATAACTTGTTCAAGGGCAGAAAGTTACCTCCCTTTCTTTCTCTTCTTGACCCCAATCATTTTAATTCCTAACGGAACATTTCTAAACCAAAAAAATAAAAAAAAGAGAGAGAGAAAAAAAACAAACAACTTGCTTTAAAATATAGTGGGAGGAGGTTGGGGGACTGCAGAAGCTAGATTTGACGAATTCTGCCTTTCTTTTCACTAAGAAGTGAATCGATTCCTTTCAACTTTGTGAACGACGAGTCAGTGAATGAGGATTTGGGGTGAAAGGATGAGGGGGAGAGAAAGAGAAAGAGGAAGA
>CM054144.1:32372912-32380412 GCA_028751875.1 Rapana venosa
GAGAGAGAGAGAGAGAGAGAGAGAGAGAAGAGTGGAGAGGAGAGAGTGAGAGGAGAGAGGAAGAGGGGGGGGGGGGGGTCTTTTGCAGGTTCTCTCGATTACGTTCGCCATCATTGTAAGGACAAGCTTCGCATTGAATCGATATCTATTTCTCTGATAAATTTCAAGGAAAATGCATTAACAAGGCCAATGGCAAAAAAGGCTAAACGAAAAAAAGAAAAGCAGGATGAGCATGTCTTGTTAATTGATATTTATGAATACGGGGTGAAAGTAGGAGAGAAAGATTTGTTTATTAATTTTTATTTCGTTTAGGTGTTTTTTTAAAGATGATAATGGAATAAGCTCTCCTGTACTTTTCTTCATCCAGTCCCCGCGTGTATGCAGTTTTGAAAATGTTGTCATCCATTTCCCACCGACACACAACGGCCTACTCTTCCGAAAAAGCGGAGCGGATTTTAACGTGTGCGAAAGATGTTTTGTGTGCGTTCACACCGGGGACCTCAGTTTATAGTCTCATCCGAAAGACTAGATAGACAGAGAGACAGAGGGACAGACAGACAGACGGAGATTGCCCTAGAAAGCTCAAGTTTCTGCAAAGCTATTCATTGCTCCTTGGCTGTTATTATGCATCAAGGTTTTCATCCTTGTTTCCTTTCCCTTATATGTCAGTGTGGCCTTCAATCCATATAATAAGTGCAATCATCCTGGTCGTCACCCATGTCATTATCGTTTTCGACGTCGTAATCGTCATGGTCGTGGTCATGGTCGTCGTCATCGTCGTCATCATCATCATCATCATCATCATCATCATCATCATCATCATCATCATCATCATCATCATCATCATCCATCGTCATCATCACATCCCATCTTCAACAGCCCTTCTGTCGTCAATCATCCTAGCTTTCATAGCCCCCTTCTGTCGTGTCAATCTCTGTCTTGTCTGTCTGTTGACTCTCTCTCTCTCTTCTCTCTCTCTCTCTCTGTCTCTTCTCTCTCTCTCTCTCTCTCTTCTTCCTCTCTGTCTGCTGCTTTTCTGGTCTGATCTAAATACCCCTCTCTCAATGCTATCTTTCTTCTTCGTTTCTTTGCGCTTCGTACCCTTTGTGCCCGATGTGTTTTTCTCTTGCCTGACTGGTTGTTCTGGGCGCTGCTTCGATGACGATGTTACCAGTTTCCCTTGTTTCAAAATTCTTTAGTCCGCAATTTTTCTGGAACATGCGTTTTCCTGGCATTCAATTCTCAAAAAAGCTTGATAGGGTAACAATAAGATTGCCAAGAAAAAAAAAAACCAAACCAAAAAACCGCGCCCCTCCTGCCCCGCTCTCCCCGGAGGGCCGATTCCCTGGAAATTCTGACTTAAAGTGGTAATATCAAAAAAATATAAAGAAGAAAGTAAATGTTGTTATTGTTTTCTGCATGGTCACATGTGTCGTATCTCTTCTCTTTTCAACTTGCCGTTCATTTTTGTTATTATGCTCTCTTCTTGTGCATTATATTCCAATTCATTGAGCTAATAACGAAGGCCATGAAGACTCCTACAAGCACCACATCTAATCCGTAGATCCCAACAACTTGTGAAATAAACGGCACCAGAACGGTGGCAGAAGAATGGTATGGTTTAAGGCCATTGATTTCGTTCCTTGCCGACTAGAGACGCTGTTTGTTTGTTGCTATTATTCCCACATGACAAACCAGAGGGCATCGGTAAGATTTTTTTAGCAAGAAGAAGATAATATATAGATGAATGTGAAAAGAAGGATATTATAAGAGAATGTTGGGCTGAAGTGTTTATGAGTTAAAGGCTTCAAATGCGTGAAATGATGAGCGCGCTTTGTTTGTTTGCTTGTTTGTTTGTTTGTTTGTTTGTTCTCATCAGTTTTTAGCAAGGAGTAGTAAATATGTGTGAGCGGATGGATATGTAGACATAATGTTAAAGGGGGCGAAGGTCATTCTGTTGCTCGGTCTAAAATATGGAAATAGTTTGTGTCCATATAATTATCTGGTTTATTCGCAGTGAATGAACGCTCGTGGAAACATGGAAAAGTACACATTATTATGCATTAAACATGTGTTCGTGTTTTGTGGTGTGTGTGTGTGTGTGTGTGTGTGTGTGTCGTGTGCGCGTGTGTGTGTGTGCGCGTGTGTGTGTACGTTAACTTCTTTTTTCAGTTTGCACTTTTCTTTAAAAAAAAAGTTCTGTTCACATGTTCTATCACTGTCAACCTGTACATCAGAGGAGATCAGGTGGTGGTGGGGTGGAGGAGGGGGGGAGGGGGTGGAGGAGGGGAGGGGGAGGTGTTCGATCTTGTGTCTTGATAACAAACTCCCTCTGTCTCAGCGATGAGAGCGGAGGATCTAGTTTCTCAACAACAAACTCTCTCTCTCTCATTCGCTCTCTCTCTCACTCTCACTCTCTCTCTCTCTCTCTCTGCCCTCTCCTTCTCTCTTTCTCTCTCTGCCCTCTCCTCTCTCTCTCTCTCTCTCTCTCTCTCTCTTGTTCTCTCTCTCTCTCTCTTCTCCCCTCTATTTCCACCCATCTCTGTCTGTCTGTCTGTCTGTCTCTATCTCTCCCTCTCTCTCCCCCCTCTCTCTCTCCCTCTCTCCCCCATCTCCATCTGTCTGTCTCTCTGTCTCTCTTTCTCCCTCTCCCGCCCTCTCTCTCTTTCTCCCTCAACCCCCTCTCTCTCTTTCTCTGTCTCCCTCCCTCTCTCCCTCTCTCCCTTTCTCTCTTTACTTCATCAAGTTCATGTGTCTAATGTGCCTGTCTGTTTTGGCTTCTCCGTTTCACCTTGAGCTCTCACGGTGTATACGCTGCATGTGTGACTAGAAAGCCTGCAACCTGACCAAGGTTCAATCGTTAGTTGGGCTAATGCCACTTGATCGGCCTGTATTCGAGACCTTGAAGAAGCAAAAAAATGGAAATGCAGCAACGTGTTTGATAGGATCTGTTTGTTGTTGGGTTTTTTTGGTGGTCAGTATTGAAAGGGAAAAAACAAGAAATAAAGTTCCAAGGGAAGGAAAGAATGGACAGACAAACGAATTTGAAGAGATAGATTGATGAATAGATAGGTAGATAGATATGCAGATAGATAGATAGATAGAGATAGATAGAGAGATAGATAGATCTATATGTAGATAGATAGAGATAGATAGATAGACAGAGAGAAAGAGTAATAAAGAGAGATAGAGAGCGAGACAGAGTCAGAGAGACAGAGACAGTGACAGAGAGAGAGAGTCAGAAAGGCAGAGACAAAGCCAAAAAGAGGCAAAGAGAGAGAGAGAGGAGAGAGAGAGAGAGAGAGAGAGAGAGAGGAGAGAGAGAGAGGGAGAGAGAGAGAGAGAGAGAAGAGAGATGAGAGAGAGAGAGAGAGAGAGAGAGAGAGAGAGCGATAAAGACAGAGACAGGGAGACAGAGAGAGACGGAGATACAGAGACAAAGAGTTGAATTGGATGGACCAAGTTGACTGAATTAAACTGAATTTTTGTTTTTGAAACGGTAACAACATAAACTAACTTTGTTTCTTTTCTGGGTTGTTTTTTTTTTTAACAATCTTCCCTCTAGGCAAAAACAAAAACAAAAACAGAGAGAGAAAGAGATAGGAGAGAGAGAGATAGGAGAGAGAGAGAGAGAGAGAGAGAGAGAGAGAGAGAGAGAGAGAGAGAGAGAGAGAGAGAGATAGGAGAGAGAGAGGGCACACACACACACACCACACACACACACACACACACACACACCACACACAGACACAACACACCACACACACACACACCACACACACAACAAACACAGAGACTCAAACACACACACACAGAGTCAGACACGCAGACAGAGCTACCAGGCTCTCATCCTAATTGCTGGAATTGGTGGTGTAAGGGCAAGAGGTAACCTTCGCTTTTCCCTTACTGCTCCCCAGTCACTTTCATTCCCAGCGGTACATTTCTCAAAATACGCTTAAAAAATAAACGGTGGGCGGGGGAAGGAGGGAGGGAGGGAGGGAGGAGTGGGGGTGAGGTTGGGTTGGTGGGAGATGGACGGGGTTGGGAGGTTGGTAGGAGGTTGGGGTTACTGGCCTTCGCCTGGTTGATTCTGCCATCCCCCCCCCCCCCCCATCCCCACCCCCCCACCCCCCCCCAAAAAAAAAGTTCTATCGATTACTTCAACTCCATGAACCAGTTTTGTGAGTGAGGCTTGGGTGAAGGGGGGGTGGGGATGGGGGTGATGGGTGTGGGTGTGGAGGGGGGGGGGGGGTAAGGGGAGAGGAGAGAGAGGAAGACTGGTTGGTACGAGGACGTTGTTTTATATAAAAAAAAGAAAAGCTTGAGGTCAATGGAAACGTAATGTTCTAAAAATGAGGGATTTTTGCTCACAACAGCGGTGCCATTCCGACTCTTTTTTTCTGTGTTTTTTTTCTCTCCCTTCCTTGTTTCTTCTGGTCAGAGTGTTTGCAAGCTAGGAAGGTTTCAAGGTTAATTTAAAATTCCCTTCAAATGGAAGGGGCAGATACTATGGTACGATCTTGAGCCAACTTTTATGCTATGCTGAACCTCTCAATCTCTCTCTCTCTCTTCTCTCTCTCCCTCTCTCTCTCTCTCTCTCTCTATCTCTCTCTCTCTCTCTCTCTCCTCTCTCTCTCTCTCTCTCTCTCTCTCTCTCTCTCTCTCTCTCTTTCAGATGGGGAAGGTAGACTGTGAATGAGTGTTGTTGGTTTTTTTCCCCTCAGCAGCATGGAATGGGTCTTAGGGTGAAAGACGGACTTACAGCCAGCATCAGAACAATGTGAAAGCTAATGTTAGTTCTTGGCATTGTTCTAAGGAAGAGGAGGGGAGGGGGATAGGAGTAGGGGAGGTGCTTACAAACACGCAAGAGATTTGTTTCTGAATCAAAGCGAAAGAAGGATGTGGTTTGCATAGAAAAAAAGCGTTTTTGGCGTTAATAGTTTATTTTTTTTACTGAATATGAATTTGTCATGGTTTTTTTCTTTTTATTCTTATATCAGTATGGTAGACAGGGGAAATGAGATATATCATTGTAAAATAATATTGCAAGGAGGCTTTAACTTCCAAAGTTCGACAAGATTTAGATTTCGTGATTCATTGCACGGGTCTATTTATGAATCCTTTGTTCTGCAGTGCATGATAATTATATTATTAAACACTTCTAAAGCATTATTGACCGATGAAAAAAAGGTGTACCTTTAATAAATATCTTGTTCCCATTGGAAGAGAAGAGACAAATAAAAACAAAACTACTAACAGTTGTTGTTGTGCTGTACTTATTTGGTTATATTTGTACGTGCACTGAGATAACTGTATGTATTTACACCTCTGAACTTTCTTGATAAGCATTGAATTATTTTCTGTTATACTTATTCCTTTTTTCAGAATCAGAGTTTGGTATTATGCAAACACACGCAGAGAGACACGCTGACAGACAGACAGACAGACATATAGTCAGACAGACAGAGACAAACAGAATAACGTCCTTTTTTGAGGTACCATGATGAAGAGATTTTACTTCTGAATGTCACATACCTTGCAGTATTACATTTTTTTCTTATGAACGAGCAAAATATGACACATTTTAAGCAACGACAACAAAAAGGGAGTACTTAACGTTTCCAAACAGCCATGCTTTCGAATATAATCACGTGTATTTTGTTTATTAACTTGTGAAGAAAAATAAAACATTACACTTGTACATGTATCTGGTTTTAAAAGAAAACAAAATCACGATTTTAAAATTTTATTTTACTCTTTTATTTCGAGGATAATGGAATAAGCACTCATGCCCCTTTTTTTTCTTCCAGTCCCCATGTGTATGCAGTTTTGTAAATTTTATCATCCGTTCCCACGGGCACACAATGGCCTACTCTTCCGAAAAGTGGAACCGGTTTTAACGTGGGCGTAAGACGTGCGATAGGAGGCTTGAGTGCTGGATAAATGCATTACCTGGAAATTTGATAGTTGTTTTTATCGTAAATGAAACTCCTTGCTAGTTGGATGTGTTTGTTTTGTTTTTTTGGTAAAAAGAAGGTGCGTTTGGGGTTTGTTTTGGTTTTTTTGTTTGTTTGTTGTTGTTTTGTTTTTGGGTTTTGTTTGTTTGTTTGGTTGGTTGGTGGGGTTTTTTTGGGGGGGGTGGGGGGTGGGGGTTGTTACGTGAAACTGCTTTCACTTCCACATACAATTTGTGGGGGGGGGGGGGGGGGGGGGGGGGGGGGGGAGGGGTTGGGGTAAAACATAAACGTAATTACCGGCGAGATAGATTGACAGATGATGCAGGAGATTGATCGACAAAGAAAAAAGAAAGACAGAAATTAAAGGATCCGTCTTGAAGTCCATCTTGTCTATCCGTGGGTAACATAACCCTGGTTCACAGGCGATCACGGCATGGCCCTCTGCTTGCCTATCTTTTTAAAACCTGTTTCCTACACAACTAGTCGTGAACACTACCTTGATGTGGGTGGGGGTTTGGATTGGGAAGGGGGGTGGGTGGGGTGGGGTTGGGGGGGTGTTAGGAGATCCTATATAACATTTTCTTTTGCCCTTGTAACTCTGCTAACCTAAACGTTGCCATATTCAAAACTCTACCGTTTCAAAAACGCTCTGGGACTCGTCAGCCTAGCGTGCTAATTTTAAGCGATCGTGTGCTTAACGAATCTCACTTACCTTTAACGTCATTTTCCCCCTTTTCGCAAGACAATCTTAGCCAATCTGATTTGGACACTGCACTCTGTCTCTGTCTCTCAGTCTCTTTCACTCTCTCTTTCTCTCTGTCTCTCTGTCTCTGTCTGTTTGTCTGTCTCTCTCTGTCTGTCTGTCTGTCTGTCTGTCTGTCTCTCTCTCTCTCTCTCTCTCTCTCTCTCTCCTCTCTCTCTTCTGTCTCTCTCTGTCTGCCTGACTGCCTGACTGCCTGACTGTCTGTCTGTCTGTCTTTGTCTGACTGTCTGTCTCTCTCTCACGCGTGCAGAACATCTTCCGCACACGTTAAATCCTGTTCCGCTTGTCGTAAGAGTAGGCCATTGTTGCCGGTATGACAAAATTAACAAAAAAAATCGCATACACACATGGACAGGGTGTAAAAAAGCGAACAAGTGCTTATTCCATTTTCCTCAATATCAAATAATAAAATTTTAAAAAAAACTCTCTCTCTCTATCTCTGTCTCTGTCTCTCTCTCTCTCTCTCTCTCTCTCTCTCTCTCTCTCTTTCTCTCTTTCTTTCTCGCTCTCTCTCTCTCGCTCTCTCTCGCTCTTGTTCTCTCTCTCTCTTCTCTCTCTCTCTCTCTCTCTCTCTCTCTCTCCCTCTCTCTCTCTTTCTCTCTCTCTCGCTTTTTCTCTCTCTCCCTTTTCTCTCTCTCTCTCTCTCTCTCTCTCTCTCTCTCTCTCCTTCTCTCTCTCTCTCGCTCTCTCTCTCGTTCTCTCTCTCTCTCTCTCTTGCTCCCCCCCCCCCCCCTCTCTCTCTCTCGCTCCCTCTCTTCTCTCTTTCTCTCTCTCTCTCTC
>CM054144.1:32400412-32402912 GCA_028751875.1 Rapana venosa
AATGACGGTTTTTTTAAATTTTATTCAGTCCCAAACTATCCACCATATCATTCTATTATACAGGCATCTTTTTTTGTAAAGACGGTATTAATATAATTATGTCTTAATTGTGCATAGCTTTCTTAACCTAAAAGAAACATATTTTCGAGTACAGTTCGAAAGAAAAAATGATTATGTGCAGGGAAAGTAGCCCATCTACGGAATTTCGGTAGATTCTGTCGTGATGTATCTCAGTGTATGTTCTACCACTTTGGCTCTGCAATGAATGGATCTGCGGGGAAATCAATCGCTTCAGCTACAGTGCTTGTGATCGTATTTTGTTTCAGTAGTTGGTAATAATTACGTTTTGGAAAGCAAAGAAAAAAAAGCGTGGCTTCTAAGTAAATAACATTTGTTAAAAAATATCAAGTATGTATGTTGATATATACAAATAAAATGTATTTAACAAAAATAAACCTAAATCTGGGTTTAAAAGGTTTTGTATTACCCCTCTCTCTTGCCCCTGTTCCTTTTTGATTCTGCTGTTCAATATAGTTTTTCTAAGCTTATTTTTTTTAACAACCTTTTTCTGCGTTTGTTTGTTGTTACTGGTTACTTTTTAATCACGGTAACCATCATATTCGCAGTGAAATAGCCAATATTTACAATGAGAGATTCAGAGAGCCGTTTTCTGATATCTTATTCGTCGAACTTTTGACATTAACCTTTCCGCCTAGTTTCTCTTACGACCAATGAAACGAATGTTATGTGTGGAACGTTTATTACAGGGAAGGGAACATCAGGGTGGACGTGAGGGTGTACTTGTTTTGTGGTTTCTCTTGTGGACAAAAGTCAAATTAAGGTTTTTTACCTGGGAGAAAGAAATGTCAACTTCATGTCACTATCTATTACTGTATTTGTATGTCTGTCTGTCTGTTGGTTTGTCTCTTTGTTTCTGTCTGTATCTCTCTCTCTCTCTCTCTCTATCTCTCTCTCTCTCTCTCTCTCTTATCTCTCTCCTTCTCTCTCTCTCTCTTATCTCTCTCCTTCTCTCTCTCTCTCTCTCTCTCTCTCCTCTCTCTCTCTCTCTCTCTCTCTCTCTCTCTCTCTCTCTCTCTCTCTCTCTCTCTCTCTCTCTTTCCTGTTTCTGTCTGTCTGTCTCTATCTGTCTATCTGTTTCTTTGTTTCTGTACTCTCTATCTCTGTCTCTCTATCTCTTTCTCTCGCTCTCTCTCTCTGTCTGTCTGTCTGCCTGTCTCTCTCTCTTTGGCTCTCTCTCTCTCTATCTGTTCCTCTGTCTGTTTCTGTCTGTTTCTCTCTCTCTCTCTCTCGCTCTCTTTCTCTCACGTTGAAGTGTGGTTCCAGTTATCGTTTTCATCGCTCATTGTCTAAAGAGCTCTAATGCTATGGGCAATAACAAAAAACCCATTGTTGTCATTGTAATCATCTCCCCTTCACCCCCACCCCTACCCCCGACCTATCTCTTCTTCTTTCACTCTTTCTCTCCCACCCGCCTTCTCTCTCTCTCTCTCTCTCTCTCTCTCTCTCTCTCTCTCTCTCTCTCTCTCTCTCTCTCTCTCTCTCTCTCTCTCTCTCTCTCTCTCTCTCTCTCTCTCTCTCTCTCTCTCTCTCTCTCTCTCTCTCTCTCTCTCTCTATCTCTCTCTCTCTTTCATCTTCCATTATTCATCTTCAAGTGTTTGTCCCTCAAAGTGTATTGTTGTCAAAGACCGATGTACGTTAAACCATTTTCAGACATTCAGTCTTCTCTCTCTCTCTCCCTCTCTCGCTCTCTCTCTCCCACCCCCACCTCCCTCTCTCTCTTTCTCTCTCTCACACACACACTCTCTCTCTCTTATGATTCCAGTTATTCATCGCCCAAATGTTTAAAGGGCTTTAATGCTATGGTATTATGGTCAATCCAATTTTTTTTAAAACCCACTGTTATTGTCATTGCAATTCTCTCCCCTCCACCCCTCTTCCCTCACCCACACTGCCAATCTCTCTCTCCGTCTCTGTCTCTGTCTGTCTATCTGTCTCTCTCTCTCTCTCTTTCTCTCTCTCTCTCATAAAATAATAATGTATGGAATTTATATAGCGCTGAATCTTGTAAAGCAAACAAATCAAAGCGCTCATTTTTTTTCTATTTTATATCGAGGATAATGGAATAAGCACTCATGTGCTTTGTTTTACATTCAGTCCCCGTGTGTATGCGGTTTTGTAAATTTTGTCATCTGTTCCCACCGGCACACAATGGCCTACTCTTACGAAAAGCGGAACAGGATTTAACGTCTGCGCAAGATGTTCTGCATGTGTTCTCACACAGGGCCTCGGTTTATAGTCTCATCCGAAAGATTCTATCTCTCTCTCTCTCCCTCCTCTCCCCCCTCCGTCTCTCTCTCTATCTCTATCTCTCTCCCTCCTCTCTCCCCCCTCCGTCTCTCTCTCTCTCTCTCTCTCTCTCTCTCTCTCTCTCTCTCTCTCGCACACACACACACATACACACATACTGTCTAATATTAC
>CM054144.1:32412912-32415412 GCA_028751875.1 Rapana venosa
GTGTGTGTGTGTGTGTGTGTGTGTGTGTGTGTGTGTATGTGTGTGTGTGTGTGTGTGTGCGTACGTGCGCGCGCGCGTGTGTGTGTGTGTGTGTGCGCGCGTCTCTCGCTCACTCACTCTCTCTCTCTGTCTCTCTCTTTCTCTCTTCTCTCTCTCTCTCTCTCTCGTCTCTCATCTCTTTTCTTCTTCTCTCTCTCTCTCTCTCTCTCTCTCTCTCTCTCTCTCTCTCTCTCTCTCTCTCTCTCTCTCTCTCTTCTATTCTCTCTTCTTTCTTCTTCTCTATTCGTATGTCGTCGTTGCATCTCTCTCTCTCTCTCTCTCTCTCTCCTCTCTCTCTCTCTCTCTCTCTCTCTCTCTCTCTCTTTCGTTCTCTGTCTGTCTGTCTCTCTCTCTTAGTCTCTCTCTCTTTCCCATTGTATAGAAATAGCGAAAAACAATTTCAAACCCTTTGTTTGCTAAAATTCTGAAAGCAACAACAGCAAGAACAACAATAACAAAACAGAACAAACAACCCACAATATTTCGATCAGCATATTCTTTTTTGTGAGACTGTACGTCTGCCAATTCGATTCAGTAATTCACAATACCGCCAATCAAAATATTTTTGGGTTAAGAAAACAATGGAGGAATATTTCGAAACACATGGGCCATCCATTTACAATAAAACTAGCAAGAAAATATTGTGTGATTCTTTCGCATGATGTGATTAGTGTTGAAGAGTTGCCTTGTGTCAATAAATAATAGATAATACCTTTTTGTGTGCTCCCTGTTGAATTTCTTCTCTTTTTTTTTTTTTGAAAGAGTGGGGTGTGTGGTGGGGGGGGGGGGGGGGGTAGGGGGGGGGGCGTAGGAGGGTGTTGGTTATTTGATTACTTGTTTGTTAACGTGTGCTTATGCGTATGCACGCACCCACACACACGTAAACATACACACACAAACACACACATATTCTCTCTCTCTCTCTCTCTCTCTCTCTCTCTCTCTCTCTCTCTCTCCTCTCTCTCTCTCTCTCTCTCTCTCTCTCTCTCTCTCCGGTTCTGTGCGCCAATACTTTACTCTGTATGATTGTGTGTGTGTGTGTGTGTGTGTGTGTGTGTGTGTGTTGATGTATTGTGTTTATGAGTGTGGATTGTGTCGTGTTCTCTCTCTCTCTCTCTCTCTCTCTCTCTCTCTCTCTCTCTCTCTCTCTCTCTCTCTCTCTCTCTCTCTCTCTCTCTCTCTCTCTCTCTCTCTCCCTCCCTCTTTCCCTCCCTCCCTCTCCTCTCTCTCTCTCTCTCTCTCTCTCTCTCTCTCTCTCTCTCTCTCTCTCTCTCTCTCTCTCTCTCTCTCTCTCTCTCTCTCTCTCTCTCTCTCTTCTCTCTGCGTGCGTGGGTTGAGTACAATAATGATGAGGATGCTGCTTAATTAAAATGACATTCGTGTCGGCTTTGTAGAAACGACTCTAAGGGAATTGTTCAATATTTACTGCGTAGAAAGCGAACCCAATGCCACTTAGGCCGCACTGCAGCTTAGATTTTGGGCCCATCTGCTACTGCTTTTCATAGAATTTCAAAGAGGCCGCCGGGTTGCCATTTATTTTGATCAAGAGCGTGGTAATCGTGATCTGACGGCCTGGGTTCGAGTCTCTACCGAGGCACCCGTTCAAGGGGATTTGTTCTCCTCGATTTATCACCAATGCCTCTACCCGCAAAATCCTTTGGATGAGACTATGAACAATTTTTTTATTTTTATTCATTTTTTTCTTTTACATCGAGGGTAATGGAATAAGCACGTATATGCTTTTTTTTACATCCAGTCCCTGTGTGTATGTGGTTTTTGTAAATTCTGTCATCTGTTCCCCCCGGCACACAGTGGCCTACTCTTACGAAAAGCGGAACAGGATTTAACGTGTGCGCAAAAAATGTTCTGGGTGCGTTCGCACACGGGACCTCGGTTTATAGTCTCATCCGAAGTGATCCCCATGTACAAACGCTTGCGAAACATCTTGAGCACTCGTTGAAACATGTTCCCCTTTACGAAAGAAGGCAACAGATGATAGAATTGACAAAAACCGCATACACACGGGGACTTGATGTAAAAAAAACACATTAGTGCTTATTCCATTATCCTCAATATAAAAGAATTAAAATAAATAAAATAAATAAATAAAGAGTAAACCATTTGCGTGCCGGTTGGAGCAGATGACTGAATTTATAATAATGGTTTTTAAAAAAAACAACAACAACAACACCGTATGCATAATAATAATAATAATAATAATAACAACAACAACAATAATAATAACAATAATAATAATAACAACAATACTACTACTACTACTATTACTACTACTACTACTACTAATGTATGGAATTCATATAGCGCTGAATCTTGTAAAGCAGCAAATCAAAGCGCTCAGATGACATATTGATATCAGTGGCGTGTTTAGCTAGACATCATTCATACCTGACGTCGGATTGCAGTATGCCTTAATGGTGGTCAAAAGCGGTTGCATAGTTAT
>CM054144.1:32432912-32437912 GCA_028751875.1 Rapana venosa
TCTCTCTCAATTTTATATTTGCTTTTATTATGTTTTGCTCTTTCCTTTAATAATCCTTGTCGTCAGTATCCATTCTTGATTTTGTCTCCACCAGCGTTCAGTTCCTACAAAATTACTGCTCAATTTTTTTTGCGAAAATATCCCTCTCCTTATCACATACGATCCCCCAAACAGACAGGTCCTTGTGCTTAACCAGAATTCTTCTCTCGTGTTTCAGATGAGCTAATCAACCCAGAATACATCCGCCACCGAATTTGAACCCCAGACTCGAGCAACGTTAACTACCGCATACACCATGACGACCGCAGCCTTGCTGGGGGCACCTCTGGCAGTGACCTGACCTTGCTGACTTTGCTGGCTCCTTGCGAGACCCAGCAGCTGACGTTCCAGGTCCTGGAGGAGAAAGAGCCCGGCCTGTTGGGCAACATCGCCGTGAAGGCCAACCTGACCTCGGTGCTGGGTCACCAGGAGCTCAACAGCCTTCAGTACACGGTGGTGGACGACAGCGGCGGCTCCAACTCCCTCTTCTACGTGGACCAGACCTCCGGGGACCTGTCCACCAGGACTCCTCTGGACAGGGAGGAGCTGTGCGGGGCCTCTGCCGAGTGCAAGGTCCTGTGTGACGTGGCCGTGCAGTCCTCCAGCCCGGAGTCCGCCTTCTTCCGCAAGTTCTCGGTGGTGGTGCTGGTCCTGGATATCAACGACAACCCGCCCGTCTTTGCCCAGACCAGCTTTGTGGTCAACATTCCGGAGAACGCGGTCACGGACACGGAGTTCGTGCTGCCCACCGCCACTGACCCGGACATGGAGCCGCAGTTCAAAGTGCAGCGCTACGCTCTGGAGCCCATGTTCGACCAGTTCGACCTGAGCGTGATGAAAAGCTCCAGCGCGTTAGGGGAAACCAGGTTCACCGTCTACCTCAAGGTGATCCAGCCTCTGGACCGGGAGCACAAGCGCCTGTACCTCACCTCGCTGGTGGCCTTCGACGGCGGCAACCCTCCCAGGAAGGCCAGCCTGCCGCTGTCGATCGACGTCATGGATAAGAACGACAACTCGCCGCAGTTTGAGCATCTGGAGTACAGCAAAACGCTGACGGAGGACACGCCCAAAGACTCCACCGCTCTGGTGGTGCGCGCGCAAGATCTGGACGAAGGAGACAACGCCAGGGTGTCTTACTTCATGGCGGACACGGCCGAGGCCACGGCCAAGACTCTGTTCAGCGTGAACCAGGACACAGGCGCCGTCCTGGTGAGGACCGCTCTGAAGGGCCAGGGCGGCAAGACGGTGGAGTTCACGCTGGTGGCTCACGACAACGGGGTGCCGCAGAAGAGCTCCGAGTGCCGCGTGGTGATCCAGATCCTCGACACGCACAACGACCGGCCCACCATGGAGGTCAAGCCCCTCATCAGTCGCCACGGCGCCGCCCAGGTGCCAGAGTCGGCGGCTATCGGACGGGTCACGGCCTTGCTGACCGTGTCTGACGGCGACTCCGGTCGGAACGGCCTGGTGACCTGCGTGCTCAACAACGCCTACTTCTCCCTGCAGAAGCTGGAGCTGAACGAGTACAAGGTCATCGTGGCGGCCACACTGGATCGGGAGAGGCAGGCCGCCCACAACATCACCATCCGCTGCACGGACGGGGGTGACCCGCCGCTCAGCACGGAGAGCGTGCTGCGGGTGGAGGTCAGCGACAGCAACGACAACGCCCCGGAGTTCTCCTCCAACGAGTACGTGCTCTCCGTGCCGGAGAACGAGGTGGTGGGCACGTGGGTGGGTCAGGTGACGGCCCAGGACTTGGACTCCGGAGACAACGCCCGCCTCATTTACGGCATGGAGGATAACGGCAAGATCTTCACCATCGACACCATGCTGGGCGACATCTACACCACGCAGTTCCTGGACAGGGAAACCAAGCCTCGCTTCATGTTCAACGTGTACGCCTACGACAAGAGCGCCTCCCCGCTGACGGCCATGACCACGGTGGTGGTGAACGTGGCGGACAAGAACGACATGAAGCCCGTCTTCACCAACAGCTCCTATCGCTTCCGGGTGGACGAGCGTACCCCGCCGGGGTCCATGATCGGGCAGGTGAAGGCCAGTGACGGGGACGTGGGGCTGAACGCCAGGGTGGAGTACTACATGGTGATGTCGCAGCCGCGGCCTCGCTTCCCCATCAGCATCAACTCCTCCGGGGCGGTGATGGTGACCGGGGAGGTGGACTACGAGCTCTCCAACCTCTTCACCTTCATGGTGGCCGCCGTGGACCTGGGCACGCCCCCGCAGAACTCCACCTGCCACGTGACCATCGAGGTGGTGGACAAGAACGACCACAGCCCCGTCATCACCTTCCCCAGCCCCGACAACCCCTCCGTGTCCATCCCCTTGGACTCGCAGCCAGGCTCGGAGATCGCCAAAGTGGTGGCCTACGACCTGGACAGCGGGTCCAACGGCGACCTGCGCTACAGCATCAGCGTGGCCAACGCCTCCTCCCTCTTCTTCATCGACGAGATCTCCGGCAGCATCAGCCTGGGCAACACCAAGCTGCCCCCGGACGTCCGCTCCTACAACGTGGTGGTCAGCGTCCGCGACAACGGCATCCCCCAGATGGCGCAGCAGGCCCTCTTGAAGATCGAGGTGGACGTCCTGTCCTCGGAAGCCATGCTGCAGAGCGAGACCTACCTCAACATCGTCATCGTGGTGGTGTGCCTGACCCTGGTGCTGGCCCTGGCCGTCCTCACCACCCTCCTGCTCATCCGCTACTTCGACCGGCGTCGGAGGACGGCCTCGGAGAAGCACCGGCACGAGATCCTGACCAAGTCGGGCTACCAGCCAGAGCCCCTGGAGAAGGACAGCAGCTACCGCACGGCCACGGTCTTCACCTCCAAGAGGGAAGACACCACGGTGTACAGCCCCAAGCGGGACTTCGCAGCCTTGCAGAAAGCGGCCGAGGCCAAGAACAACAAGAAGAAGACGGTCAGCTTCGAGCGCGACCAGCAGCAGCAGCATCATCCCAGCATCATGGAGGAGGAAGGGGACCTGCCCCCGCCCCCGCAGCACCAGCATCCCGAGGTGAAGAAGCTGGACACGGACACGTACCCGGTGCAGGCGGTAGGGGAGCTGCTGCACTCTCCGGGCAGTTTCTCCACCTTCAAACCCCCGCCGCAGCGCTGCCATAACGTGTATGAAGAGCACCGGGTGAGAGGACACGCGTAGGAGCACGGGGAGAGAGAGAGAGGGAGGGGGGGAGGGGGGGGTGGGAGAGAGGGGGAGGGTGGGGGAGGGAGGGAGGGAGAGAGAGAGAGAGAAAGAGAGAGAGAGGGAGAAGGAGAGAGAGATGGAGAGAAGGAGAGAGAGAGAGAGAGGGGGAGAGAGATGGAGAGGGAGGGAGGGAGAGATAGAGGGAGAAAAAGAGAGAGAGAGAGAGAGGGGGAGGGAGTGAGAGAGAGAGAGGGAGAGAGAGAGAGGAGGGAGAGGGAGGGAGAGAGAGGGAGAGGAGAGAGATGGAGAGAGAGAGAGAGAGAGAAAGATGGAGAGAGAGAGAGAAAAGAGATGGAGAGAGAGGGAGAGGGAGGGAGAGAGAGGGAGAGGAGAGAGAGAGATGGGGAGAGATGGAGAGAGAGAGAGAGAGAGAGAAGGGCGGGGAGGGGGGAGGGAGATGGAGAGAGAGGGGCGAGAGAGGGGTGGGGGTGGCGGGAGAGAGAGAGAGAGAAAGAGATAGAGAGATGGAGAGAGAGGGGGAGAGAGAGAGAGAGAGGGGGGGGGGGGGGGGGGAGAGGGAGGGGAGAGAGTAGAGAGAGAGACAGAGACAGAGAGAGACAGAGAGACTCACAGAATGACTGACAGTCAGAGTGAATGAATGAGTTTTATTTAATGAGGGTTATGGCATAAGCAAACAGGCCTTTTTACAACCAGCCCACTGGGCAAAGGAGAACATAACCCCCCCCCCCCAACAAAACACCTATCAACTGAATAATAGACAAACAACAAGCATTTTGTTCAAAGAAAAAAAGGGAGAAAAAAACACCAAATCATCAAAATGTTAAGTACATAATTATTGTAAGCATATAACTTTAACAACCTTAAAGAGTAGAAGGAAAGAGACAGAAAGAGACGGACAGACATACAGACAGAGATGGAGAGAGAGTGAGAGAGTGAGAGATTAAAAAAAATATATTCTTTTATATCGAGGATAATTGAGAGAGAGAGGCAGGCAGGCAGGTTGGCGCACAGAAAGGCAGGTAGATATGTACAACATGTTTATTTGTTTGTATGTGACAATGCAGACTGTTCCCATGTGTTACTATGTACACTTCAATATTTACTTTACGAGTATGAGTCCTTATATGCATGTATGGTGATGGGTATGGACAAAAAAAGAATAGCAATGATTGACAACAGAAGGAAATTAGAGAGGGAAAAAACAAACAATCTGGAAAACATGAAGACACACAACCTCCGAAAATTGAACCAGGCTAAAAACGTTGTGAATTAATGATGCTTGCATTTGTATTTCGCCAAAAAAAGAGAGAGCTCTGTAGATTCCACAGATTCACGATCTCATTATTATTAATGTGATGATGGTGCTGATATTATCATTTTTATTATTTTTTCAAAACAAATTTCTTCACCATCATTATTAGGTGGGTTTTTTTTAAAATCATCATCTGCAAACTATATAATATATCTACTGTGCGTATAACATTGTTATGCTGTAAACTAAGTGAGATGTATTATACAAGAAGGAAAAGTTGAGGTAATAAGACATAATATTTATACAAAAATTAAAATTAAAAAAACCCACTTGTGGCGTGTCTGACTAACAATCTCTATCTCTCTCTCACACGCACGCACACACACACACACACACACACACACACACACACACACACACACACACACAACAACAACACAACACACACCAGAGAGACAGAGAGAGAGAGACAGAGAGGAAGAGAGAGAGAGAGAGAGAGAGAGAGAGAGAGAGAGAGAGAGAGAGAGAG
>CM054144.1:32442912-32445412 GCA_028751875.1 Rapana venosa
AAGACAGAGTGTGCTTAAGTCACGTAAGAGAGTACTTAAGTGACGTAAGAGAGTGCTGAAGTCACGTAAGAGAGTGCGTGAATCACGTAAGAGTGCACAGGTCGCGTCACGGTGTGAACGAGTCACGTCACAGCGTGCGTTAGTCACGTAAGCGTGTGTAAATGAGTCAAGTAAGAATGCATTCTTCACGTCAACGTGCGTATAATGAGCACGCCAAAGTGTGCACAATCAGTCACGTCAGTTTGTTCACAATGAGTCACGTCAGAGTGCGCACAATGAGTCACGTCAGAGTGTGCTTGAGTTGCGTAAAATTGCGCATAATGTGTTGAGCTGGGGAACACCTAACCAAGAGAGAACCTCCACCCACTATACCCCAACCAACACCAACACCAACACTGTCACTACCAACAGCAACAACAACAATAACAACGACAGCAATTGGCACAAGCATTGCTTCATCATTCACAATTACCCCCCCCAAAAAAAAAAAAAAAAAAAAAAAAAAAATTAAAATAAATTTTTCAAAAATCCCAACACTTAGAATCAACTTTTTTTTTCAAAAATACTAACATCCACAAAAAAAGTTTTGCCGCAGTTGAAAAAAACAAAAAACAAACAAATCGACCACGTCAACCCCCACAGACATACTACCCACTAAAGCAAGAGTAGGACAGTGTTGGGAAAGAATGTTGAGGGAAAGGGTAAGGGGATGTGACGTGGACTGGTGGGTAGGAAGTGTGCCATGTTTACATGGGGGAAACAGGCGATGAGGGGATTCATTCATTAATCAAAGGAAAACACAATAATGATGGAGACGTTTTGTTCTGTTTGAACATTGTGAGGTTTTTTGTTATGTGTTGTGTGTTGGCTTTTAACCCTCGTCAATGTCTTGATGTTTATTGAGATAATGAATTGCTGGATTTGAATTAAACAAAATTGAATTCAACTGATGAAGAAATTAACACAAAACACAGAAAAACTCAACAAAACAACCAAAAACAGCGAAGCATGACAAAGAGTGAGATAACAAAAGGTAGAAACACTTATAAGGGGGGAAAAACAGAGAAAGGTCACAATGACAGTTACAGACAAACACAATCACACACACACACACACACACACACACACACACACACACACACACACACACACAAGCACACACACACAGAGTGCGCGCACTTAGCCAGAGAGAGAGAGAGAGAGAGAGAGAGAGAGAGAGAGAGAGAGAGAGAGAGACAGACAGACAGACAGACAGACAGACAGACAGACAGACAGACAGACAGACAGACAGACAGGCAAACAGACTTACGGACTTAAAGACAGACAGAGACACAGACAGACAGACAGACAGACAGGTTGAGGCACTCATTATTCTTGAACTTTTAATCTTAAACACAGAAAAGAAGGCAATAAATGTTTCCAGCAACTTTAGTTTAAAGTACAAAAAAGTCAACTTTCTGCTGCAGTATGTCAAACGCCTTCAGAAAAAGAAAAAAAAACAGAAAAGAAAGAAAGACAGAAAGAAACAGAAAGAAAGATAGAAAGAAGAAAGAAAGAAAAACCAACTGCAACATACCAGAAAAACACACAAAAGAGCACCAACATGTGGATGCAGGGGTTTTGGATAGGGAGGAGGAGGAGATGGTTATAAAAAAAAAGAAGTGAGAGTGAAACATGTTTATATGAAAAAACATTCTGCAGCAAAAAGTAAAACAAAGACAGAAAAGAGGCAGTACAGACAAAGAAAAATAAGTAAAGAAGAAGAAGAAGAAGAAGAAGAAGAAGAAGAAGAAGAGGAAGAGGAAGAAGAAGAGGAAGAAGAAGAAGAAGAAGAAGAAGAAGAAGAAGAAGAAGAAGAAGAAGAAGAAAAAGAAGAAGGAGAAGGAGAAGAAGAAAAGAAGAAACAAACAGACAAGCAAACAAATAAAACCAAATCCTTTCAGCTTTGAAGAAAGAAGGGGATGGGGGATGGGGGGGGGGGGGGTGTATTTACGCGACAAGGACAAAAAAATGGAAGAACTCAATAAAATCAGCAAGTAAAAGAATAAACCAGAAGAACATTGAAAGAAAGCACACACACAAAATAGACAAAAAGAAACAAAAAGCAATGAAGAAAAAAGAAAGAGACAAACAAGAAAAGGAGGAAAGAGAGTAGGAAGGAAGGAAAGAACAAAAAAAAAGAACAGAAGAGAGCGACACGAAACCGAAAAGAATTAAAGAAAGAAAGAAAGAAGGGAGAAAAGAAAGAAAGAAGTAAAAAAGAAAGAAAGAAAGGTAGATAGAGAGAGCGAGAGAGAGAGGAGAGAGATAGATAGATAGATAGATAGATAGATAGATAGATAGATAGACAGACAGACAGATAGATAGATAGATAGATAGATGGATGGATGGATGGATGGATGGATGGATGGATGACAGATGGAGGATGGATGGATGGATAGATGATAGAAATTAGATAGGTATATAGATAGATAGATAGATAGATAGATCGATAGATAGA
>CM054144.1:32457912-32465412 GCA_028751875.1 Rapana venosa
TACACGCACAAATGCGCTCTCTCTCTCTCTCTCTCTCTCTCTCTCTCTCTCCTCTCTCTCTCTCTCTCTCTCTCTCTCTCTCTCTCTCTCTCTCTCTCTCTCTCTCTCTCTCTCTCTCTCTCTCTCTCTCTCTCTCTCTCTCTCCTCTCTCTCTCTCTCTCTCTCTCTCTCTCTCTCATCTCACACACACACACACACACACACACACACACACACACAGGCTACTCGCCTCTTAATGAAAGATAAAACCAATCAAGCACATAAGCAAACTTGCACACGTAAAATATCTTTGCTATATCCATGGTTTATTGAGTGGAATTGAAAAAAAAAAGCAAACCCGCTGAGTAAAGCAAGGTTACATGATCAACTTTGTTACTTTTGAGTAGTAAAGTTATTCTGTTTTATTTTTGACGCAGCAAAATTGAAAAATATGTTCATAGTTACGAAAATGGAATTTAGTGTGGCTTTTCATACAACATAGAAAACCACACTATAGGAATACATAAAACAATAATCGTCATAATCAACAATTATCAACACTATCCTGTTTGTTATTTTCATTAAACTAATTCGATGTGTGTGTGTGTGTGTGTGTGTGTGTGTGTGTGTGTGTGTGCGTGCGCGTGCGCGTGAGTGAGTGTGTGTGTGAGTGTGTGTGGGAGTGTTTATCTTACTTGTTCTATGTATTCTTTTATTTCGAGGATAATGGAATAAGCACTCATATGCTTTTTTTTTTAAACATCCAGTCACCATATATATGCAGTTTTGTCAACTTTGTCATCCCTTCCTACTGGCACACAATGTGTATGTATTTGTTTGTGTGTGCGTGCGTGTGTGTGCGCGCGTGTATGTGTGCGCGTATGTGTGACTATAAATGCGCACTTCCTCATCTGTAAGAATACGTCACTACCGCTGTTCTCACACCGCTCATTCCAACATGCCAACCACAGCTGGCTAACACCGCAGAGGCTGGTTCTGGGGCCAGCTGAGATTCAGAGACCCAGGTGCGGCGCTTCACTCATCCATGTTTTATCACCCGGGAGACTGGTCAGGCAGTCCTGGTGGTGGTGGTGGTGGTGGTGGTGGTGGTTGACGCCTGTTGCGATCATCAAATATGCACAGGCGAGAGCGATAATGACCGTTCTCGTGTAGGTGCGAAGCCACTCTTCGTTAGACACCCATCTCCACAGACTGGCCCTCGTCAGTCGCCAGATAAAAACGGACAAAATACTGCTTTAAGCATGGACGTAGAGAGAAAAACCCTGCTGAGGTCGCCGTGAGACAAAGAGAACACGGGATTATCATTAGAATAGAAACAGCTATTTTATTGTATAATGATCACTAATGACAAGAGAGATGAAAATGATCTTTTAAAGATCCATATAACTGTCGACACTACTTGACAGGGCTATACTCTAACGTATAACACATCTGGAAAGTATGTAAGGAGTCATCAAGATTGCAGTGAATATTAGACATGTCACCAAGAAACCATGCGCCGTTTTATGATCTGAGGACCAGTCAAGGCAATAAAAGCCTGGGCTGGTATGGCCACGTTACACGATCCAACGGTTTTAGCTCAAATTTGTTCGGCAGGGATCTGCCAAAGGAAGGAGAGAGAAGACAAGGTCAGAGAAACAACAGCGGACGTACAAGCATTGCAGAATAGATTAAGAAACCGTTGCAAGAGAATCACACTTCGGCAGACAATCGGTATCAATGAAAAACAGTAGTAATCTTCTCTTCCGTGCAACACCCAACAGGAGAAGAAGGAGGGGCAGGAGGAGAAGAAGGAGGAGGTGAGGAGGAGGAGGAGGAAAAGAAGAAGGAGGGGGAGGAGGAGAAGGACGATAAGAAGAAGAAGAACAACAGTGACCCGAATCTTCCCATTGCCATTTTTTGTTGGCAAGCTTAGCCTGGATAGAACCCAACTGATGCTCTAAAAATCCCTAAATCTGAAGGTATTTGAACCTTGCAACCTCTCACCGGCATTCCAACACCTTCTAACCACTGTGCTGGCACAATGGTTTGTTTCTGCATTCATTTTGTCTAAGGCTCTACGACACGTTGACCATAACTTAAGGGTGGTGTCACATCGACTTTGCTTGTCTGTGCAGCATGCAGCTCAACAATCTATACTTTATCTTAGCACCAGTTGTAAACAAAGACCCGCTCATTCTAAACTGTTTACAACCAGCAGCTTAGCCGACAAGCTAAATGGGCTATAGTTCAAAGTGCCTTGTTTATTGTGTTAGTGCATTCAAAGTCCTGTGGGATTCGACAGTGGGGAGGGAGGGCATGAACAAGAGGATAAAGGGCATAGGAGCAGAGGTATGTCGTTGACCGTCATCAGCGGTAAGTCCAAGAATCAACTGACTCCGTGGCATGAGCTAGTCAGATCATAAAGACCTTTTGTACACAGGATACAAAGGGTTGGTCTAAAGTACAGAGCCTGGGGAAATGTCATAGGTAAGAGCAGACTTCATGGGGAGTGGGCTTTTATGACAGCCGGCTGTATTCGCTTTCACAACGTTATTATATCTGAGATAATTTACTGCCGCTTGATATGTAATATATATATATATATATATATATATATATATATATATATATATATATATATATATATATATATATATATTGTGCAGCTTCCTTATAACTGCATATAGCTTGTTTATGAAACATGGAATAATATGTTAGCGGTATCAAAGGCACTTCAAACGACTTCATCAGTAAACACTGCCATAGTTTAGGTTAAGAAGTATATGAAAGGTTGCCTCTAGAACGACAATGTTAGTGCTTTCCTGTGGCAGTTTGCTGGTACCTTTCAGATGCTAAAGCCAGTGTTGGAGGAAAGTTCTCTCAGTGACAATGGGTACGAATAAAGGCTTTATATAAATTGGGAGGATATCGAAGGCAAAAACTGTTTTTATAAAAATGGGTTTGTTCATGGCAATTTCGACAGTACAAGAAAAATTTTAAAAATCAGAACAAAAACGATCAGATGCAAATGAAAATAAGTGCATGTCATATCGTGAGTGAAGTACTAAAGACTAAATAGATTAATGGAACTTTGGTTCATTCTTGTAGAAGTTTAGTTTTGGGATGAATTGAACCTGTGCAGATTTTGGATTGGCCAGGTGATCAACAAAGCTAATGGATTATGATGAGACGTATGATCAAAATTGTTACTGGTGAAGTGACCTTTTCCAGGTAGATCGTCAGGTTACAAGATCAGAATGGTCACTGGATCAGAACAAGGCAGTAGTTCTGACAAGTTCTACTGTCGCTTAAGGGAAACATGACTGCATGGTTATATGGTTGTGTGAAGCATGATGGAGAAGAGTAGAAACCCACACGCATACACACAAAACACACACAGACACGCATACACACATATACACACACATATACACACACATATACACACACATACACACAGATACAGACACACACACACACACACACACACACACACACACACACACACACACACACACACACACACACACACACACACAACAGAAGACGAGAAAGAAGAAGAAGAAGAAACACTTAGCCACTCACTAACCGTCAGAATAAGAGAGTGATAAATGAAGGATGAAGCCATAGCAAGCTACACACACACACACACACACACACACACACACACACACACACGCACATACACGCACGCACACACACACACACACACACGCACACACACACACGCACGCTCACACACACGCACGCAAAACAACACACACACACACTCACACACGCACACACACACACGCGCGGACAGACATAACCAACACTCGGTCGCTTATCTTGTATGTAACCGTAGGCTTGATAAGCGAGTAATTAAACCCTAGCAAGCTGTCACCGCCATAATAACCTAATAATGCGTGGAAGGGGACGGAGAGACAATTAAACTGCGTGCCCGTGTGACCTAGCAGTGTTGATTTACTTCTTCTGTCGATCACGTCTTGCGTTGTTTTACGTTGAATGAATATAATAATGATATCTTCTTCTTCTTCTTGTTCTTGTTCTTCTTCTTCTTCTTCTTCTGCTGCTGCTGCTGCTGCTGCTGATTCTCTTCTTCTTCTTCTTCTTCTTCCCTTCTTACCTTACTTTTTTTCGAGTCGATGCTTGTCGGTAAATGTGTGTGTGTGTGTGTGGGAGGGGGGGAGGTTGGTTGGTGGAAGGCTGGGTGGGTGCGGTTATGTATGTGAGTGTGTGTGTGTGTGGGGGGGGGGGGGTGGAGAGGGGCGGCTGATCTGTGTGTTTGTGTGTGTTTGTGGGTAGGTGGGTGTGTTTGGGTGTGTTTGTGCGTGTTTATGTGTGTTTGTGTGTTGTGTTTGTCTCTTTGTCTTTTCGTCTGTGTGCGTGCGAGAGACAAAGAGAGAGGAGAGAGAGAGGGAGGGAGAGAGGAGGGAGAGGAGAGAGAGAGAGAGAGAAGAGAGAGAGAGAGAGAGAGAGCAGAGAGAGACAGAGAGAGAAGAGAGAGAGAGAGAGAAGAGAGAGAGAGAGAGAGAGAGAGTAAGAAGAAAGAACAAAAGAATATAACAAAACAAATAATGCCTATTTTCAATTCAGAATTCTCTGTCTCTGTCTCTGTCTCTCCCCCTCTACCTCTCTCTTTCTCTCTCTCTCTCTATCTCTCTCTCTCTCCCTCCCTCCTCTCTCTCTCTTCTTTATTCCTCATAACCTCTTTATTTTTCTCCGAATGTTTGAATATCGTAAGTGATTCGCCACAAGCACATTCGCAGGTTAGTTCGCTCTTGTATATACCGTCTGTTCACTATAAGCGATATTAGACGGACATTTGCAGGTATTCTACGACGGGAAAATCATTGTCAGTAGACAAAAGGTATCAACGCAGGAGTTGAGAAAACCTATTCATAAACTTTATTATCTGCAACAACAATAAAAAAAACTTTTTGGAATGTTGGCTAAAAGGCTTCATCAGAAAGAGAGTAGCATGCACAGCGTGTAATATAGAGGATTCCCAGAGGTGTTGATCTGAACCGATTCCTTGCCTCGATTGCTCCGTTAATTAAAGCAGCTGCCGGATTTTGAGTGCTGTCTTGACGAACCCATTCACAACGAAAATGTGGCAAGATTTTTACCGTCTACGTTTTGGTTTTGGTTGTGGAAAGAGATTGTTTAGGATAAGTCTACATACACACATACATATATACAGACTATATATATACAGACTATATATATAGTATATATATATATATATATATATATATTATATTATATACTTAATAATATATATATACTCTTTCTCTATCTCTGTCTGTCTGTCTCTCACTATATATATATATATATACATACATACATACATATCTGTGTGTGCGTGCGTGCGTATGCGCGTATGTGTATGTATATAACATGTGTGTGTACGTGCACGTGCGCTCTATCTCTCTCTTTCTCTTTTTCTCTCTCTCTCTCTCTCTCACTCTCTGTTTCTCTGTCTCTGTCTCTGTCTCTGTCTGTCTGGCTGTCTCTCTCTCTCTCTCTCTCTCTCTCCTCTCTCTCTCTCTCTCTCTCTGTTGGTGTCTGTGTGAGTGTGGGTTTTTGTGCTTATTAACTTATACAACAACAAAATACAATGCCCATCACCTGCTGTCATAATACGATATGCAGAAGACCACGACAGCTTTGTGTGCGTTCCGACACGTTGCACTACTGCACCTTGAATATTATTATTTATGACGGTATTAGGGAGGTCATGTATATGCCCGCAGTGGAGGAAGCTGGTTGGAACGTCTTCAGTGATCCCTCCAACGGTCGATCTGACTACGTGATAGGTAAAGGTGGTGAAAGTATGGGCCTGGTACCTGTGGAGTTGTGTCAAAGGGCACTCACACGTATGAAACATGTAGTCATTTGGATGTTGATGTTTTTTATAAGTATTGCTTTATATTTTTGTCGATGATTTATTTGTTTGTTTGGGTTTTTTTGTGCTTTCTAGCAAAAGGCAAGCGTACGTTTTTACACACACGCTCACATACACTACAAATAGTCACGCATGCTTGCATGTATGCACTCACATAAACACAAACACACATGCATGTAACTGGTCTGTGTGTGTGTGTGTGTGTGTGTGTGTGTGTGTGTGTGTGTGTGTGTGTGTGTGTGTGTGTGTGTGTGTGTGTGTGTGTGTGTGTTTGAGAGAGAGAGAGAGTTGGGAGGGTGGGGAAGGAGATAGGTGGGCAGACAATCCATTCTGAATAATAACAAAGAGTTACTTTTGTAAGTGAGTCACTGCATTCCATTCAACCAACCACCTAACCAACCAACCAGCCAAACAGCCAACCAAACAACCAATCAACTAACCCAACAACCGAACAAATATATGATCAGTCCAATTTTGTTGGTAAGTGAATCAATTCAAATCATTTCAACCAACATCCAACCAAACAAATAACCAACCAACCAGCTTATCAACCACACAAGGCAGAAAAAACCCAGTCAGCTAAACAATCAGCCACCCACCCAACTATCCAACCAGCCAACCAATCAATGAACAAAACCAACCAACCATCACCCATTCACCAACCAGCCATCCAACCAACCAACCAGCCAACCGGTCACCCATCCAACCAGCCAACCATACAACCAACCAATTGATCAACCAACCGACCAACCAACCGACCGACCAACCTACCATCCAACCAACCCATTCACCATCCAACCGAACCACCCACCCACCCATCAACCAACCAACCAACCAACCGGCCAAATAAGCAGGCAAACAAACAAACGCACAAGCAAACAAACACATAGAAAGACAACTGGAAATGGCCAAAAGGAACGGGGAATGTAATGGGCTGTTAGCAAGTGCCTGGAGTTTTGATACTGTAATGGTACCAGCAGCAACCAGCGTGTGTAATGAGTGCCTTCTAAAATCGTCTGGGCACTGTGGCCTTCTCACGACACCGTTATAAGTATTGCTTCTCTCTGTCTGTCTGTCTGTCTGTCTTTGTGTCTTGCTTTCTCTTTCCTCTCTCTCTTTCTTTCTGCCTCTGTCTCTCTCCTTCTCTCTCTCTTTCTCTTTCTCTCTGTCTCTGTCTCTCTGTGTCTCTATCTCTCTCTCTCTCTCTCTGTCTCTCTGTCTCTCTCTCTCACTGTCTCTGTCTCTCTCTGTCTGTCACTCACCTGCTGTTTGCGACGGGGTAGCCTAGTGGTAGAACATTGTGCTCGCAATCTGACGACCCGGGTTCGATTCCCGTTCAAGGGGATATTTTCCCCTGGAGTTAACATCAGTGCAGACTCCACTCTCCCCAAAAGTCCTCCGGATGAGACTATAAACCGAGGCCATGTGTGCGAACGCACGCAGAACATCTAGCGCTCACGTAAAATCCTGTTCCGCTTTTCGTAAGAGTAGGCCATTGTGTGCCGGTGGGAACAGATGACAGAATTTACAAAATTTCATACACACGGGGACTGGATGTAAAAAAAGCACATCAGTGCTTATTCCATTATCCTCGATATAAAAGAATAAAA
>CM054144.1:32475412-32477912 GCA_028751875.1 Rapana venosa
GCTTACAGTCAGTATACTTATTTTATTCCATCTCAGCGAAAGAAAAGTGTATGATTCTTTTATTTTGGGTTTTTGTTTTTTGTTGGTTGTTGCTGGGTTGTTTTTGTTTTGTTTTTGTTTTTTTGTCGTTTTTCTTTTGCAATTTTGACAGGAATTTCGCAAGTGTTTCTGTGATGGCGGACGTTTATGTTTCCTGTTTTGAATTTTTTGGTTTTTTTGTTTGTTCGGAGAGTAATGTACACTCAACAGACATTAATTGACTTGCACATAAACTGCCAAGTGGTAATCATAACGCAATGTGTACATGTAACCCTTTGTTTTTGTTGTTTTTTTTTAAAAAAAATTGAATCGCCATCATTGAGCCAAATCGACTCAAAAGTTTAGCTGCGTGGATGACATTTGCTGTACGTCACCATATGAGTGATTATCTCATATGTTTGTTGGGGTAGGGGGGGGGGGGGATTTTTGAGCGCAAAGTTTCACGAATCAGCTTTAGTTCTGTGATGCTATTTACAAAGAGAGAGAGAGAGAGAGAGAGAGAAGGGAGAGAGAGAGAGAGAAGAGAGAGAGAGAGAGAGAGGAAGAGAGAGAGAGAAGAGAGAGGCGCTTCTGTCATTAATTTTTAAAGGACAAAATTAAAATGTGTTTTTTTCAGCAAACATTTCGCATTTCTGTTATATACAGAGACAAAAGTGCACATTTCTCTCAACAGTTTACCGCCAAGTACTGTTCTCCACACAAACAGATTAGTGGTTACACATACTGTTGATATATGCCACTCCCCACCCCCACCCCCCTAAACTATTCCTCGACTTTACCTCACAAGCCTTCTTCCCTTTTTTGTTTTTGTCCACATCCCCAAACTAACTCCTCCTTTCCTCTTTTTTTTGGTTTTTACTCCCAAAGTGTAAGACAAAGTCACTGCATTATTTGAGGGCTGGTCCAGTACCTATAGTCTTCTACTATACCTTATCCCATCATACTGTTTCATTCTCCCGACAGCAGCAGCAGTTCTTCTCAATGCACTTGGACATGTCACTCATAGCCCTGTACAATGACTTCAGTGTTTTGGGGCCTGTTCTTCCGATCCTATCATATAGCTTGGCCAGGCGCTGTGTCTGCACTGTGAACTGTCACCCTCTCTTTCTGCAGCCCAGACCTTTGCTCTGGTGTATCTCGGAGGCCACCTAACTCAGCGTCCCGCTTACGTTGCTGAAAGCCAAATAGTGCCTGACATCACAGCCAATAATGTGAAGACTACAGAGCCGACAGACATCGCGCCAGTGTTGAAGTGCGTGCTCCCCCCCCTCTTCCCCCCCCCCCCCCAGCTCCTGCTAAATACTCAGCTATCTACTGTGGTCCTGTCTGGAGAGATGGTACCCCAGTCCCCACCCTTCCCGTTTTGTTACTGTGACTGTGGCTTCATCACGTCCACTTTTTCAGTCCCCACCCTTCCCGTTTTGTTACTGTGACTATGGCTTCATCACGTCCACTTTTTTTTTTTTAGCCAGTTTGGTCCCTCAGCTTATCCAGTTCTCTAACTCCTCTGTGAAGTGAAAGAGATGGTGTTTCACATCAGTCAGGAGTTAGAATGTGTCCTGTCCTGTTTGGCCTGGTGACCCGCTTTCTCCTGTGACCCAGTAGCACCCTCTACCCTTCACTATTGTCCATCCTCCAGTGACCCCGTGTTTTCTTCTCTTCTGCTTTATCATCTCATGAACTGCTCCCCCGCTCTCCCCTTCCCTCTCGTCAATAACAGATCATCAGATACACGCCTCTTGTTGGCCTTTCACACCGTTTGACATTTCCATACCCGTACAGGATTGAGCTTCTCGCAACAAATTCTTACACAAAGTGAACGCTAGTTAAAAGAATGATATAAACTTCTCAAATCCCCCTAAAGCAAGTTCAGCTACATTCATTGTGCCCTCCTAAGTAGCTGTCATTTTGTGCAAATGTCTTTGGCAGTTCCCACATTTTATCATAACAGTTGCCCTCTGTGTATTTGTCTTTCTAAAGAATACAACCTGCCAATATTTATAGTAATAGAACGATGAGTTGATGCTAACTTTTTGATATAGCTTTAAATATCATTGTAGCATTTGAGAAGCCTATACTTTGGTGCATACTTTTAAATCGCTATGTGAAAATGCTGATTTCAAAGTTTGAATCATGTGCTGAATCGAGTGATATACTAAAGTGAACCAACTTCAACTGACTAATGTAAAAGCAAATTAAAAAAAAAAAGACCAGTTATTGCTGTATGGAACAAGCAAGTTTCACACCAAAAGATGAAGCGTAGCGTTAGCATTCTTGGCTGTACTGTACTGTGCACTGAGATTATATTGAATCACTATGAGATAAATTCATCCTTTCATTGCTGGTTTAGGCCAGCTTTTGCGGAATAAAAGGATGCGACACACAATACTGACACATATTTATATTCAACTCGTTTAAATGTCGAGCTATAGATGTATGTCACTATAGAGAAAATTATTTT
>CM054144.1:32485412-32495412 GCA_028751875.1 Rapana venosa
CACAGACTCCAACAGATCGCAAGACTGAGATCCTTAGATGAGTTGACCCTGCCTCTCAAAGGTTCTGATAGCTTGCAAGGCGTTCAGTTTGAACTAAGGTGATGAGAATACAATGGTGCTGGGGTTTTTTTTAGCCTACAGACATGAAACTTTTTTTAAAAATCAATCTTCTAGACTCCCATAGACAACTCTGTGTGTCTTCAATTTTACGTCTGTTCACTTAAAGTGATATTAGACGAAGACAACTCTGTGTACTGACACAAGTGTATTTGCTGGTTGATACGGTTGTGGTTGCTGTTGTTGTTGTTGTTGCGCATTTTTTTCCCTTCCTCCTCAGTGTCTCTGGTATCATTATGAATGTGACTTATTTTTTGATATTTTTGACTGAAGAAGATTTTGTTGCTGAAAAGTCTAAATTCCGCTTGGTCTTTATATATGTATTATGTTGTTATTTTGGGATTATTTGTGTAGGTTTGTTGTTGTTGTTGTTGTTGTTTTGTTTTAGCTGTTCGTCTCAAACATGAACGATTATGACATCTGACTTTTTATTTGTTGCATCTAGGTTTTCCTAATGCCTTACAATCAGCCTAGTTTTTTTTAAAAATATTATAATTTGTTTGTTTTGTCAGTGTCTTTGTCTGTCTCTGCATCTCTGTCTCTCTTGTCTCTTTGTATATCTCTATATCTATCTATTTATCTACCTATCTACATAAATGTATATTTATATCTATCTATCTATTTATCTATCTATCTATCTACCTACCTATCTATCTATCTATCTATCTATCTATCTATCTATATATGACTGTCTGTCTGTCTGTTTCTCTCTCTCTCTCTCTCTCTCTCCCTCCCTCTCTCTCTCCCTCCTTTCCTCCCTCTCCCTCTCTCTGCCTGTTATATCGGTTCCCATCGCTATATCCAGGGATTAAAAAAGAAAACAAATGTTGAGTATTTGCATATAGCGTCACGTAAGATTTTGGTCTAACGAAACGTGACAAAAGAAAAAAAATGATGATGGGGGGTTCCCCCTCCCCACCCTCAGAAAACAAGCAAACAAACAAACAAACAAACAAACAAACAAACAAACAAACAAACACACATATAAACAGTGATTGAGGAGTATAATGAAAGGCTGATTGATATTACTTTAAAAAAAATTGTTGGTTCCTTTGTTTCTCTGTTTATCAACTTTCAACGAAGAAGCCTTGTAAAAATCATACGGATTATGTTTTTTGTCTCTTAAACTTTTTTAATGAAACAGTTTCAAAATGCTTGTGTATAATTATGTCTACGGGTTTGGGGTTTGTTTGGTTTCTTGGTTGATTTTGGTTTTTGTTTTGATTTGTTTCTATCTATATAATATTCCAAGTCTTAAGGTTTTTTTAAAATGCTTTTGCTGCTTTTTGTTTTGCTTCGGCCTAAATCAGATAATATGATATATGAACAGCATCGGCGCAAGGTTTTGATTATCAGTGTCAAATAAGAGTGATTCTTTGTTTGACTGATCGATCAGTTGGATTGACTAGTTGATTGATTACTTAAAATCGCCTTATAGTTATGTTTTTATCCACAACTATTCACTGCGTCCAACTGCACTTTGCTATGCGAAATTTCAAGACATTGACTTTTTTTTCTTTTTTTTTGGGGGGGGGGGGGGGTCAGTGAATATTATGTCGTGACAATTATCTTATGAAGTGTCAGTGTTGGTGGTTACCATGCCGTACTATCTCATTCAATGTTCATACTGGTTTCCCCTCTGATTAAGTGCGTCCTTACTGATTTGAACACATTTGCAATGCTTTTTTTTTTTTTTATACAGGTTTGGTCTGTAATATTTCGCTGTCGTTGGTTTTTTCAAAGCAAGTATTTTTTTTTTCTTTTTAAAGTCAGTACTAACGTTTATGTCATCGAATCAACTAAGTTCTGGATGAAAAAAATTCGCAATATCATGTCTACCCATAGTTGGCATTAACAAATAGCAAAAGGAACTAACAGAACAAATCAATCATTGTTTGTTTGTTTTTTTTTAATGATTGATTCGCCTAAAAAAATGTGTTTGAAAATGTAAATATGACATGAGGTAAGCCTAATGATTGAACACATAGGTATGGAGAGACGGGTGGGGGGAGATTGGGGGGGGGGGGGTGTCGGTGGTGTGATGATACAGGGAAGGCATGGGAGGGATGGGGGTAAGGGTGAAGGGGGCGAGGGAAGAAACCTTGTGAAGGATTGCTGTATATTATGATTATACTGACCATAATATACATGATGTGACTTTGCCATGGTATTGGTTTTATATATATATATATATATATATATATATATATATATATATATATATATATATATATATATATATATATATATATATATATATATATATATTAGGTATATGTAGAGATTTGTAATAATTTTCTTCAGCACGCGCATTTTGAGACAAGCGAGAGTCTCCCCAAATCAGCGGAGCTTCAATGGTCATGACTAAGTGTTGTCATTAAAAGTAATGGTTTTGTTCCAGGTTGATTCTGCTTCCACATTCCTGAGTCCCATCAGCAAATTCTCAAACATTGGTGGCTGTTGTTGCTGTTGCTGTTGTTGTTGTTGGGTTGTTTTTTTCCATGAGTATCTCTTGATTGTGTCTGCTTCCATTCTTGGCTCGTGACCAGGTTTTTCTGGCGTTGGTCACTTTCTTGCCAGTTCCTGAAGATTACTTTGGTCTTGATCCCATGAAAGAGAAAATCAGTTGAAAAATGTTGAAGTGAACAGATTTGACTTTTTTTTTGTTGTTGCTGAGAAGTGTTTGGTTTTTTTTATTCACCTAATGACCCTAATATTAACCGCTGATGTTTAATGTATGAATACGGTTATAGTATTTTTTTTTCCACCTGACTTATTGGTAACTGGCCCTGTATGCTTATCAGTCTTGCTTAGTGAAAGCTCTGTGTGTGTGTGTGTGTGTGTGTGTGTGTGTGTGTGTGTGTGTGTGTGTGTGTGTGTGTGTGTGTGTGCGCGCGCGCGCGCTTGTGCTTGTGCATGAGAGATAGAAGGTGCAAAGAAAGAATTGTTTACATTTATTAATAGCAAAAATCAATAACAGAGATATCGGGGAGCTCGTCTATTGCAGTGAAATAACAGTTGCTATTTAAAGCACGGGAGCTATTTTTCTTGTTGAAATCTAATACATGCAAATAAGAAAACTGTGTTTATTTAACTTTGTCCATGTTATTTTGTTCATTAGTCGTGAAAGAGCAATTGCGCTAGATTAAGATATGGCTTTGCTAGAAAAAGAAAAAAAAAGCATTTGCAAATAGATGCCGAACAAATAAATCTTTATGGCGAGTCCAATTATTGTACCAAGCCAAGTATTTATCTTATTTATTTATTTATTTATCATTTTATTTCGAGGATAAAAAAAAAGCACTCATGTGGGTTTTTTCATCCAGTCCCATGTGTATGCCGTTTTGTAAATGTTGTCATCCGTTCCCACCGGCACACAATGGCCTACTCTTTCGAAAAGCGGAACAGGATTTAACGTGTGCGCAAGATGTTCTGCGAGCTTTTCGCACACAAGGCCTCGGCTTATAGTCTCATCCGAAGGACTTTTGGGGAGAGTGGAGTCGGCACCTGATATCTGGCACCTTCATCTGTTAAGCGAGGTGGGGGGGGGGGGGGGGGGTAGTTGAATAGATGTAGATATTTTTGGGTGCTGCTGCACGGAGAACAAAACCACCTGACAAAGTATGGCTTTGATAGTTAAAAAAAAAGCACCCCAACAAACCAGCTGCCAAAAGATGCAGAGAAAATGGTTTTCTGTTAGGAATGAAGAATTGTACTAGTACATGTAGTTACAACTTTATTTTTCTTATTTATTTTTTTGTTTTCTTTTATTATTTGGAGAGAGAGAAAAAATTATTTAGACGAAACAAAATAGTTCTTTGTTGAAAAAAACAAACTACAAATTAGGTGCAGAAGAAAATATACATTTGTTGGAAGAGAGCAATTGCACTTGACAAAGAATGTCTTTTTAGAGCTCGGGGGAGGGGTGGTGGTAAACAAAGGAAGAGCTGCGAATAGATGTAGTTACTAATTTGTGTTGATTTTGTTGTTGTTGTTGTTGTTGTTGTTTTTATAACAGAACTACGATGCCAAATAAACTATTTTGTTGTTAGAAAAAAGCATCAAGGACAAACAATTGTAGGGGGGAAAAAAGCATAAATGTTTCTATTGAAGGAGGACAATGGCACCTGGTAAATATTTCTCTTTTATATTTGGGGGGGAGGGGAGATTAGTTTACGAATAAAAGCAAAAGAAACGATAAAAGGGATTTTATGCGTTGTTTTGTTTGGTTAGAAACGAGCCTGAAATTACCCTGAAAGGAAATGTGGTGGTATTTTTTTCCCCTAACTCTCCCTGTCTATTGCATACAGGCTGATCTGTTGAGCAGTGATGGAACAGATGTGGTATCCGGGATCATCAAACATGGTTTTCCCTTCTTTTATTTTTGTGCTTTATTGTCCGGCAGCGGAGAACTATCTCTAAACAGGTTCTGTCTGATTTTGTGTTTTTTTTAAAAAAGATTAATAACTATGTCCACCATGATACGAAAGGCAATGTATCTCACAACTGTGTATTTTTAGAAGCTGACAGAAACTTTCAGAATGTGAACATAAGGACCATGGATGATAAACCACTTTCAGCAATACCAAACGGAGCAAACAAGTCCTTATGCACGTTTTCTTTTAAAGACAATGCTCCTCAAGAGTACACATCTAATCCTACCTTATACATCGCGCAATATGCTCCCTCAAAACTCACCCAGTCGCATCCACCACAGCCATCCAAGTTACCGTCCAGCAATAGTGTGTTTGTTCGTCGTATTCGACGATGACCTCCAAAAGAGTAGAGGAGACGGGTGTTGTTTCGGAAATTGGGCAGACATCTTATTACAATGGAGATGCCTTGCCCACACAACACACCCACTTTCTTGACAAAGAGGGCACACGGACAGTCAGCGTTGGAGACGTCCTCCAAAGGCCAACTAAGCCCCCCAGGGCTGCAGCACATAAGGACTGTGCGAGTCAAGCCTCCTCGTCAGAGTCATAGTCGATCACTAAAGACTAAGGTGTAAAGTGGAGTTCAATGAGTGGGAAAGCCACTGGTCATACAGCCTCTTACTTCGGTGTTGCCCCCAGCGTCAATGGTTTAATCAAGAACCCTAATTCAGCCCAGCCACTGAGGAAGCCCAACAACAGACACAACTGAACAGAAAAACCTTCATCATCTCGACCATGCCTACCCCTTGGAAACACCCGGTTTGGTTCTGCAGCCTCCTACCGTACTAGAACACAAGAAGCCTTTACCGAACTTCTCTGGCTTATAGTTGCATGTTCAGCAAGCCCAATCAACAGAGTTTAAACCTGTTTTTGTCTCATTGCCGTTTGTATTTTTTTGTAAAACGTAGGTTTACAGAGACACAAATTCAATTCATCAGAGAACCTAATAAGTTCAAAGGAAACATTCCCCAAACAACCCTCTATAGCATGGCATAATTATAAGATACCCTTCAAACTTGACTCTCATTTGTGTGTCATGCAATCTCCATTACCACCCCCAAACAGGGGTTAGTGTAGGGAGGGAGAAATGTTCTGATAAGGGGATACTGGACAAAATGTTCTAATTTGAAAATCCCCTTTTTACACTAGCTTGCAAATCATGTTCGACAAAGTTGTAAAATGAAAAGGTGAAAAGGAGGCTGGTCTAAATTGTAGAGGCTTTGTTATGTGAAAGTGGTTACAAAAAAGATATACAAAACTAGACGTATAAAAGCAAATGAGAAAAAACTCATGCAAATAAACGAAAACATTAAGAAACGAAACCAAGAAAACCTACAAAATGGTAATTAGTTTATCTGCCCCCTCCTGTTCCAACAATTTAAACTAACGCAAAACAATGCACGCGTAATTCTTTTAAGAAAAAGACAATATTGCTCTCGGCACTGATTTTCTTTTAAAGAAAATAAATCGAAACGCACATTGCAAAAACAAACAAAACATAGTCCGTCCATTTGAGTCCAATATTCCATTTTGCAGTATCAACCGAATTTTTAAGATCCACAATGACGCATCTTGTGACCACCGTCACACACATTTTGGAAATATTATCTGACCCCTTGAATTTTCTCTGTGTGTTTTTATTTTTTTCTGAGATGACAAATATCGGAGCTGTCTAGTGAAGAGACACATTAACTGTCTAATCGTGTTGACTGGGAATTGCTGTTGCATGATGGCATTAAAGCACGAATGGAAACTAAATATAGCACTCTGAGACAAAGGTAACGATATACTGATCAACATTAGATGCGTTTTCACTGAACAAGCTTAGAGGTGGGGGGACTTCTGGATTAAAGCTAACGCTAGTGTTTGTGAAAGAAAAAACCCACACGATACTTTGGGGGTCATAATTCATTACATAAGTGACAAAAGACATGTGCGTGCACGCGCGCGCATATGTGTGTGTATCTGTGTGTGTATGTGTGTGTGTATGTGTGTGTGTGTGTGTGTGTGTGTGTGTGTGTGTTGTGTGTGTGTGTGTGTGTGTGTGTGTGTGTGTGTGTGTGTGTATGTGAAGTCAAGTCAAATTTTTATTTCTAAATGGTACATTGAATTAGCACTGCATTCGATTTTGTTTCTATCAAGCCATCTATCTAGGAACAAAAGTAAATTGTGTGAGCGTGTGGGTGTTTCACTATATGGAGATTGTAGATCTGAACAATGTTTCAGAACGTCTAAAGTAGCCAAGTAATGCAATTTCATGATAACTACACATGAGGTTGATACATTCCGTTTGAAAATATTGAACAACGATACAAACACATCGACAAACACACCCTCAAGTAAAACCAACTGAACATTGAAAAGGTCGTGACACTTCTTTAAACTAAGATATTATAACGAACGTGTATCCCTTTCATGCTGATTTAAACATTGAATAATAAAAGAGACACGTAGCTGATTTCGAGAATAGTTTGTATCAAATGTTATGTTTTCATTCAAAGCTGGTGTCTAATTCTTACCCTGTCCATGTTATTATAAGCACTGAATCTGGTTGCCGAAATTAAAGAAAATATAAGAGAAAAAGTCTACTGAACTAAGTATGGTAATGGAGAAACTAAAGATTACTTTTTTATGAGTGACATCCCCTCTCGCTTCTAACCCCCTGCCCCCCTCCCCCTCCACACACATCCACCAAACTTCCATGTTTTCTTCGTTGATAAAAAAAAATCCGTTTTGCTTCCAAATACCAACCACTATAACGACTATGTTGTCACTCTTAATGTTGACCAAAAGAAGCTGTGTATCCTAGTTTATAACTGTAGTTTGTTTACTTTTCATCGAATCTTTTAAACTCAACTGATTGTCCAAGCAAAGAACAGTGGTTGTGAAAAGCAACCAAAACAAAAAGAAACGATGGGTATTGCCAAATAACCTTGCGAAACAAAACAATAAAAATACATGCCTGTTCTCTGATCATTATGTGTCGTTCTTGTAATTATTTTTTATGGAATGGGGTTTCTTGGTGTGTTTTTTAATTTGCTGGAGGTGGTTTTTTTTAATTTGTTAATAGTTAGCAGGTTAGCCTAGTGGTCAGACCTTCGAATTTATCTGACGGCAGCTGGCGAAGAGAAAAGGTATAAGTATCTGCCAAGGTTATCAACTTGTCAACATCACGCTGTATCAGAAGAAAAAGAAATGAGCGATTGTCCGAAAGGGTTCTTAAACTGTATTGTGAAGAAAAGCCATGTCAGTTGGATTATTATGAAAAACTGCACATGAATAATATAAGTTCTCAAATAATGTTCAACAAGACAAAATAAGAAGTGCACAATAGAATTCACCATGAGCTTACCCACGAACGCGCGGACACACACACACACACACACACAGGCACACACACACACACACACACACACACACACACACACACACACACACACACACACACACACACACACGCCCCACACACACACACACAAGGCACACACACACGCACGCACGCACGCACGCACGAACACACCAACACACACAAACATTCTTATCGCATACTATCATCATTAGTGGAATAAAGACGATTCAATGCAAGGAAACCGAACTTTCCTATTGATGATACAGTTGTGTTTCTAAATAGGAAAAAAATTCACTCTATGCATCGAGGTCAGCCACCATTATTTCGGATAGATTAATCGATTGATAGAGTGATGGATTGATGGATTGATGATCAATTGCCATTGAGTAAGGAGCTGCTGATTCTGGTTTGAAACTAATCAGACTGAAATTCATAAAACTCTCAACACGATACGATGAAGACACCTTCTCACATAGCTTTTAATATACTGGATGATTTTATTCGAATTTTCATGGATTTATGGTTACTTTAAAAAAAAACATTCGTTTTATAAAGAAACCCCAATTTTGCATGCTAAACTTGCTATATTGTGTTGCGGTTGATGTCTCATTACATTTTAAACACTCACATGTTCCAGAAATATCTTTTTTATACAGACAATGCATGATGAAGATCCTAACGAACAGTTCAAATGTAAGGCAAAGGAGAGAAATTGGAAGTTGTTTTATATGCGTGTGATCATTTCCAGTCGGAGATCCTGATAAGCAGAGAGCCATCATCCTAAAAACTAATGAATTGTTATCTATCTATCTATCTATCTATCTATCTATCTATCTATCTATCTATCTATCTATCTATCTATCTATCTATCTATCTATCTATCTATCTATCTATCTATCTATCTCTCTCTCTCTCTCTCTATCTATCTATCTATCTGTCTGTCTGTCTGTCTGTCTGTCTGTCTGTCTATCTATCTATCTGTCTGTCTGTCTATCTATCTATCTATAACTGCCTGCCTGTCTGTCTGTCTGTCTGTCATGTTTATGAACCTTACATACATCTGCATACTTTAAATCCTCCTGGCTCTGTGCAAAAGACGATGACTAATCCACACAGACACATTTTGAAATGAGCATATTAAAATAACATTTTTTTATGATTACTCTTCCTGCTCCAGCCAGTTTGAATGCTTGCCTTGTGTTTATTTTTTTTTCTAAATGGAACAACACAATATTCAGCGTCTGAAAATGGTGTGTTTCTCTTAAAGGTCCAAACAGCAAGTGCCCCTGAAAACAAATCTCTCTCTCCATCTCTCTCTACCCCCCCCCTCTCTCTCTCTCTCTCTCTCTCTCTCTCTCTCTCTCTCTCTCTCTCTCTTCTCTCTCTCTCTCTCAGGAGACACACACATTTCAAAGTATTGAGCGTCAAACCACGGTACTCAAAAGGTTTAAGTGCTGCTTTTTAAAGTCCTTAATTATGACGATGGATATGACCATAAATTATGACAACATTATGTGTTAAAGCGTATGATATGACACGAACTGACATAGTATACACCGTTATGATGAATTGTAGCTTAGGTATACAAAAAATATAATGTGATTCGACATGGATGTCACACACACACACATACACACACATAAACACAAACACACACATACACACACACACACACACACACACACACACACACACACACACACACACACACACACACACACACACACACACACGGAACATTTTTGTGACTAAGGGTGTCTCGACCCATGACTCAAAACTATGCTGATGGTCATTCCATTCCCGGCTAGCCAAAACAGAGTCCTTGTTACATGATTATTGTTATTGTTATGGTCATTATGATTAAGGCTGTCGTTATTATTCAAACGATGATTGCCATTCTAACCATAGCGTTCCTGTTATGAATATCCCGATTAAGATTACGATTACGAATTCTACAGTAAGGCCTACGATTATGAATAATGCAATTAGGATTGTGATTATTATTATTATTATACATTAAAAGAAAATCATCTTCATAAAAGCGATGGTTGTCATCATTACATTACCATCACCCTCACCATCATCATCATGAACAGTA
>CM054144.1:32497912-32515412 GCA_028751875.1 Rapana venosa
CTTTCTTGGAAACTGTCCCATCGGTTTTGAATGTGGCAATTGCTGAAAGAGTTCAGGTTGCTCTCTATATTGCCCATGGCAGTGCTGTCTGTGCGTGGCTATCTGGCATCGGGTCATAATGCAAGTTTCTAGCTGTTGTTGACGTATGCATCCTTCACTGTTTTCATAATTTTGTTTGTCGCTTTTTTTTTTTGTTCAATGCAGAAGCATTTACTTCTGATGAGCACATTGTGTTTACTCTTATGACACACCCAGTTCAAATATGTTTCTCTTCTTATATAAGCGAGTTTCTGTTATATGTCGACAGCCACAAACAATGAATAAATTGTGGGGGGCATTTAAAAAAAAATTCTTTGTTGTTGAAATTTTTAAAAGTTTTACTTTATATTTACTGCAAAAAAATATGCATTAAGGTAATTTTTTTTATATATGTAGTTGTGCAGAATGTAGATATATGTTTGTTTCTTCTTTAAAGTATGCCTTTTTTGTCGTGATGATATTATTATCAGTCGTTATTTGTTCTGTTGATTTTGTAAGGCAATCACATGTTTTATCCCAGGTATCATAAGTGCTCTCCCTGTCGTTATCTAACCATTTCTGTTTTATTTCTCGCCCATTTTGTTTTCAGTCCATTTTTATTTGTGCACGTTTTTTTATTGACTGGTTATGGTGAACAGAACAATTTATTGCATGGCATTTTTGAGTAGAGGGTGATTTATACCACACACAAAAAAAATCAGCAAGGAAGGCATGGGGATGTATGAAACTTGTTCTAACGTATAGATTTGTATTATAGTTTGTATAAATGGAGTAAGAACAATAAAAGGTGCAATGATTTTGCTTTCCATATGTTGTGTTGGTGATTGGTATACAGAGGAAAAAAAATTAAAGGAGGTTCTTTTAAATTCTGATGGCACCAAACCTTTGACAACGATACCAGCACGGATTACTATTCTTTTTTCTGTCTTGGTTTCATTATTATTTTTTTTAGTTCGCTGCGATTTTTTTCCCCTTTAGTTGGTGATGACACACATGATGATGATTTTTATTTTGTTTTGTCTGCCTTGGAGATTTTTTTTTTAATTAGATTTACCGAACAGCTGTATAATTACTGATGACATAATAAAAATCTTACACATAGTTATGATTTGCTTTTTGATGCTGCTACCATAATGAACATTGACACCACTGTTTAGGATCACTGTCTTTTTTCTAGAATATATATCTTTGCTAGCGTATTGCCTGCAAAATGAAGGACAAGGTCAGATTTTCAGACAGGAATAACGTAATGGCACCATTTTTTTACTTTACACTGTATCACTGAACCTTAAAGTTTATTCAGAATGTTGTATTTCGCTGAAATGGATTTTTTTTAAACCTTAATTGTCCCACATTTAGACAGATATGGTTTTTGGGGTGTTGCCATTGGTTTTTGAACTTCAAGTTGAAAATGTGTTATTTAACCATTGAGCATGTACCTCGATGGTTGTAGAGAGTGGGAAACTGGACTAGGTTCAAAACAATAAAAGGACAAGTGCACTCTCGCACTTTGTGTGTGTGTGTGCGTGTGTGTGTGTGTGTGTGTGTGTGTGTGCATGCGTGCGTGCGAGCGCGTGTGTGTTTGCACACGTGTGTGTGTGTGCGTGTATACGTGCGTGGACACACACGCACGCACACACACACACACACACACACACACACACACACACACACACACACACGCAAACTCGCGCTCGCATACGCATAAGTATGTAACCTGCGAATCACAAACAAATGTAATAGGTTGTTGTGTTATCTCCATTTTGTTGGAACCGTGATTTTGTTGTTGTTGTTTTTTTGTTTTGCTTTGATTTGTTTTGATTTGATTTGATTTGTTTTGTTTTGCTTTGTTTTTCTGCCACGACGTCTGGTTTCAAATTCTTTGCTTGACAGGAACAAATATAAATGTAATGTCTTTGACTGTTTTATTTCTGTATTCTTTTTCCCCGGGCTTTTTAAGTTTGCCTCGTTATTGTCAAGGTTTTTGATATGTTTTGACTTCTCGGGACAACTTCCAGGACAACATTTTTGGTTCACTGCGTTCGACACAATTAAGACAAAAACAAAAAAAAAGAGGAAGAAATGATTTGTGTACCTACCAAGCTGTAACTTTGGTCACTATTGCATGAATATATGGATTTTGTTTTGGGGGGTGGGGATGGGGGTTGTGGTGGGAGGGAGGGGGTTGATAATGGTCCGTTAGCGACCGTGTATTGATTGTTTGTTTCGTGCTACTGTATCTGTTTGACAATCTCCACATACACGTGGTGAACAAATCAGTCTACCTGTCATTTTTGCCAACCTGTACAGCGGATAATGGTATGCGTGCACGCACAAAAGGGGTTTGCCCACGCGTGCGTGCGAACACACACATATTCACACACATTCACACACACATTCACACACACATGTACATACACACACATGTACATACACACGCACACACACATGTACACACACATGTACACACACATGACATACACACGCACGCACACATACACACACACACAGTACACGCATACACGTACAAACACACTTAGACACGTACCACACACACACACACACACACACACAACACACACACACACACACACTCACTCAATCTTCAAAGACGTTGCTTCTGTTCCTCTTAAAAGCTGCTGTATTTACTAGAATCCATTTTTATGTCTTCAAGTGCAGAGAACTATTATATATTATATATATATATATATATATATATATATATAGATATCAGATATTATATTATATAAATCATCAAGTACAGAATGCGAACCGGAGCTGTAAACACAAAATTGGGACAACTCTCAGCACAAACTATTCTCACATGGATAGTTCTCAAAATGTTGGTTTTTTTTTCCATAGTTAGCTTTTTTATCAGCCGCTGTATGATTACCCGCTTTTAAATGAATTTGTTAGGACAGCAGATACACAGTTGTAAATGTATGCTAAACTAGACATGTCGCCGAGAATTTACTATATGTATATATATATATATATATATATATATATATATATATATATATATATATATATATATATATATATATATATATATATATATATATTATATTTTTAATATATATATATATATATTTATATATATATTATTGATTGAGAGAGAGAGAGAGAGGAGAGAGAGAGAGAGAGAGAGAGAGAGAGAGAGAGAGAGAGAGAGAGAGAGAGAGAGAGAGAGAGAGAGAGAGAGAGCTGTTATTATGCTTCGAAGATATTTGTTTTGCTTGTGTTTTCTTGTTATAGTCAACCATCTGCACTTATGTCTCGCATACTCATACTAACTCACACACTAACTCATACACACACTCACTAACACACACTTACACACTAACACACACACACACACACACACACACAACACACACACACACACACACACACTTACACACACTTACACGGGATAGCCTAGAGGTTAGAACATTGCGCACGTAATCTGACGACCCTGGTTCGATTCCCATTCAAGGGGGCATATTTTCCCCTAGAGTTAACATCAGTGCAGACTCCACTCTCCCCAAAAGTCCTTCGGCTGAGACTATAAACCGAGGTCCTGTGTGCGAATGCCCGCAGAACATATTGCGCACACGTTAAATCCTGTTCTGTTGTTCGTAAGAGTAGGGCATTGTATGCAGGTGGGAGCAGATGACAGAACTTACAAATCCACATACACACGGGGACTGGATGTAAAAACCCTACATAAGTGCTTATTCCATTATCCTCGATATAAAAGAACAAAATAAGTAAAGAATAAATAAACTTACACACATACATACAACATAACACAACACACACACACACACAAAGTCAAGAACACAAACATAAGATTATAAAGCTTCTATTAAAAAAAACCCAACAGCAGCAACAACAACAACAACATCATCAACAACCAAACGTCTCCATATTACAGCAACTAAAAATCAAGCCGAGACGCGCGCATTCCAGTTGCAAGCAAAACGAAAGACTGGCATCCCTAAAGACAAGACTAGAATGCCATGGTGTTGTTGTTGTTGTTGTTTTTAAGATATGAAAAAAATGTTAACAAGAGACCAGGACCCTCAAGACATCCATCCCGGCTTGAGTTCCAGACTCATTTAATGTCTTGTCTGATGACAGGTAACGCCCATTACCCTCCGGGAAAGTACACGTTCACTAACTCATAAAGACTGGTAGATAGATTATTGTGTTGCCGTCAACATTATCGGACAAGTTTTGCAATAGCAGACAGAGAGAGAGAGAGAGAGAGAGAGAGAGAGAGAGAGAGAGGGAGAGAGAGAGAGGAGAGAGAGAGAGAGAGAATGAGACAAGAGAGAGGTGGGGGTGGAGGAGAGGACAGAGAGAGAGAGAGAGGGGAGAGTGGAGAGAAAGAGGAGAGAGTGAGGAGAGAGAGTGAGGAGAGTGAGAGAAGAGAGAGAGAGAGAGAGAGAGAGAGAGAGGGAGAGAGAGAGAGTCAGAGAGAGGGCGAGCGAGAGAGAGAAAGAGATTGTGTGTGTGAGAGAGTGAGTGAGAGGAGAGAAGAGGAGAGAGAGGAGAGAGGAGAGAGAGAGAGAGAGAGAGGAGAGAGAGAGAGAGAGAGAGAGAGAGAGAGAGAGAGAGAGAGAGAGAGAGAGAGAGAGAGAATAAAAGAAAACTGTCTGTGTGTGATTCTTGACGGATTGCGCTTTGTTTTCTTCTTGTTTTACTGGTAAAGGAGAGAAGTCAGCCTGCATTTTACGGGAGATGGGTATACTTATGTGCTTTTTTTACATCCAGTCCCCGTGTGTATGCGGTTTTGTAAATTCTGTTATCCGTTCCCACCGGCACACATGGCCGACTCTTCCGAACAGCGGAACAGGATTTAACGTGTGTGCAAGATGTTTTGCGTGGGTTCGCACACGGGGCCTCGGTTTATAGTTTCATCCGAAGGACTTTTGAGGAGAGTGGAGTCTGCACTGAAGTTAACTCCAGGGAGAAAAAATTCCCTTGAACGGGAATCGAACCCAGGTCGTCAGATTGCGAGCGCAATGTTCTAACCACTAGGCTATCCCGTCTCACATGTGATGATAGGACCTGCAGCTTGTGGAATAATACATTTAGAGTGTCAGTCTAGTGCTGGTGCTGTGTTGCGCAGTATTAGTACACAATAGTGTTTATTTATTTTTTATTTATTCATTTATTTTTTTATATCGAGGATAATGGAATAAGCACTCGTGTGCTTTTTTACATCTAGTCCCCGTGTGTATGCGGTTTTATAAATTCTGTCATCTGTTTCCACTGGCACACAATGGCCTACTCTTCCGAAAAGCGGAACAGGATTTAACGTGTGCGCAAGATGTTCTGCATGCGTTCGAACACGGAGCCTCGGTTTATAGTTTCATGCGAAGGACTTTGACATTCAGCTCGATTTTTTTTGTGGTCAAACTGGGAAGAAAGGTCGAGGCTGGGAATCGAACCCAGAACCTCACGGTTTACTTGTTGGCAGGCGAACATCTTAACCATCCTGCCACCTTCCTTCGTTTAGTATAGGGCTGTTAGATACAAACGATGACATAGGGCCAACATGCCATGCAATTCAGTGTGATGGAATACACTACACTACGCTACGCTACACTACACTACACTACACTACACAGCACTACACTACACTACACTACATTACATTACATTACACTATATTACACTACACTACACTGCACTACACTACACTGCAATACACTACACTACACTACACTACACTGCACTGCACTACACTGCAATACATTACACTACACTACACCTCACTGCACTGCACTAGACTACACTACACTATCCTACAATACATTACATTACATTACACTACACTACACTGCACTGCACTACACTACATTACATTACACTACACTACACTACACTGCACTAGACTACACTACACTATTCTACAATACATTACATTACATTACACTACACTACACTGCACTGCACTACACTACATTACATTACACTACACTACACTACAATACGATGCAATACACTACACTACACTACACTACAATACAACGCAACATAGCACACAAACACACAACAACGCAATCTAACAAAACAATAATAATAATAATAATAATAATAATAACCATTACAAAAATGTACACTCTCATACATTAAGAAATGTTTTAAAATATAATAATTGTTATCATCATACTATCATATACGCCATATTCGATTCCGTTATTTCAGTGGGAGGGGGGGGGGGTGATCGGTTCTGCCTTTCTTCTTTATTTTAATCGCCCATTCAAACAGTTATTTACCCTTTTTTTCAGTATTTTCATGCATTACAGAAACTGCAACATGCCTTTTTTTTGGTTTTGGTTTTGCCGGAGCCTTTGTAAAGGGATTGTGTGAACCTACACATACTGTGGGTGGGTGTTCATTTATACGCGCACGCCTAAACATGTGTGGGTTTTTTGTTGTTGTTTTTCTCTAAGCTTTTGGGGTTGGCGTTTTTGGTAGTTTTTCTTTTCAGGGGGTGGGGGGTGGGTGGGGGGGGGGGGGAGAGGTTCATGAGCTACAGCTCCGTGGTTTAACCCATGGCAAGATTTAGCGTATGCGGTCGTGTAGGCAGCGTCATTCTGACTTCGGGGTTGGTGTCTATACACGACACCTGTGTGCAAGCGTTTTTGTTTTTGCTTTTGGGGTGTTGTTGTGTTTTTTTGTGTTCTGACGTTCTACTAGCACGCAATGGCTTACTCTTCCAAAAGAAGGAACAGGTTTTAACCTTTTTTTTTTTTGGGGGGGGTGGGGGGGGGGGGGGGGGGGGGCACCACATATATTCTGCGAGTGTTGGTGGTACACGGAGCCTCAGTTGTTAGTCTTACACGAAGGATTTTTTTTTTTGGAACGGGGTGGATTCAAGTACTGATGTTAACTCCAGGGTAAAATCCATCCTTCCCGTAAAACGGGTGCCTCCGTGGTGGCTTGATATCCCTGGTCGTCGGATGACAAGTAGAAGGCTCTAGCCACTGAGATATCCTTCCTCCACCACCCCCTCTCCTCCTCCTCCTCCGCCTCCTCCCCCCTCCTCCTTCCCTCCTCCTCCTCCTTCCCTCACCGCCGCCTTGTTTAAGATATGTACTTTGACAACAATATGTATCTAATGTGTGTATATTTTTGTATTACACTGTGTTGGAGGGTGAATTTTTTCTTTTTTCTTTGTTTTGATTTTTGTTCTCTCATTGGTGGCTCAACGGGTTTGTATGCTTTTGTTTTTTGTTTTATCATGTCTGTTTTAAAAAAAAATATGTTTAAAAACCAGACATGTATTTTAAGATGTAAACTAGGGCAGTTTAGTCTGTGAACAGCTGTCATACCTGATCTAGTTTTGGTGAGCATATGATGTATTTTTATGATGTAAATGATGAACTTTATTTGTCGTTATGAAGATAGTATTGAGCTTAGTTCCAACTCAATTTTCCTAGTTTTTATTTTTGAGAAAAAGATACGATTTATAAATTATGGAACTAATAATTGTATGTTTGTATTGTATGTTTATTATGCTCTGTTGTGAGCCGTACAACACAGACATTAAAGTCGTCAGTGTTTATGTGCTTTGAACAAGCCGAGAAAGTTAAGTATTACAGTTCCACGGGAGGAAAAAAGTGTTCAGGACTTTTTTTTTTAAATGAAAAGGTTTTGGGTTTTATTTTGGTTTTATAAGCCTTGTATTATCCCAGTTTGTTTGTTTATTTGTGTGGTTTTCTTTTTTGTTTGTTTCGTTTAGCTTCGCACTGGAAAAACCAACGTGCCCATAACCTGTCGCAATTCAACATTCCTAACGAACACATATTAATACTAACAGACATTCGTTGTGCTGATAGTCTTTCTGTTAGTATATTACTTTTTTAAAACAAACCACACACACACACACACACACACACACAGCTACTGAACAGCATATACGTTTTCAGTATATTCATCACTATATATTGATTTGCTTTTTTAAAGATGATGTTTCGAAACTTATATGCAAAGACAGTTCAATGGTATGGGGTTTTTTCTCTAGTTTTTGTGTGTTTCTTTTATTAACATCTTCTTACCCTCCCTAAATCTCTCCATTATATTTTTGAGAGGTTTTGCTCGTTTCTTTGGGGCATTTTTTAGTTGTTGTTTTTTTTCAAGAAGAGAAATTCCCTATAGTGACTTTTAGGCCGAAATACGAGTTTTTGATTTTGCTAGTATTATTCTTGGTGTACATCTTTCAGACAAGAAGCACTTTGTTTTGGAGAACATGGAGAACAATCGTTTTTTTTGTGCGTGTTGTTGGTTTTTTGTTGCTTTTTTCCTGAATGTTTTATGTGTGAAATGGATTATTTTGCTTGATTTTTTTTATTCCAATATAACGTTGTGATACTTACTAGCAGGTTGTATTTGAAACCCTCAGCAAGCGTTCAATGTCAACAAATGTGGCAGTTTCCATTTCTCGTGGTGAACCAGACATCTGCAGGTTATTGTGTCCCGCGTTTTTGACCCGTACAATATCGTAGCAAACCAAGCAGCCATTTAAATAAACATCTTATATTTTGGGGATACTGGAATAAACACTCGGATGATTTTTTTTTACATCCAGTCCCTGTGTGTATGCAGTTTTGTTAATTTTCTCATTATTTTGTTCCCACCGTTCAGCTGTAAAAGGGTCATCCGCCCTCTTTAGGGTCAGGGAAGGTAAAGCAGCGAGGGAGAGGAGATGGGCGCCGCCGCCCTCAATATGCTGGCCCCTGGAGAAGTTGAGGTTTCTGATGCCTCGCTGCCATACGAGCATCTAGGCTATGGGACACATTTACTTTTTTATTTATTTATCCACAGGCACACAGTGGCCTCAGTATGAGAGAAAGCGGTTAACTTATGCGCTTGATGATAAAAAACCAACTTTGTCTGTCTGTACTGTCTCTCTGTACTTTCTCGCCGTCGCTAGCTCGCCGCGCAAGCCCGCGCGCGCGCTCTGTGTGTTGTGTGTGTGTTGTGTGTGTGTAGATTAGTGTAGTGTAGACTAGTGTAATGTAGTGTAGAGTATGTCAGTGCAGTGTGTGTGGTGTGTGTGGTGTAGTGTGGTGTGTTTGCGCTGCGCGCCGCGGCGCGTGTGTGTGTGTGAGTGTGTGTGTGTGTGTGTGGTGTGTGTGTGTGTTGTGTGTGTGTGTGTGTGTGTGTGTGTGTGTGTGGTGTGGTAGTATAGTCTTGTGAGTGATGTGTGTGTGTGTGTTTTGAAAGCTAGAAAAGTCTGTTATAAAAAAAATAGTAAGATGATAACATTTTGTTTCACTCGTTTTCCATTTCGGGGAACAAGAGGACAGAACCATTATGACAGAGGTGACGGACTGAAGTTTGACCCAACTGCTAGGGGGGTAGCTAGACTAGGTCATCAGGTTTTGGAGGTGTGCACGAGTAACGCGTGCGCATGCACATATGCTCGCATGTAAACACACACAAATACACACACACACAAACACAGCAGCACACACATATACACAAATGTGCACATATATACACACACGCACGCACACACATTCACACATGTATGTGCACGCACGCAGACACACAGTCACACACACATAAATAGACATACACACAAACATGGCAACACACACAAACACACACAAACACATACAAACACACACATACACACACACACGCACGCACACAACACACATACACACACAAACACACACACACATACACACACGCGCGCGCGCGTGCGCGCGAGGAGTGTTGAGATGACCCACTCACTCGGGTTGTGTAACTGTTAAAGACTGACATCGTTCATGTTGTCTAAAAGCCTTCCAAAAAGAACAAAGCATAGTCAGATACCTGACAATCCATGAATGAATCAATGATTGAGATATGACTTACCCCCCAAAAATCACACACATACACACACACACTTGAATGACATATGACTTAACGAAAAATCACACACACACAATCATTATGTGTCGAGGGTTTTATTCACCGTTTTTCCTCAAAAAATCCGCATAGACTAGATGGGGACTTGTACAAGTCTAAATCTACCCGTGTGAGCTAGTATCCACACCATTTTATGCGCTAGAAAATGAGTCGTTTGGCAAAATTTAAACCTGTATCTTTTTTGACAAAATTGAGAACCTTGAATAAATAATCATTAATCAGTCGATAAACATAAACAAACACACACACACACACACAAACTCTCACACACACACACACACACACACACACACACACAAACTCACATGCACATACACGCACAGAGTTTACATTGTTATATAGACACAATTTACAAACTGCATACACACGGGGAGTGGATGTAAAAAGCAATAAGTGCCTATTTCATTATCCTCGATAGAAAAAAAAGAATGAAAGAGCAACGAACAACAACAACAACAACAACACAACACACACACACACGCATGCACGCAACAACACACAACACACACAACAACACCACAGCACGACACACACATACACAACACAAGGAGAGAGACAAACTGACAGCAGACAACACGACAGACACTGAGTAAAAAGTTTTTTTTAGACCACAGTGGTGTAAGGAATTGGTCTATTTATAACATAGTTAGAAATTCATAATCGTTATTGCACATCACACCACACCACCCCACACACACCCCACACACCCCCCACACACCGCAAACAACACACCACATCCCACAACGGAGAGACAATACTCAATACATACGACACAATAATATTTTTTTAGACTCAATTATGATTTATTATTTTTTAAAGATATTTATTGATTTATTTATATAACTTACCATACACCCCTACCACATTCAATCACGCTAAAGACAAATGCAGCTTATTCCAATAACAATACAAACCAAAACTACGAACATCAAAATCCCAATCTCAATCATTAGCTGAAGACTTCAGAGTGCAGTTATTAGAATGCAGTATTGTGACTCTTCCATTTTGGGTTGGGTTGTGTTTGTTGTGTGGTTTTGTTGTGTTGTTTTTTTTTTTTTTTTTATTATTTTTTATTATATTTTATTTTTTTGGGGGGAGGGGGGTTGTTGCTGTTCCATTATTTCTGCTCTAGGATATAAAAAAGAGCAAACACTCAACACGAACTGTCAGTGATCGCTTTGGTAAACGTCGTTTAGGCACGCTTGTTTAAAGAAAATTTAATGATTATTAAAAAAAAAAGGTTCAGGTTCAGAATTGAATTCTATTATTCATGATATTTACACGCTAGAACTTGAGACTGCTTGTATTGATTATGTCCAGATTTGAGGATGTTTACGTTTTCCATGTTGTAGGACAATGATATAAGCCTATGTATTCACTGCGCAATGATGCTGTAACGGTTCAATGAGTTTTGATTATAGCCTTTTTTTAAAAATGGGACATTTGTAGTAAGTAGGTTGTAGTAAGATGGCTAGAAAATATTCAATATAGTTCTGGCAGTATCTAAAAAAAAAATCAACAGGAAAAAGAGCAAGAACTAAACATTCGGGGTTTGTTGTTTCTCTCTCTCTCTCTCACTCTCTCTCTCTCTCTCTCCTCTCTCTCTCTCTCTCTCTCTCTCTCTCTCTCTCTCTCTCTCTCTCTCTCTCTCTCTCTCTCTCTCTCTCTTTTCTACACCTATCTCTTCATATCTTTCATCTCTCTCTATCTCTCTCTCTCTCTTCTCTTTCTCTCTCTTCTCGACTTCTCTCTTTATTCACTTCTCTTCTTATTTTCTCCTCTCTCTCTCTCTCTCTCTCTCTCTCTCTCTCTCTCTCTCTCTCTCTCTCTCTCTCTTTCAGGTTTTGGACGTAAAGCAACCTATCTCTTGCAGTAATGCTTTCATTTGCATCTGATTCGGCTATGCATTGGTAGTTACACTTTTTTTTTTGAACGGGACTTTGTCTCAGTCTTTTTGATTTACACAATGTCTGTTGTTAATAAATGTTTGCGTAGATGAGAACAGCTCTCTTCTCTCTTCTCTCTCTCTCTCTCTCTCTCTCTCTCTCTCTCTCTCTCTCTCTTTCTTTCTTTCTTTCTTTCTTTCACTCTTGCAAAAAAGGACATTTTGTATTGAAATTTTCAGTTACTTACTTGAAAAGGACAAGCGCAAAAGCAAGTGTCATATATTATGATAATGGGTGTTTCTCAAAATTAAAACAAAATTAAAATAAACAGGAGTTTTAGTCGATTGATTTTGTAGGTTTACCTTTATGGATATCGATATGCCACAATCTTTTTGAATAATCATTTGATGTTATGAGAGATCCACTTATGTTGACGTTTGACGTTTCTGTTGACACAACAGGGTACGGATACCATTCTATTTCAGCTTCGGGTATGAACGTTATAATATATATATATATAATCTTTTTTCTTTGAAAACAAAATAATGGTGTTACTTTTGGTAATGTGTGTTATTGGATGTAAATAGTTCTTCTTTATGATTATGAATGCTTGTTGTGTATTCAACGCACGTATTCATACTTTACGGAATCATTTCATAATAGGGTAGTCCTTTCAAATGACGTCTTTTATTTTCTGTTCAGTGCTTTTCAATCATAACTACGTCTATCACAACAGTTGGCAGTAAGAGAGTGACGAATAATAATGATAATAATCATCATCATCATCATCATCATCATCATCATCATTATCATAATGATATCAGGAAGTAATGCTACAGGCTGACAAGATACACATAGTACATGGTGGATGTTATTGTATTTCCAGCTTTAATCTATCCCACTGCTCTCGTGTTTAGTTTATACTTTTTTTATGAGTATTAGGCACTCTAAAAGTAATGTATTACACTGGGTTTGCTTTCTGACAACTGATGTCGTGATATTTTTGAATATGTCGAAACGTATTCATATGAAAAGTAGAAAGTACATACTTTTTTCTTTAAAGTCTAATTCTACTGTGGTCATATTACTTATCATACTTTGTAAATGTGGTTGTATAAAGCTGCTTCTCTCAAAAAGAGTGTGTAGTAAGCTTTTTCACGAGTATTGATGCTGTCTGGCTACCTCACGCGCGGACAAAAATCTATGCCAACTAGAACTATTTATTTATTATTTTATTTATTTATTTATTTATTTATACCACTTAAGTCACGGGATTTCTCTGTGAAATTCGGGCTGCTCTCCGGAGAGCACTCGCCAGAGCACGCCACCTTTTTTTTTTTTTTTGGGTCTGTAACTGTATTTCTTCCTGATATATGGCTTTTTTCTAGTTTTGCCAGGTACAACTCTCTTGTTCGATGGGTTCATTTTTCGTGCGCTGCATAATTTTCTGTTACTGGACCACGTTTGTCTCATCGAAACGCCAGACCACATCATGTTAATATGGGAAAAGTCGCCAGACGACGAACCCACTTTCGCTTCTAGACAGGCGCTACCTAACCACCACCACCTCACTTAAACGCACAGTCACGGGGTATTGAGTGCGCTAACAGCCAACTTATTGCAGGTTGTACGGTATTGTCTACATTGATTCCGGATTTTTTTTTCCTGTCCTATAAAAGTTCATATGCCCTTGGTATTTTCTTGTCTGACTTTTACACACACAGACACAACTACACACACACACCCACAACCAAAACACACACACCACAACACTTACACACACACATCTGAGGTTGTGTTGATTCCCAGCCTCGCCCTTTCTTCCCAGTTCGACAAAAAAAAATCGAACTGAATGTCAAAGTCCTTCGAATGAGACTATAAACCGAGGCCGCGTGTGCAAACGCACGCAGAACATCTTGCGCACACGTTAAATCCTGTTTCGCTTTTCGAAAGAGTAGGCCATTGTGTGCCGGTGGGAACAGATGACAAAAATTACAAAACCGCATACACACGGGGACTGGATGTAAAAAAGCACATGTGTGCTTATTCCATTATTCTTGATATAAAAGAATAAATAAATTATAAAAGAATAAACACACACAAACACACACACACACACACACAGAGACTAGACACGCACGCACGCACGCACACACAGCATAGCAGTCATGGTTGTTGTTTTTTTATAGGAGTTAGCAGACATATTGGCTGTAGATATGATGTAAATGTCTTTTTAAAATTCTGCGGGGGAAAAATGCATTCAGCGTTGTCAAGGACCTTCCAAACACATATCCTCCACTGATTCTTACATCAGGCCGAAAATATCAAAGTCTATTTTTTCTGCAAAATCAAAAAGAATAGTGTTGGGACTATAAACGACATAATCAGACTGGAATATATGCTATTGAACTGGGTTTAAGCAGTATTGTTTAACATGGAAAAAAAACGTTCACAGTTGTCTATGCCTGATCTAGATCTGATATTTCTTTCAGTGGGTTTAAAACTAAGCGTGAAATCGTTCCTTAACTTTAATGACACGAACATAATGTTTTATGAGCATGTGTATCACATATCTATTTCTGTATGCAATAGAGTCATGGCAACCGGTGAAGTATGCATATATGTTTTAGGATAAACTAGGCTGTTGAGTGGATTAACAACAAAAAAGATATTGTAGAGTAGCATGCCATACCCTAAACTCAATGAAATGAAATCTTTTTATCATAACATTGCTGGTAAACACTCCTCCATATCAAGCTGTTCCAAATCGTAAGGATATCGTTGCAGTATTTTGGGAAAAAAAACCCAAACGATTATATTGTTAAACCTTTTCACCACGGGTAACCTGATATAAGGTAACCAGCCATGTACTAGCCCTTCCCTCTATATCACCCACTACTGGGTTGTGGAAGCATACATAATGTGCACAGTGTTCGTGTGCTGGGAAAGAGGGGTTCTCTCCTTTAACGTAAGGATGGTGTTAAAAAAATGGTTATGCAAAATGTCATCTGTTTTATCAACATTTTGAAAATAGTCATCGCATACAAATTTAGTGAGCTGTATAGATAAATAATACGACTTAAATAGTTGATAACGCAAGATTTTGTGATCATTTGGGATGAAACTAGGTTAAACATATTGAAACCTTACGTGTTCATCCTGTATAATGTTTTTGTCTCTTAGCCAATTTTTGTTTTTGGTTCATTTCATTCTGCTAAGATTTCAAGACTGACAAAACAAAATCGATATTTGCCGTATAGTCAGTAATGTGTAAAGCTGAGTTATTGTTATTTTTTTTTGCTATCAGTTTCACGCTATGTATCTATTTACCATGCTTAATCAACGGCCTGCATGGCTGAAAACTGCATCACACAGTCAGTGCACCCACCCACAACAATGCCCTGTCTTACGCCAGTCCTTCAGATGGGTTCGTGCTAAGACATTTCTTCTTCTTCTTCCTTCGCCGAACCCTGGGACAGCAGCCCCTGTCATTTCCTTTCATTTCATACCACTTTGAACCAAGGCAGATTTCTCTGTGTGAAATTCGGGGTGCTCTCCCTGGGGGAGAGTGCGTCGCCACAAGAGTAGCGCGACCCAAAATAATGTTGTTATGCGCTGAAGGCTCTCCAGAGGTCCAAAGAAGTTGTCTCTCACCAGCAGGTCAGGAGGCCAAGATATCGACCCTCAGGTTGTAAGACACATCGACTCTTAAGTCCTGCATTATTATTGCCTGACACCAGATCATGTCTCCGGTCATAAATATAGTTATGTTGGTCCTTGGTCTTCATCTGCTGAGCTCCTAGCCTGGTGGAGGGTCTTGTCTGGAAGATCCGGGTACACGCCTAAAACGGTTCAATGGAGACACCCTTCGCCACTGACAGCTGATTTCCATCATCCGCTGTTTACTCGGTGACCTCGTGTAAAAAATTATGAATTTGATCGTTCCAGTTTTTAACGTACTACCCCACTCATTTCGCGTCAAGCAGCTTTCGTTGACGCCAAGTCCACAAAGCATCCTCAGTCTTAGGCTCTGCTGCTCTTTGGATATTCATGACAGGAACAAGGTTCATTGCAAGTCTGCATTGTACCGTGGCATAACATATATTCATAATCACTACATCAGTTGACTTGATAAACTGGGGTTTTTTGTGCTTGAAAGGGGGTTGTTTAAGCATTGCATCGTTTTAAGCGTCTTTTGGTCTCTGTATGGGTTTTTTTGACAATAACTCATGCGGGATAGAAAAGGATAGAGCTGACCACTTGCAAACACACACACACACACACACACCAAACACACCACACACACACACACACAACACACACACACACACACACACACACACACCACACACACACACACACACACACACTTGCACAACAACTCATACCCATCCACACATCCCTCCTTTCTCTCTCACTCACTCACACAAGCTCTAGAAGATGTATAAAGTAGTTTTTTTGCGAGTACGTCTTCTTTCTACTTTTAGCTTGCAAACGATACTGAGTAGCACTAAGCATAGCCTTTTGAACTACAAAATATGCATCCGCTTATTCTCTTGTTGTTGTTGTTGTTTTTGCAAACAACCGTTTTCTGAATTTAAAGAAATCGGCAGACTTAAAACTGCTAATCCACCTGGCTCATACGAATTTCGTTACGAAACTCTTTACCCTTTCATCTTATGATCCCAGTAGCGAATTCACCACCTAACTGCAGTATCGAGTTTGCGTTAATGCAAAATAGAACAGACACCCTGAGAAGAAGGAAACGCTAGGCTAACCTTCAGGAAAAACTCAAGGCAACAGCAGTTCTATGGAAAAAAGAGAGTACAACTTTTCTAGCAAGCGTGGTGATTCTTGATTTGTTCCACTTGAGAACAAAAGATGAGTTGAAGTGGTGCGGACAGTATCAAAATCATGATAGTTTTGTATGCTTATCTAACGCAGTGAAATATTGTAAGCGAATTCACGTTTTGTTTGAATGGACTTGGCTGTCAGCAGACAATTTCGAAAATACATATAATATAATATAATAATTTATATATATTATATATATATATATATATATATATTTTTTTTTTTAATTTCTTTTTTTTTTTTAATGAAAGGAAGAAGAAGACCACCACCAACAGCAACAACGACAACGACGACAGCAATAACAACAACACCAACAACAACACCAACAAACCACAACAATAAAGGGAAATGGACCAAGCCGCATACTCTGCACTAGATCAAGGTTTATAACTGAGTTACTTGTATCACTAAATCGTTTGTAACACGGACGCAAAAATATAATTGTTATGATGGTCAGTCCTGGGGATACGGCTGAATTCTCTGGGGGAAAAAAAGGCATAGCACTGTGAATTCAACTATAATGTCTAGTGCACGCATTCTGTATCTTAGTTTGCATCAACTGGAATCTTGCAAAATATATCTTGACCAGCAGCGATAGAGGCAGCAATCTCTTGAAAGGGTAGAATATCCTCATGGCAAAATATAGCAAGACCTTTTTTTGTTTTTCTAATGGTACTTACGGACAAGATTATGCTAAGTCTCTTTTCCCTTACCCATGCCTCTCCCTCGGTACACGTTTAATTGTGTATTAAGCCACAATAACTTATAAGCACACAGCATTAAATATGTATTCCAGTAATGTT
>CM054144.1:32525412-32535412 GCA_028751875.1 Rapana venosa
GCAGGATTCAAGTTTGAATATGGTGGACGTTGAAGCAGTACATTGTAGACGACAACATATCTAAGATTGAGTTCATCAGTCCTTGTTTTGTGTTTTGGAAATTGTTGAAGAAAATAGCTTTTTAGGAGCCTCATATTCTGCTATTATTATCATGTATGTATAGTAACTTTATGTGAAAATTCGTCTGTTGTGGGTTTTTTTTAGAAAGAGGGGGGTTAATTCAAAACAACAAACGTTGTAAGCTGATTATTCGTGTTCTGTTGTATGGGAATAGGTCTGATTTAAAATTTAAAAGAACAACTTGTTCTAAGCTAAGGGCATTAATTAATCACGTTATATTACAATATGATATCTAGAAGGAACTAAACAAAATTAGAAAGAAGAAGAAAATAATAAGTATTGTCTAAACAGTTGAAAAAGAAGTTGTATTTTGGACACATATCATTTTGGTTGCAAATATCAAGGACTTTTTTGTTTTTAGTTCAGATATTATATTTCTGTCTTCTTATACGCAAACCTGACACATAGTGTATTTGCAAAAGAGATGCATGTTTGTCGTAGATTTAATAGTGTGTCAATATGGAAACAGAAAAGAGCACACAGTTGTGACAATGTATCGTTGTCCTTAAAGATGTCTGTCAGTCAACGCAGTCTATGACATAGAAATATTATTTTTAAAGTGCATTTTCCAAAAAGATGTTAAAAATGCTTTGTGGAATACTATCATTTTATTGTTTTAAGTATTGAAAAAACAACAGTAAAATGGTGATTCAGTTTCAATATTTTAAAGTCTCCCAACGACTAATTAATATCATACCTGTGAAACATTTTCTACTTAACATTATTCAATGCAAGTAACTTTGCATGCTATCATTTGCATTTACGGTCTTTTTTTGTTGTTGAAGGTCAATTAACGTGTTGTGGATTCTAGATGGCCATAAATGCCACAGCTACGCTGCCGAAAGTCTTTATTTACCTTAGTGACTATAAAGGTCCTTGTGATAGATGATAATCATGTTAGCATTGTCTTTGTCTTTAACTGAGCACTGTGCATTACTTAAAGTGTTGGGTAAACATATACATGATAAGTGCAGCAATGATTCTGTCACAAAACATAACTGCCAGTGGCTTTTCTTAGACTGTCTCTCTTTGTCTCTCTCTCTCTCCTCTCCTCTCTTCTCTTCTCTCTCTTTTCTCTCTCTCTCTCTCTCTCTCTCTCTCTCTCTCTCTCTCTGTCTGTCTCTCTGTCTCTTTCTCTGTTTCTCTATATATGTGCGTATGTGTATATGTGTGTATATGTGTGTGTCTCCGTCTCTCTGTCTCCTTATGTCTGTCTGTCTGTCTGTCTGTCCGTCTGGCTGGCTGGCTGCTCCTCTCTCTCCTCTCTCTCTCTCTCTCTCTCTCTCTCCTTCTCTCTCTCTCTCTCTCTCTCTCTCTCTCTCTCTCTCTGCACACGTACACACGTGCATGCGCGCGCGTGCATGTGTGTGTGTCTCTCTCTCCTTATATATATATATATATATATATATATGTGTGTGTGTGTGTGTGTGTGTGTGTGTGTGTGTGTGTGTGTGTGTGTGTGTGTGTGTGTGAGAGAGAGAGAGAGAGAGAGAGAGAGAGAGAGAGAGAGAGAGAGAGAGAGAGAGAGAGAGAGAGAAGAGAGAGAGAGAGAGAGAGAGAGGAGAGAGAGAGAGTTGAAGTTCTCAGAGTCTGTAAGGGAGGCATGGAGATACCTTGCACCATCATAACCACAGACATTGACCATGACTGCTAGGAGAACAAGAGAGATCCGTTTTCTTTTTTTTTTTGTCACGACAGCGGTTTGGCATACACAGCTGATGATATGCAGGCAACTGTAACCCACAACAGAATATGTTGATCAGAATGAATCCACATCACCTTTTTATAACCCAGCTTTGATACTATCACTTGATGGGGTGGGTGTCTTTGGTGAGTAAGATTTCTTCTGAGCTGTTTTTGGTTGAAGGATAGTACTTGTTTACGTATACTTTTTCCTTGTCGAGGGTATTCATGTAAACGTCGTAATTTAGAAACGAAGTTTTGTTGTTGTTGTTTTTTTAGATACAAAATACGTTTGAACTACCGCTGATTATGATATACTGTCTTAGCAAAGCTGGTTAGACTTGGTTTTTTAATGTGCAAAATACAGGTTCATAGTGTGTTTTTTTAAAAAAGGACAGTAATAAAAAGGACAAGAGTATGCCGATGTAGAATCTAAGAGACTTTCTGTAAAGAGCAAAGAGTCAAAACAAAATAAGTTGGCTCGCAAGTAAGGTTGGTTTTGTTTTTTGTTGTTTTTGTCCAATGTGATTCCTATTCAGTGCATTTTCTTGATACTGTTGGTATGCTGACCAAAACTTGATATATATTATATATATATATATATATATATAATATATATATTATATATATATATATATATATATATATATATATATATATATATATATATATATATATATATATACAGCTTCCAAGCAAACAAACAAGCAGGACTTTTATGTGAGGGATAACATACAGATTTCAACTACGTTGATTTCATTATTATTTCTTTATAAATATAATTTCAAGTTCTGCAGCCAGAAATATTCATTCGATAGATGACCAAAAAAAGCTAAGCCCCTGCCTTGTCCAAAATAACATATAAAGAATAAACTCTGATTGATTAAATAAAAAAGGAAAGATTTTTTTTTTGCTGCAAAAATAAAAGGGTTTTTTTTTCTTTTCTTCTCCGCGATATGGGCTGTTCAGTTTTGTGCAAACACTACACTTCTTTGCTGAAGCATAAGATGACATTTAGTTTGTTGTTTATTTATTTCGGGTTTTTAAAAAGAATTGTTTTAGATTTGATGTCTAGGTAATATGTTTGAGCAAATTTTGAATAGTTACGCTTCTATGTGTAAGTAAATATGATGATGAAGTGTATGCAAGTACGTATTCGAATGAATTTCTTTCGATTGATTTTCAAGTATGTTTATTTGACTTCTTTTTGTGAGCATTGTGGTTGAATTATTCAATTTTTATTAGTTATACTTTATAAGTGAACAATTAACTAAGGGGAGAAGATGGTTGATGCATTTATGATGTTAGTTTGGTATTATGCTTCTTTAAAAAAAAATGGTTTGTCGTATTTTTCGGGTAGTTTTTATGTAGGAAGAGGAGAATATTTTTTCCCTTGTTTCTGGTTATTCTTCTTTTTTTTTTAGATTGTGACTTTTTCTTCTTGTTCTTCGTTTAATTTAAAAAAAAAATTATTTCATTTATTTTGTCTACTTACCTTTGCATTGATAAATTGTCACGAGTATGCACTCAACTGGTTCGAATCTGATTTCTTTTCAATCAGATATTTATATTTTTGCCTTGCCGTGAGTCACTGAACATTTATAAATCAATAAAGTTATACGTAATTGTGGTTTTTTACGCCTGCTTATTTCAATTTTTTTGTTTTGTTTGCTGACTGACATGGTTTCTGTCACTGGTCACTGAATACTGGGTTGAGTTTGCTTAACATCTGTCTTGCTGGGTTTTTAAAAAAAAATACTTATGATAGTACACTAAAAGGTTACATTTCCAAAAGCCAAAATTGTGCTCCCCATTTATTGTTTATGAAGATTATCACTATCTACTTGATAGGCGTTTCTTTTTTCGTCGCAGTATTATCATAATCATTGTTGTTATTATTAGTAGTAGTATTATTATCATTATTATTATTATTATTATTATTATTACTACTATCCTCGTCACGTTGACTGTTACCATTGCCTTTATGTATATCTTTATCACAGTATATATATATATATATATATATATATATATATATATAATATATATATATATATATATATTTTTACATGACATTAATTTTACACCTGAGTAGGTTCTTTTAAAGAGTCAAATGAATGACTAATTGTTCAACATGCCTGTCTGTCTTGCATCACGTACAAAATGCATATGATAACAACTACCACCAAAACAACTGGCATCAGCAATTTTGTGGTCATCGCCTTAACTTTTTTAATTTTTTGGTTGTATTCCAGTCTGACTTTGAGGAGTCTTATTTTGTATATTTTAGTACGGTTTACCTCAACTGTAAACGTGTTTCCATATTTTTTTTCCAATTTTACCTTGACTTTCTGTCTCTATGTTATGTCTTTTTTTTGTCTTTGCATTTTTCTCCCCAAGGATTATTCTCGATTTGTATTTTGTTATCTGCGTAACTGCTTTTTAAAAAAAAATTGCATTCATATGAATAATGTATCTATCCATCCACTTGTTTGCTTAAACGTGTACACAGTCATTCAGTTTATCCATATGATATCTACCTAAATTTGTCTTTACTATTTAAACCTGTTTTTCCTGATCAATTACTAGAAATAGGGCTTACAAAACGTTTTACTTTAAACGAAGAGATAGATAGAGAGAGAGACAGAGAGTTGTAATTAACACCTCTTGACATACATAGCATTATCTCATCACAATCAAACACACTACAAATCGTAGACCCCCCCCCCTTCACCCCCCCCCCCCCCCCCCCCCCCCCCCCGTCGCTACCGGTTTCTTGTTACCATAATTCTAAAGATGAAGTCTCAGTTTTGAACATCTCAAGGTGTCTCAACGTGTTGTGAGATTGTTAAATGATTGTATCCACAATTATCTTACTTTAATATTGCTTTGCTTGTTTTCATTTCGTTCCGGGCGAGTGGATGGAGAGGGTGTTGCCTCATAGACATAATGATCATTTCGCAAAACCCAGGCTAGAAACTGAATATTGACTTGGCACGAAACCCTAATTGGATAAAACGGTCTATTATTACCACCCATTTCAAACACACAGTGCCTGCAAAACACGATCCTCTGGGCTTGCGCCCACACACACACATATATATCACACACACAAACACACACACTCACACACACACACAAACTCACACACACACTCACACACACAAACTCACACACACACTCACACACTCACACACACACACACACACACTCACATACACACACACACACTCACACACACACACACACACACACTCACACACACACATACACTCACACACTCACACACTCACACACACACACTCACACACACACACACATATACACCCACATTAGTCAAAACAAACAAAACTACAATGCAACGAAGTGAAAACAAAGTAAACACAATTACAAAAACTATTTAAATCAACAGATGTTTGCGTCTTGATTCCTGCTAAAGAAACCTTGAAAAATGAAACGAATATAATTTTTTTTTTATTCAGTGAAAAATAAAGGATTAATTTTCGTCTTTCGCGTTTTGAAACAGTTATTTGAAAACTAATGCAGGAAAAAGTGTTAATGATTGTTCAAGGTACTGTTTTTACGTTTAATAAGACAATGCCTAGCAACTTTGAAAAATAATATATTTTTTGTTGTTGTTGTTTGTTGGGTTGTTGCTGTTGGTGTTGGTGGTGGTGGTGGTGGTGGTGTTTGTTTTTGGGTGTTGTTTGGGGTTTTTTTTGTTGTTGTTTTTTTTTTTTGGGGGGGGGGGGGTTCACCATGTTTATATGTTATTGCTTTGCCTGGAGTAGACTTTCAACAGAATGTGTTGGCGTATTTGAAACTTTTATTTCTGCAAGTTTGTTTGGTTTTGATTTTTTTCCTTAAAGGAAAAAGAAGATAATCGGACTCTTTCTTTTATTGCCCTCTATATCCTGCAAGTATGAGTTTAAATATTGGGCCTACTTGTGCTATCAACACTTCGGTTTGTTCTATTTTGTTTCTGCCCAATCTCCTTTTCATTCATGTTTATTATGACATTTCTGTATTCTTATACTTGCTTAGGTAACCCCCTACCAGTATGTGGCATTCTAAGTAGAATGCCATTACTTAACTTTGTGAAAAGTTTCGCAGATGTCGTGTACGTTGTTTGGTTTTGTTTCATTTTGGAATATCTCTTTGAGTCCAACGCCTATACTTATTGATTAGTGATAATATTTTTCTCTTTTTGTACGTTAATCTGTAATTAGTTGTATCTTTAATATGAATTTTTGTTGTTTTTATCATTGCTCTTGTTATGTCGTGATAGTGAAGATTTTGAAAAAGTGGAAAGGTAAAGTAATGTTTTATATACATCGGTATTCCATCATTGTAAGTGATTTCTGTTTAAGTTCCTGACATTTTTTTTCCTGGTACGTTTCATTACTAGTCTCTTCTCCAGCTCCCAATGTATTATATAAGTTTTATTAGCTGGTTGGAAGAAAAAACAACAAAAAAAACACAACAAAGTTGAGCTAAAAATCGAAACTTTTATGTCAAGTTTGTTTTGCTCTTTCTAAGTAAGGTCCATCATTTTGCTAGCTTGCGAAATACTAAGCCTCACTTAAGGTATCAAAACAACGATGTTGAAATGCATATAAACTCACATCAAAAGTTAGTCTGTAGGGAGCACAAAAAAAAAGCCTGCCGCAAAAGATATTATTTTCGTTCCGAGGTTAGAAATCTGAGGTTTACAGATTTTGCAAAAGTGACTGCCCCTCCCTCACCCCCACCCCACCACCCCCCTCCTCCCCTCCACTAGCACCAGCACCACCATTAAAGTAGTTACATTTCAACTTCAGGGATGAACTTGATGTTTAAAGCTGTAATAATCCGTGTTACATTTTCCCATTACTTTTTCACGTAGGTAGCACATCGTGTATGTCACTACGTTCAGTTGATCCCTTCCGTCTGATTTGGTTCTCCACACAGCATAGCTATCTTCCAACCTTAAGATTCTTTTTTTTTTACCTAAGAGTGATATCGCGGGTTACTGACTCCCTTCCTGTCTGTCACCATTTTTAAACAATGAAATACAAACAGGGACACAAAAGCAAAAACAGTTGATTAAAAGTTTCATTTGACTTTTCTAGTTTCGTTCCAAATTTAAGCTAAATGGGGAAAAAAAAAAACCCACCAACCCATCATGGTGGAATTTGAAAGTTCTACATGAAATCTTGAAAATAGAAAAATAAAAGTAAAAGTAAATAAGAAATCATCAGCAACAACTGCACATTTTACTCAATCATATGTCATGTTGTTGTTCACTTGCCTGCATGCACGCGCCGTTGTTGTTTTTATTTTTTCTTTCTTTCTTTCTTTTGTTTTCCTTGGGTGGTATATGTATGTGCTTTCCAATGGTAGTAACTCGAAAGAGTAATTAGATTCTGCACTACAGTCAATAGTGTAGTCAGTTTTAATTGCTTTCATTTACGCATTTTACATTACTTTTAAATTACTTGACTTTGTCTGTGTTTGCTTTGAAGTAATGTTTATCCTTTATAACATTCTGTTGTTATGTCAGATAGCGATAGTCTAAACAACTTTCTTTAACACTCTCAGCATAGATTATTGTTTGTTTGTGTGACCAAAAAAAAAAGATATTATGTCTTACTCTCTACGCTTTAGTGCAGACTACTTTGGTTTTCATGCTCTAACCTATACTGCAGAAATGATTTACACACTCAGCAAAAACTTAGCTTTTGTTTTGTTTGAAAAAAAAACACCCACATCTTAAGCTACTATATTTTGTTGTGGGCTATTTTCCATTTGATTCCGTGTTTTCTTTTCCGTGTGTACGATTTGTTTTGACCCGTTTCATACTATTGTTCGTTTTGTTTTAGAAATTGTAAGATGATGCTTTTTCTTAGTTTGATGGGCGTAAAAAAGAAACACACTTATGGATGTTAGATGTCAAGGAGCTACTGTAGTGGCAACTTATGGCCTTGATGGTTTGGTAGGTTATAAACTAAGGCCTCATCAACTATCATTTGCTGTCCGGTGTGTGTAATTTTGCAAAACAATATTGTGAACATGTCTTTTTAATGACTGACTTTTACTGTTGCTTTTACAATTTAGTGGTTTTGCTTCTATTTTTTTCCTATCTCTCTTTTTTCTTTTTTTTTTCTTTCTTTCCTCGGATTTTTTCCTTTTTTTCTTTCTTTCTTTCCTGCTTTCTTTCGTTCTTTTTTATTTATCAGCTTAGAACATCAGATTTTGTTTACGCTGATGATACCTAAGTATAATTGTATACAGAGGTTTTTAGAAACGAAAAAAAACACCCGAGAAAACACTTTGTTACATTTTTATTTCTTAAAAGAAATATATCTAAAGCTTTCTTTCTATCTATCTTTCTTTCGTTCTTCCTTTCTTTCTTTTGTTCTCTCTCTCTTCCCCCCAACCCCCCCCCCCCCCTCCCCCCGCCTCTCTCTCTCTCTCTCCCTCTCTCTCTCTCACTCTCACTCTCCCTATTCTCTCTCCCTCTCCCTCTCTGTCGCTCTCTTTATCTCTGTCTGTATGTCTGTCTTTCCTCCTTACTTAGATTCTTTCTTTCTTGCCTTCCTTCTTTCTTCCTTTATTCACTCTTTTTGCCTGTTTTCTTCCTTTTTTTCTTTCTTTGTTTTTAAATTGACCAGTGCGTACTTATTGTTGTCGTAGCAAGTTTACAAAAAAGAGGCAATTCATGGTAAACTGTTTCAATCTGAACTTTGATTGTTGTTGGTTGGTTTGTTTTTTCGAAGAAAGTCTTACTATCAAATTAATATGTGAGTATACATTGTTTACACGGGTTTTTTGTTTTGGTGCCAGTGAAGGTTTCAACCGAAAACAACAACAACAACAGCAACAACAACAACAGGCTGGCCTCTTTGTACTGTTGCAAACGATCGTGACCCGACTCTGTGTTATCTATGAACGTGTCTGTCAGTGTGGCATACGCAACTGTCTTGTCATTTCACTCTTGTCAATGACAGCGATTCTGCGCGCGTTGTGCTACTGGTTTCTTTCACCACGTTTCACTACTGTGTATGTGTATGTATATATGTTTCTCTGTGTGTGTGTGTGATACCTATTTGTGAATAAAGCTATTCTCTTCATTAATCTGGGTTTGTTTGTATTGCTGTTTTGAGAAGAAAAGCAAGAGAGAGAGTGAGAGAGAGAAAAGGGGGGGAAGAGAGAGGGAGGAAGAGAGAGAGAGAAAGAGAGAGAGAGAAAGAGAGAGAGGAGATGAGAGAGATGAGAGATGAGAAGATGAGAGAGATGATGGGAGAAGAGTGAGAGAGGAGGAGTGAGAGAGAGAGAGAGGGAGTGAGGAGTGAAAGCAAGAGAGAGAGAGCAAGATTGAGAGAGAGAGCGAGCAGAGGGACAATATGCGTATATGAGTGTGTGTGTTTATTTGTTTTATTGTGTTTGTGCGCGCGCGTTGTGTGTGTGTTTGAGCGTGCGTGTGTGTGTTGTGTGTGTGTGTGTGTGTGTGTGTGTGTGTGTTTGCGTGTGTGCGTGGGCACATGCATACAACATATAGGAGACAGACACGAAGAGAATATCTAATGTTTAAATAGCAGAATTACATTTGTAAAATTTCACATGGACACGCATATACTCACGCACACAAACAAACAAAAAACCAAAAACACACACATATACAAGCAGAAATACACACACATACACACATAACTCTACCCACCCACCACCCACACACACATACACACACGAACACATAGACACACGCACACATACACACATACCTCCCCACACACATACACACACACTTGCTCATTCACTCATTTGCTAAGGATCAATATAAAGGCTACATAGTACCTTAGTTCTTGAGTAGAGAACTTTCTGCATGTCCCCACCACCACTCTCCTTAACACACACACACACACACACACACACACAACACACACACACACACAAACACACAAACACACACACAACACACACAAACACACACCACACCACACACACACATACACACAAACACACAAACACACAACACACACACACACACACATACACACCTTCTCTACGGCACTCCCCCCCCCCCCCCCCCCCCCACCCCCCCCTTCCACTTCTTAACCTGCACTTTTGATTATTTGTCTCGCACATTCTGCCAAACAGTCTGACACAGTGTTACAGATGCTTTGAGCGGAGACAATCTGTGATTGTTTCTACACGT
>CM054144.1:32540412-32552912 GCA_028751875.1 Rapana venosa
TGCCGTTTGTGTTATTAGTCATCAGTTTGGTTTTCTCTGCACTGATTTCCAGCCGTATGTTTTGGAGGCCTTACATAATTTATATAATTTGTATATTTGTTACGAATGTGTTTCTTATCTTTCTTAAGAAGTCGTGTGCTAGCATACCTGATATAGCATTAGCAAAAGTTTATGCTATTAAAAAGAATCTCAAGCTTTATCAACACTTTTCTTCGTTATTCATAAGAAAACGACTGACATTCTCTGAAATGTAATAGCAGTAAAGCAGGTAAAAATACCATTAGAAAACGAGACATACAACTGTGACATTCTCAACTTGTGCTAAATGATGTAATATAACAATCTTTTCTTTTCTTTCTTGGTCACTCTATATGGATTTCGATATATTAATTATTATCGATATATTAGATAGCTTCCTTATGTATGTTGCTACTATCGTTAGAAGTTCACCATCGTTTGTTTGTTTTTTGCTAATTATCTTTTCCTGTGCAAAAACTGTGAGTAATTTCTAGATTTTATACAATCTTGCTGTGATGTGGTATGTATTCTTCATAATTTCGATTCTCTAATATTGGCGGCTTAAAAAGCACCACTAACTTATCTTTTGATTACTCCTTCAAAACATCAATTCTGCGCATGTGTTTGCCAGTTCTGTCTTTATGTCTGCCTTGATTTTGTTACTGTTTCAAATTATACAGCTACTCGGCGTTGTGGTATTACCTCTCTTTACCAAACTCTACTCATATGGATGCATTTGCATGTACGTGTGCGTGTATGTCTCGTACGCATTTGTCAAATAAAGTTTGTCTTGTCAGTGTACTCGAATGTATTTGCGTTGATCTCTTCACAGAGAGAGAGAGAGAGAGAGAGAGAGAGAGAGAGAGAGAGAGAGAGAGAGAGAGAGAGAGAGAGTGCGTGAGTGAGTGAGAGACAGACAGACAGACAGACAGACAGAGAGACGGAGAGAGACATTGACAAAGAGAGACAAAGAGAGACACAGAGAGACAGAAAGATATAGACAGACAGACAGAGACAGAGGCAAAGACAGAGACAGATACACATAGACAAAGGGAGACAAGAGAAAGAGGCATGCACGAGCGCGCGCGAACATACACATTTGCGCGCGCACACACCCACGCCCATTTGTCAAGTTTGTACTCAAAGTGATTCTAAGAAACTCATTGTACATTACGAAAAATTACATACAGAAGTAGAAATACTACTTCTACTACTACTAATACCACCACTACGCCTTCGCCTACAACTATGACTACCAACTACTACTACTACTACTACTACTACTACTCTGCTACTCCTGCTACTACTACTACTACTAACTACTACTACTACTACTCTCTCTCTCTCTCTCTCTCTCCCTCTCCACACACACACACACACACACACACACACACACACACACACACGCACGCACGCACACACACACACACACACACACACACACACACACACACGCGCGCACACTGATTCACTTGTAAACGAAAAAAAATTCAACGGTACTATTAGGGTCACTAGCATACCATGTTCCAAAGCAACAGATAAGCGTTAGCATTCTGTCTCTCTTCCGCCATTACTACCCACGTGTTAAAGTTTTTCGGCACCACACCATTCTATCCAAAATAGTTGGAACAATGGTGTCGATTGCTTGATTTAACGCTGCGTACATAATTATGCATCTACCATGGAAAAGTCTGCAGAAGTCCAGCTTCAGTAAGAATCAAACCAGTTTGAATAAGCAGACGCGCCTCAGTAACAATCGCCTGCTTGAGTCAAGTCGCTAATTGCCTGTATGTCCAACTAGCAAAATGGCTGCTCAATGTGTTTTCTGTAGTGTTGACTTAATTTCATTTTGAAATCAGTAAGACTATTACGTTCGTAAACACGTACATGACACTATGTTTATACTGCATAATAATCGGTAGCTGCTGTGTAAGTGTACTTTTACTATTTTTTAAAATATTCAGAATAATGTTTTATGTGTTTTCCTTACATTGTTGTCATGCATACTACAGACTTCCTAGATTATGCTTTTGTTTTTAACCACAAAAAACAAATAATTTTTACATCGATTTTGCGTACTGCGAACATTTGCATTAACCAACCCCAAAGCGAAGTTATATACCAGCCTGTCCAAAATGACGTAACAATGAACCAGAGTTTAGAAAATGTTTGCATAAAAACAAAAACTGATATTTTCCCGAGATACGATTTGTAGGGAACTATCGAATTGCTTTTGTTGTTATTGGTAATCAAGACATCAGACTGAGGCTTTTGTTATTCAATTATTCAGTTGTTATTCTTGTTCCGAAACGAAATGGTGAGAAAATGGAAGAATACGAATCAGATAATATTTGTTGTTTACTTGTTCTTTTCTTTTCCTTTTCTACTTGTGTATCAAGTTCTTTTTAGGGGTGTGTATTTGGGATGAGGTTATTTTCGTTCTTTTATTTCTTTAACATTGAAAATTTTTGGGGGCCATTATTTTTTTTTAATTCAGCATTGGCTTATTTATGTTTTCTTTTTCTCGTTTTCTACGCCACCGATTTTGCACTGTCGTGAGTTACTACACCCCCCCCCCCCTCCGAAGTCATGGTTTAATACATTTTTATTTAGTATAACTTTACTTAATGTTGCTGAACAACGCAGCCTTAATCAGTGCTCCCAGACTTGACTTTGTTATTTTGTTTCATTGTGTGTACTAAAATTTCTTGAGCGTTTTCAGCGGTACAGACTTTGAAATTGATGTAATCTGTCTCGAAGAAAATATTGCTCATTGTGTAATAATACAGAAAGGACCAAGACAACAAATGAACACACACACGCAATTTCACTTACTTATTTCTTGGCTGAATATTTTGATTCATCTTAATTAAGCTTGGTTGGCTTGTTGGTTTGTTTTGTTTGTATGGGTTTTTTGTAAATCCACCTCCCCTATAGTTAATGTTTGGACATTTCATGTAAACCACATCATCTTTGTGCTTGTTGACTTGTGGAATAGTCTTGTAAGCGCCTTCAATGCATTTTTAGACACCCAATCTGGATTGAAGTATGTTTATTTCTGTGTGTGCATTGTAGTCTGGTTTTCATTGTAAGGACCTTTTGAGCAGGTCAACAACAAATATAGCTAATAATTTAACTTGTCCCTGGTCTGTGTTTTGACAATATTGGGCACAATCATGTCTTTGCTATTTCTGTTCTATCTGCAAAGGGCATGACTCTGAAAAATCAACATGGCAGTAAGGACAATGAGCAGATGAAAGCTACTTGATTAGACAACAAAAACCAAGAACTTCATGTTGAAGACATTTAAGCGCATGTCAAGGCAGCAACTCGTTCACTGGCAGGAATGGTGTGAGTGGTCAGAAACACACACGCCTGGCTGACCTTTAGCATTGCCTTTTAAGAAAGAAGAAAGAGAAAGTTGGGGACAACATAGCTTAGTGGTCTAATGTTAAGCAGCATCGAACGTGGTTACCGATTGGATGGGTGACCGTTTGCGCGTTTGGCTTCAGTACAGTCCCCCAGTTCACCCAGCTGGAAATGGGTACCTGGTTCTTTATGGTCAGGGAAGGTAAGGCAGCAAGGGAGAGGAGATGGGCGCCGCTCTCAATAAGCTGGTCCCTGAAGAAGTGATGTCTCTGGCGCCTCGCTCCCCTATGATCACATAGGCTACGGGGCACCTAGACCTTGACGAGAGAAACTTGAACACACTCGGGGCAAATCTTTTACGTGTGTGGTCTGTTCTGTGCTGTCTTTGTTCTAGCTGGTTATTTTGATGGCTTTTCATGTGTGAGTGATATCTTTTTTGTTTAGTTTATTTCTTGAGACAATATTTGTTCTGCTCTTTTCTAAAGGGCAAACCTGGCACTAAATATGTTTGGTGTTTCTGAGAATAGAAGCTGGCCTTTCAAATTTGTTCCTATCTAGTTTAAAATAAAACTCAGAAAGTGATAAGAAATAAGAAAATGAACACGAATCTTTGTGAGTTTTTCTTTCTTTATTTAGACCTGTATGTAGGAAGATGTATTAGTTTTAACGCAGTCTTTTCATCAACAGATTGTAGGTACACAAAGACAGAAAATTAATTAATTGTGATTTGATTTGAAATGAGAAACAAATTCTTTTCAACTATTTAGTAATTACAAAACAAAGAAACACAGTGAAGGTGGTATGGGTTTTTAAATATAAAAAAGCATTGTCATTTATTTTTTAAAGAAAACACTTTAAAAATGAAATGGCTTGATGCCAACAACTGTTAGTACTCTCATGTGCATCTATGTCTCTTTACAAAAGATTAATACTAATTGTAAAAGACTGTTGTGTATGTCTACTATACAGTATCCATAATACATAGCATACTTTCTTTATACTTGTTTTGCTTTGGCGCTCTTTTCATTACGGAGACAATGACATGATATTGAATCTGAAGTCATATTACTGCTATATGCAAAGCAGTTGTTTCGACAACTGTTACTTGAAAAAAAAGAGATTGTATACCATTATATTTTCATTATTTTGATCAAGAACTGTATGATGAGCTGGTCTACTTAATTTGCTAAAGCATGCAACTCTCTTTCTACGTCTCTCTCTGTTTCTGTCTCTGTCTCTGAATCTCTGTCTCTCTGTGTCTATTTATGTCTGTCTGTGTCTCTGTCTATCTGTCTGTTTGTCTGTCTATCTCTCTCTGAGTGTGTGTGTGTGTGCACGTGCGCGCGTGCGTGCGCGTGTGTGTGTCTGTGTGTGTGCGTGTATGTGTGTCTGTGTGCATACACTTTGAGCTGGTCACAATCATAAAGACCAGTTCGTAACCAGAGACATTTAGTATTTAGGTACAGAGACTTTGGTGGGTTTTTTTTTACAAAACCTCTGTGTCCTTTCAACGAAAGACATGTGTATAGCTGATTACATGCAGGGGACGAGTGGATAATCTTGAAAAAGTAAGATATATTATACGTGTTATTGCCTAACTTTGTATCATTATTTGTTAGCGCTACATATCGCAGTGAGTAAACAGAGCTTTTTTTATTCTTTTCCACAATGCAACTGAAAGGTATTTCGCATTTTTGTTGGGTCTTGACAGTGAATTTTTTTTACCATGAAAATTGCATAATCTACAGAGTAGACTATTTTTCTCCTGTAGATTACAACGCAATGTATTGGCTGCGATTGATAAAAGTAAAACACCGCTAGCAATATGGACTCAATGATTTCCGTATGACCAAAATCCTTGTTCACAGTGCCTTTTGGTAAAATGACAAGACAAATACGTAGTTTATGATGGTACGATTTTTTGGGGGAGGCATCTTTTCTTCACCATTATTTTTATTTAGAAAGAGGGGTTAGCAGGCATCGCCTTCTTGAGGAAGTATTTCTTTTTTGTTTTCCTTCAGCAGCACCGAAGAGCTGGTAAAGAACAGCCTGATATTCTGTTGTTGTTGTTTTTTCCCTTGCAAACAAACAGTTAAGAATTATTTTTGTTTGGATTAATGATTTTATATCATTTCATGTATTACCATATTTGCAGCCAAACGTATACAGCGCATTGAAGAGACAATGGTTCTGTGTATTCACAAGGGGTTAATGAATGAAGGTAACTTCAGGTTTACTTGGATGTTTGAACATGTTGTAAAGTAGTAGCAGCCCGTTGGCGCATTTCTATGACAAGATTGTGCACAGTTTCTGTGAGCACACCATGCCTTTGGTACACAGGATAAAATACATAGACCTACCTTCTTTTTGTCTTTTAGGTTCGATGTATATACTTTGTTTTAATGAATCTTCGATGATTTCTAAAACCCATCTCTGCGCCAGGTCTTTTACTGATGATACATAAGCACAGTTGGCAACTTTGACCTTGAGTTGCTTTCAGTTTCTACATGACGTTCCACATCTGGGGCTGATGTTGTTTCTTTGTTATGTGAATTTGATTTACGTGTACATTTCATTGATGGTGACGCAAGTTGGAATTAGTTTCTGTTTTGTTTGTTTATGTTGTGGTGGGTTTTTTTTTAACTCTCTTGGTTATATTTGTTTTACAAGCAAATGTAAAATTAAATACAGGTTAAAGAGTATAGTATTTCTTATAATTTTTTTAGCGTTTAATAGCGATTCCTCATGCATTCTCCTATGTGTGGTGTGTGTGTGTGTGTGTGTGTGTGTGTGTGTGTGTGTGTGTGTGTGTGTGTGTGTGGTGTGTGTGTGTGTGTGTGTGTGTGTGTGTGTGTGTGTGTGTGTGTGTGTGTGTGTGTGTGTGTGTGTTTATGTGGAGAGAGAGAAAGGTAGGTGCAGATTAGCTAATATTTTCAGCCCTTAAATTTATGTATAGTTTTCTGGCAATGTTTTGCTTGTCAAACTATTCATCTATTCAATGTATGCCTTGATCAGTTTACCCTTGTTCATTAATTAGATAATTTTTGTATGAACACTTGTGCATCTAATTGTCTTGCTGCATACTAAGTTTTGCTTTCTTAATACATTGTGTTTCCATTTACTTTTTCACTGTTCTGTATCTTTTTCTTCATACATTTGATTTAGCAAAAATACATTCACTAGTTTGTTATTGTTTCTGATTTTTGTTTGTTCGTTTGTTGTTTTTTTGAAAATTGCAAAAAAACGAGGACGACTTTAACAATGCTGAAAGTGGTGATTCATTCTTTTTGCTTTTATCTATCGCCATCTTTATCTTATTTCATAATTGCCATAGCAAGTATAATTCGTGAGCCTTTGTTTTGTTCTTTTTTTTAAAAACTCACATCTATTTTAAAGGACAAATGAAAGACTGCTAGTTGTAACATACCCTGTTTAAAGGCAAGTTTTTTCGTTTTCTTATGAGGTTTTTTGTCCATCACGCTGCTTTTTTCCCCCCAAGATCACTTATACTTGTGTGCCTCATAAAGGAATTCATTTCGTCGTGAGCACAACTGGTTAAGCTATCGAAACAACTGGATCATGGAGATCCTTGCATCCTCCTGTTTCAGAAAATGTTTTCTGTATTAAATCTTGCTTGGCGGTTATCTTTAACCAGAGCTTTTAATATATCACTTTTTTTGGCTTCCAGAGATTAGAGGCATCATGGTTGATCTATATTTGATGTTATGCCTTTCTCAAGAATATCGTTATGCGGACTGTAGGCAGTGTGAGAGTATAAAGGGCTTTGTGTTCGGGTCTTTGAGATGCATGTGCTCAAAAATGTATTAGTTAAGACAGATGACATATCTTAGTAGATGATGTTAGCCAAGGCCAATGGCAAGTCATTGGGAATCTGCAGACTTTACTGGCTCATTTTCTAAAATTTTCAGTTATAGTATTTGGTGACATCTTTTCTACTAGTTAAAGGCTATTTCTATTTTTTGATTATGCCTCATTGTACTGATTTGTTTTTGATTTTTTGTCAGATTGCTTCATTGAATTGATCACTAATATTTCCAACGCTCATTTGCTTTTTATTTGATATAGTTTTGCTTCAATTTGTTTTACACGTTAGTCACTATGCATAAAGGTTACTTGTTTCAGATATCATAGACTTATCTGATGATTGAAAAAGCAGCAAGTTTATACACAGACTGACACATTTATCGCAAACATCATGCATCCATATACACATACATACATATATCTATCTATCTATCTATCTATCTATCTATATATATATATATATATCTCTATATATCTATATCTATATCTATATATATATATATATATATATATATATATATATATATATATGTGTGTGTGTGTGTGTGTGTGTGTGTGCGCGTGTGTGTGTGGGGGGGGGGGGAGAGGAGGGTAGGTGAATGGGTGTCTGTGGAATGGGTGGTGGTTGGGGATACGCTCGCACACATTTTTTTTACATGCACACATCCATTCTATATGCAGTATATTTTTTTTTTTATTAAGGATTTAAAAAAAAAGACGTACACGCAAAACCCATTCTAAATGAAATATTTACAAATTGTATGTATGCACAATTGTAATCATTAACTGCACCATACAGTTATGATTATTTCATTTATTTTTAGTTGGAAGACATCACAACGTTTCTTTTTGTGTGGTGAGGAAACTGTTCTTTCGTTTTACTGTAAGAAATGTCAATTTTGTTTTAGCGCTTTGGGGTGGGGGTGGGGGGGGGGGGGGGGGGGGTAAGGGGGTGGTCATCTCTAGGTTGTTGTCACTACTCACTAGTTGTTTTGTTGTTATGCCAACAATCTTGATATGTTACTTATAAGCAATGTGGAGAAATGTGTTTACACTGTGTAAAAACTGAATGGCCTGTAGCTTTCAAAAGGAAGAGAATATCATGCATTAAAGCTCTCCTTTCAACTATTCGGAATAAACACAAACGGTTATTCGTAGAGAGCAGATGTGGATTTTCGTTTTGTTTGTTTCTAAATCTGTTGTAATCTTGATTTTTTTTCTCTCCCATTTTCACTATTTTACGTCTGTTGTACTTCGCAAACGTTGTCTACTTCTTTATAAGAAAAGAAGCTTATCCCTCTTTCACAGTTATAGCTAATATTCTTGCAGCCTTTTTTTATAAAAAAAAAAAAATCATTGTGTCGCAGCTGGTGGTCTCACGGTATTAACATTCACAATAATAGTGTTACTTGACGGTAGCAAAACAATGGACACTGCGATACAGTACTCCACAGAGGTGACCTTTCAAGGACCCCCCCCCCCCCCCCCCCCCCCCCCCAAACAGCACAAAGAAAAAAATCTAAAAACAAGTGGAGAAATAAAAGCTAAAAAAAACACAAAAAAACAATTATAGTTTTATTCTCTCTCTCTCTCTCTCTCTCTCTCTCTCTCTCTCTCTCTCTCTCTCTCCTCTCTCTCATCTCTCTCTCTCTCTCTCTCTCTCCTCTCTCTCTCTCTCTCTCTCTCTCTCCTCCTCTCTCTCTCTCTCTCTCTCCTCTCTCCCTCTCTCTCTCTCCTCTCTCTTCCTCTCTCTCTCTCTCTCTCTCTATCTCTCCTATCTCTCTCCTCCTCCTCCTCCTCCTCTCTCTCTCTCCTCTCTCTCTCTCTCTTCTCTCTCTCTCTCTCTCTCTTTCTACAACCCCCCCCCCCCCCGCGCGCGCATGCGCCATCTGTCTGTCTTCATTTCTCTTTGCTTCAGCCACGCATTATCCAACGATTGTAGGGATTTTTTAAAATCATTTTTAGTGATAGTACTTACGCCAGGACTAAAATTAAATGCGCAAACGTCAGCTTTATTATGTGTGCCCTTAGATTTGGATAACAATGAACATGTACACACCACTAAAATGCCAACAGATCACTCCAAGCAAAACTTTAAAAAAACCACCAGAACATGTCACCAGGAAGCAGGAATTAAATGTCTGAAGAAAGTAAGGAAAACATTACTTCAAAATTTACCCCCTACCCACTCCAAAAAATGGTACTAGCTCTTGAAATGGTATTTTTGAGTACTCTTAACGGTAGTGAATTGTAGGATGACACTTTGTTCTGTTGATTTATCAAGGTCAGTTGTTGTTTTGATGTCGCAGGTATTTGTTATTATCAGCAATGGTATGTTGAGTGTTATTTGTTTGGCTGGTGGTGATAATATGCCTGTATTTTTGGTGCATGTTTGATTAAGATATTTATATGTGACCACACACTTGTGTTTTAGTTGTCTGTTTGTCTGTCTATGTATAGTGTGTTTTATCTCTTTGTCTCTGCATATATAAATATATATAGACATATATATATATATATATATATAATATATATATATATATATATATATATATATATATATATATATATATATATATATATATATATATATAAAACAAGCCCTCTAAGACCTATACCTATGTACTTTCTAAGGTTTTGTTGCAGTTTACATCCCAATGTAACAGCTATTTTACATTTGTTGCCGTTTTTTTGTCTTTATTAGCAAGCAATCTCAATATGTAGACAGTACCAAGTCCTTGTGGAAATTGTGCAATCAATTTTATCGTTTTTATAGCTCATCTTTTGCCACTTTTGGGGTGGAGGGGTTAGGGCTTAAGGAAGTTGGGGGGGGGGGGGGGGGGGGTTCTGATCCGGGATTTTGTTTCTGCCAATTTTTTGACGTTCAACTTTCAACAGTTGTCAGCTCTTCTGCTTCCCGTGTGATTATTGTACTGTTTTGTATGGCCAATAGATAGTGATTTTTGTAGATACGGCAATTGTTGCCTTAGTTTTCTATTTAGCTGTACTTATTGTATTCCTGTAGTTTGTCCTCTTTTACTTTGTTGCTTTAAAGCACTTTTAATTTCTTGAACCATTGTTTAGTAGTTTTGAGGTGATAAGTAAATCTGAGCGTCTCTCTCTCGCTTTGCACAGCTTAATTTGTTTGCCTTTAGTAGTTTAGGCAGTATATCCTGACTATGTTTAGGGTGTTATTTGAAATTTTACACCATAACTTTTTTCTTCATGTTTTTTCTTGGCATTTATTTATCAGTGTTTTTTGTTTACGTAGATATATATCATTTAAATATTAATCAGTTCCCTTTATTGTCTTATTGATTTATTTTCTTCTCTAGGTATGCCGGAGTCCGGTTCGTGAAAATAGCAGCCCCTACCTTCTATAAGTGCTGTGCTGGGAATATCCGCTTTTCTATCCCTCTCCTTGTCTTTGCCTTGCTGTTTTTCTTCCTGCCACCTCCTGCTTGTCGATGTTCTGCCTTCTTGGTGCGTTTTTTGCTTTTTTTCCAGATAACAGTTCTCTACCACGCCGAAGTCGGATGCGTTGGGTCCAACTTGTCAGGCGCTTAACGGCAGCGCAACTTATTTTTGTCCGTAATGACAGACAGCATTAGTTGCTGCTTGAGTGTTAGGCAAAATAAGAAGCAATTGCTTATTTGTTTATTGATTCATCACGCTAGAGACAAAGTTTCAGAAATCGATGCCGTCTTTGTATTTGATACCGATGGTTATAAGATTTTCTGAAATAGCTTTAGCCTTGTTAAAGATCTTGATAATATAGTATTTGTACGTTTTTTGGTTAAGCTGCAAAAAAGGATGTCCTAGCATACTCAATTATAAGCTGATATCTTGCAAAAATACTCTAACCATCTGTTATTTAAGTACGTTTTGCTATTTTCATCTCCTGTGGGTTTTTTTCTTTCCTGTTTTTTGTAATAATCGATACTCCATTTATCAGTTATTAACTTGAAGGAGTGCTCATTTAGTCTGCTTTTTACATCAGTTATTTGTTTTACATATCGATTATTGTTCTAATTATTAAATAATCTGTTTGGTTACATACAATACTACTACTGTTGTATACCGAAGTTTCCTCAAAGGTTACTAATCTTTGAAATCTCTGTTACGTCTGTAAAACTCGGTCTCTATGTTCTTTCCAAATTCACATAAATATGTAAAAGTGAATATTGTCTCACTGCCTTCTTTCTCGGTTAAAGGAAAACAGAGAGATCGATAAAAAACAAACAAAAAAAACCAAACAAATAAGAGACAGAAAGTGTGTATATAGTTTACCAGCAACCATTCCACACATATGTTTATGTGTATTTTAATTCTGCACACGTGCATCCATTGTCAGATCACTGCAGTTTTAACAGATGTAGCCTTCAAGTGTTGTGGTAGTTTCTATCTCTCTGTCTCTGTCTCTGTCTCTGTCTCTGTCTCTCTCTCTCTCTCTCTCTCTCTCTCTCTCTCTCTCTCTCTCTCTCTCTCTCCTTCTCTCTCTCTCTCTTGCACTTTCTACTGATGAGCAAATATATGTATATGTGTGTGGGTATTATCTGTGAATAAAGTTGATCTTTCAGTTCTTTTCTGGTATTGTGTTTTGCTCATTTGAGAGAAAAGTGGGGGGAGAGAGAGAGAGAGAGAGAGAGAGAGAGAGAGAGAGAGAGAGAGAGAGAGAGAGAGAGAAGACAGACACAGAGACAGAGACAGAGACAGAGACACAGAGAGAGATGGGGAGAGAGAGTAATAATAATAATAATAATAATGTATGGAATTTATATAGCGCTGAATCTTGTAAAGCAACAAATCAAAGCGCTCACACACATATATACACACACTTTCTCTCTCACACACACATGCACACAAAAGCACACACATGCACACACATACACATACACACACATCAATCGTCGTGACATAAATTGGTATTTGATGCACACACGCACGTGCGCGCGCGTGGACACGCACACACATACACACACGTGCGCCCTCACACACACACACACGCACATACACACGCATGCACAAACACACACGCATACACAGACACACACTCACACGTACATACATACATGCGCGCGCAAACACACACACACACACAAACACACACAACCACATACACACACAACCACACACACATACAATCACAAACACACACACACACACACACACACAACACACACACACACATACCGACACACATACATTCACATAATACACACACACGCACACACACACACACACAAACACACACACACACAAACACACACACATACACAAATGCATTG
>CM054144.1:32560412-32567912 GCA_028751875.1 Rapana venosa
GCAGACTCCACTCTCCCCGGAAGTCCTCCGGATGAGACTATAAACCGAGGCCCCGTGTGCGAACGAATGCAGCACATATTGCGCATACGTTAAATCCTGTTCCGCTTTTTATAAGAGTAGGTTATTTTGTGCAAGTGGGAACAAAGGACAGAATTTGCAAAACTACATACACATGCGGAGTAGATGTAAAAAAGCACATACGTGCTTATTCCATTATTCTCAATATAAAAGAATAACTTAAAAAAAACCCACAAACACACACGAGCAAACACACATACTGACAGTCACATACACACATACACACGCACAAACACACACAACACACATACACTTACACACACACACACAAACATATATATATATATATATATATATATATATATATATATATATACTCAGGTACACACGGCAAAATCACTGGGCTTGCAGACAAGTGCATGTTGGCAGTAAATAAAAAGAGACAACAGGACAAAGGAGTCCATTCCACAGGAGCGATTCTCCAGTTACCCTGAACATTCGTTTCGTGTCATCGATCTGAGATCAAAGTCGATGATGACCCAGATAATAACAAAACAAGCGAGGAAGGAGAAATCACACTTTCTTGCAAGCAGAAAATCATAGTTCTAAGAGCTGAACGCATGGCCTGCAATGTCTTTTCTCTGGTTTATTTGTTTGTGTTTTGATTTGCTTTTGTCTTTTATTGTTTGCATGTGCATCTCTCTCCTAATTCCCCTCATTCTGTCTTTCTCTGTTGTATTTTGTGTATGTTCTTTTCTTTATCAATCAATATATGTATATCTCTGTGTGTGTAAGTGTGTCTAAGTATGAGAGAGAGAGAGAATCAGGCAGACAGACAGACAAACAGATAGACAGACAGACAGACAGACAGACAGACAGACAGAAGAAGAGAGAGAGAGAGAGAGAGAGAGAGAGAGAGAGAGAGAGAGAGACAGACACAGAAAGAAGGGGCAATTCAGCTCGAGAGAGGGAAATATTCACTGACAGACAGACAGCCAACATATACACACAGACACCCAGACAGTCAGGAGGCAGGCATACAAGTGTACTTCAAGGAATGAAGAGAAACTACAAGGTACCCTTTTCCGCAGAGGAACTATTTATCAGGTCAGAGACTGAACATTTTTTTTCTGACATCGATCTGGAATCAAACCCTCCAAAACCCCGATAACGAAACAAACGAGGAAAGTGAAAGCACACCATTTTGCAAGAAATGAATGATTCAGAACCACAAACCGTTAGAGGATGTGTATCTTCTCGTTACATGTGTCTCATTTTGTTTTTATTGTTGTTTTTGTATGGCAGTCTTTCTTCTTGCATCTTTCTACATCTCCGCCAATCTGTCTCTCTTTGGGTGCGACTTTAAACCGAGGTTTCCTGTGCAAAACATGCTCAGAGAATCTTGTGTTTTGGAGAGTAGTTCATTATGTGCCTGTGAAAACAGACGACAGGGTTTACAAAACATCATACACATGGATATTGGATGTGAAAGAAAAAGCAACACCAATTTGTTGTTGTTTTTATCTTCGAAAGAAAACACACCATGAACTGTGAGTATGTTTGTGTCTCTCTGTCGTCTTTTTTCCTTTTTATGTATACGTCTATCTGTCTTTATGTATGTTTGTCTGTCAGTCTCGCTCTCTCTGCCTCTCTGTCGCTTCCATAATCCCTTTAAGTAGGAAAGTGTTGCGTGCGAGTGCGCATGTATGTACGTGTATGCGTGTGTGCGTGCATTAACGTATACAAGCGTGCGTGCACGCCCACACGTAAGTGTGCGTGCTTGCATGCGGTGTGGGTGCGCATAAGTGTCTGTATTTGAGTACAACTTGGAGAAAGAGAGACAGAGACAAATAGACAGAAAGAAAGAGAGAGACAGGAGAGAAGAGACAGGCAGACATACAGAGACACAGAGATAAAGACAGAAATCCATATATACGTAAACAGACAGAAATACATAACAGAAAAACCAGATATGCAGATAAGCAGAATAACAGATAGACAGAAAGACAGGTAGACAGACAGACAGACATTAAATCAGACAGACAGACAGAAAGACAGGCATGTGGACAAACGGAGAGGCAGGCATGCAGTAAAATGAACCATTACACAGAGCGATGATGAAATCTCAAAGCCGAACAAACGGTTTTCCAGAAACGCCACGGAACGCCTACATTGCCAGAGAAAAGCAAACGTTAATAAATACAACAATGTCATGAAAGCTATTCTAGGCCTTGTCATAAAGTATAAAATACCAGAATGTATCCTACGTCTTTCTTCGTGGTTTCCTAACTCACTCTGTTCCTTCTTCGTGATGTAGCTGTCAATACAAGGAGATAAACTTGGGAGAAAAAGATGAAGAGATTACAAACACACAAACAAACACAAACACACACCCACACACTAACTAACTAACACACACACTAACACACAACACACTAACTCACACACACTAACACACACACATACACACAACACAAAACACTACACACACACACACAATACACTTAACACACACACACACACACAACACACCACACACAATAACACACCTAACTAGCACACACACACACCAACACACACACACACACACACACACACTAACCACACACACACAACACACACACACACACACACACACACACAACACACACACACACACACACAACACACACTAACACACCAAAAATACGCAGAGACAGAGGGAATCATGAATTGATGTTGACAAAAACAAATATAACAAGATATTGACGTTTTTGTTGTTGTTGATGTTGTTGTTGATGTTGTTGTTGATGTTGTTGTTGTTGTTGATGTTGTTGTTGTTGTTGCTTTTATAAATGTATGCACTCTGGAATAAACACAGTAACTTAAAAAACACTTTAAAAATCTGAAGGACGGAGGGGGCTAACTGGCAGCTTTTGAGGGACCCCCTTACCTCCAATCATATTTATCACTCTCATGAACCTTCCAGATTATTGCAAACATCTTTTTTGAGAGCTACAAGAATATGCCATCTCTAGTGGTGACCTAGTGAAGTACATCACATACAAAGTTATCGCACTCTGTCTTATTGGCATTTGCAAACACTGAAGCTGAAAGACAGAGAACTATACTAAAAAAAGAAGACATGAACAGATGAAAAGTAGAAACAAACTACATACAAAATGTAGTATACTTGGTTTAGAAAAAAAATGAACAACAAAGCTGGTATTACTTCTTAAAATTAGTTTCCATAAGCGTTGAAAAAGAGTAAGATTTTGACGCATTTGAATTTTTTTTTTACAGAATTTGAAGAAAAAGTTAAAGAATTTGAAGGAGAAGAATTTGAAGATTTTGAAGAATTTGAAGAAGATTAAGAAGAAGAAATAAGAAAGAAGAAGAAGAAGAAGAGAAGAAGAAGAAGAAAGAAGAAGAAGAAGAAGAAGAAGAAGAAGAAGATAGAAGATTCATGAGAGTCCTTCCAAAACCATGGAGTTAATATCAGCGTGCAGAACTCCGCCGACATCTGCGCAACCACTGACGCTGAATTCCTTGTACCGTGTGGGCGACAATAGAAGGACTATTAAACCGCAATGATGACCCGTGATGTCTAGAACATAGTGCGTCCATTCCCAACGCAGATAAACTATAACAGCCTTGTGCAGACACTGCCGCACGTTAAACCCTGTTCCGCTTTTCGTAAGAGTAGGCCATTGTGTACCGGTGGGAACAGACGAAAAAGAATTACAAAACCGCATACACACTAGGACTGGATGTTAAAAAAAGCACATAAGTGCTTATTCCATTATCCTCGATATAAAGAATAAAAAAAAAAATATAAGACTACTTGACTGCAGAAACGTGCATCTCTCACTGTACACATGAGCCACTCTAGCATTTTCCAACAGTGGTTTTTTTCAGAGAGGAGTTTCTGTCGTGCGCGTGACATACAGACAGGCCCTGAGGATAATAATAAATAATAATGAAAGGACTTATATAGCGCTATATCTTGCTGCATACAAAGAAACAAAAACAAAGCAGGCAGGACTAAGAGACACAGGCATGTGGCGAGCGAGGGTAAAGAATCAAGATCTTCCTGATGGGAATGGATAGAACTTAGCACGCTAGTAATTTCAGCAGCAGAACCAAAAAAAAGATGTGTCTCTCTTCCCCCAGTTTACGAATATAATGGATGAAAAAGAAGCTGGAAGTGACACTGAGGGCCAACACACACACACACACAAATTAATATAGAGAAGATAAGTAAAGGAAAACTATATTAAACAAAGGCAGCAGCAGCAGAACAAAAAAAAAGAAGCAGCAACAGTAGCAGTAGCTGTAGGAGTAGTTGTAGCAGAAGAAGAAGAAGAAGAAGAAGAAGAGAAGAAGAAGAAGAAGAAGAAGAAGAAGAAGAAGAAAGAAGAAGAAGAAGAAGAACAACAACAACAACAACAACAACAACAACAACAACAAGACAATAATGATTATGATCATGATCGTGATAATCCAAATGCTGATGATGATAACGATAATGGCTAATCGGATTTCAAATTCTAAGAAAATGACCATACTGATGACGTTCGAGACAAGGTGAATGTCCACACTGGGAAAGAACAGCACCGAATATAATAACGAATAATGACAATGGGAATTGTAATTTTGTTGTTTGTTATAGGTATCATCATTGATGCCCTAAAGCAGAATGTATATCTAATAGCATGCTGTTTCTGTAGCTTTTATGAGCAGATATGTGACACATCGTTTTTGTTTACTTAGCTGTTTGTTTGCTTCTTTCTTTCTTTGTTTACCTATTTAGGGTAACATATGCAATGATTATGGAAGGCGGCAAGACAGAGACGAACAAAGGATAGAGGTGGAAGGGGGGAAGGATGTGTGTGTGTGAGAGAGAGAGAGAGAGATACAGAGAGAGAGAAACAGAGACAGAGACAGACAGACACAGACAGACAGACAGATACAGAGAGAAAGAGATAGAGATACAGAGAGACAAGGACAGAGGCAGAAACAGAGAGAGAGACAGATAGAGAGAGAGGGGTAAGACAGACAGACAGACGACAGACAACAGAAAACAGGCAAACAAGCACACATTAAGACAAACAGAAAGATCAAATAACAACAAACACAGATACAAACAGAAAAAAAGGGAAAACCCCTAAATGCAAAGACGGACAGACGAGCACCACGCAGGAATACAGAGAGAGAGAGAGAGAGAGAGAGAGAGAGAGAGAGAGAGAGAGAGAGGAGAGAGGAGAGAGAGAGAGAGAGAGAGAGAGAGAGAGAGAGAGAGAGAGAGAATGAATCTATGAGTGAATGAATCTTTATTTTTCAAGGGTAACAGAATAAGCATGCGCATACCTTTTTTCATCCAGAGAGAGAGAGAGAGAGAGAGAGAGAGAGAGAGAGAGAGAGAGAGAGAGAGAGAGAGAGAGAGAGAGAGAGAGAGAGAGAGACAGACAGAGACAGAGACAGACAGACAGGCAGACAGAGAGAAAGAGAGAGAGGAAAGGAGAGACAGAGATAGTAAGACAGATTATAGGATCAACAGGTCAGCAGATTTTCGAACCGGTACAGCAGTTTTCCATAACCAACCCAAAAAGGTTGATATTACTGGGCAGACTACTATAAATATCTATCAGAAAAAAATGTCAGGAGACTGTGCCTGACTTGCTTGTAAACTGAAGTATATCCCCATCAATCTTATCTTATATTTTCCGGCTCTTCATTCTGAGAAAAAAAGCCTTTTCTGTCCCATTTGCCGCTACAGAGAGGAGCTAAGGAGAGCGTTGCAGAGAAGAGAGGAGAAGAGAAGAGAAGAGGAGAGGAGAGAAGAGGAGAGAAGAGAAGAGGAGAGGAGAGAAGAGGAAAGAAGAGAAGAGGAGAGGAGAGAAGAGGAAGAAGAGAAGAGAAGAGGATAGGAGAAGAGAGGAGAGGAGAGGAGAGAGAAGAGAAGAGAAGAGGAGAAAAGAAAAGAGAGAGAGGAGAAGAGAAGAGAAAAGAAAAGGGGAGGAGAGAAGAGAAGAGAGAAGAGCAAGAGAGAGAGAAGAGGAGAGGAGAGAAGAGAATAGGAGAAGAGAAGAGAAGAGAAGAGAAAGAAAAAGAAGAGAGGAGAAGAGAAGAGACAAGGAGACGGGGGGGGGGGGGGGGGGTAGAGAGACTGAGACAGAGAGAGAGACACACAGAGAGACAGTGAGAGATACAGACAGACAAACAGACAGAGACCGTGACAGATACAGAGAGAAAGAGAGAAAGAGACATGGATAAAGAGACACAAAGAGACATACAGACAGTTCGAAAGAAGACAAAACAAGAGAGGCAGACAAACAAGCATACATTGAAACAGAGACGGACACATAGTTATTATGGAAACCGTGGAAAGGAAGCCGATGCAAAATATAGAGTGAAAATTAATACATAGCTATAATCAGTTATAAGGAGGCACCGTGGTCGAGTGGTTTAGGCGGTCAACTCGTGATCCAGAGGTCGCGGGTTCGATCCCCGCTCGGCTCGGTGTTGTGTCCTTGGGAAAGACACTTTACTCCTATTTTCCTCACTCCACCCAGGTGTACAAGTGGGTAACAGCTCTGCTGGGGAAGTATCTGGCGACAGACTAGCGTCCTGTCACAGGGGTGGTGAAAAACCATCAGTTCGCTTAACGCTACAGAAACCGGGATAAGCTCCGGCTCTATGGGCCTTCTGGCTCGAAAGAACAAACTTATAATCAATTATAGTCAGTGCCAGAAATCGATGAAAAGACCATGGAGAAACAAAACGTCTGTTCCACAAACACAAAAGTTGAACAGAGGGAGAATGTGGGTATTGGTGGTGTTTTGAATATTGTAGCACATTCCAAAGTCATATTTTGCCTACTACTTTATGTGACAGCTACCGCTCCTCCCCCCCCCCCCTCCCCACCCCCTTCACTTGTTTCTGCTCCCAGACTGTTACAAGCATGCTTTTCGGATTACAAGACTTTCCCATCTCGTGCTGACTAGTGTATGTTGCATAATATTGCAGTCAAGTTAAACAACTATTGATTAATGCCATGTATATATTTGGCCCTGGTACCCTGTTGGATGGGTGACCGTTCGTGCGCCTTAGCTCTAGTACAGACCCCTAGCTCCTTCAGCTGTGAATGGGCACCTGCTCTCTTTAGGGTTACATGGAAGGTAAAGTAGCAAGGAAGAGGAGATGGGCGCTGCCCTAAATGTTCTGGCCCCTAGAGATTATGAGGAGGTCTCTAAGATTTTGCTCCCCAACGACTATACAGGTCATGGGAACATTTTACCTTTATTTTTGTGTTTGGCCTCTTGGTACCATATACCACACATTTTTTTGTGTATAGCTGGCACTGTCATTTACCATGGCTGAAAAGCAGGTTGTGATTCAAACTTGATGTTTGCGCTAGGTCTGTGGCTTTATCCGTTACTAATGAAAGTAAAAAAGCTTACACCGAAATGTTATTCTACTTTGAAATGATAGAATTATCGA
>CM054144.1:32572912-32575412 GCA_028751875.1 Rapana venosa
GGAACCATTTTATTTAAAAAAAACCACGTTTGATCACATTTTAGGCAAACCAGCAATGTAAAAGTGTGTAAAGGTCAAACAGATGCATTCTGTTTCCAAAACATACACATCGCCTACATCAAATGAGGCTGAACAGCACACACTGTCATCTGGGAAGGAGAAGTCTACACAACCGAGGAAATGTCAGATGTCTATTCTACACCCTTTTGTTCGTGTGCAGTATATTCTGATTCTTCGTCACTTACACTCTAGTGTTTCTCATCTTAAAACACACACAACACCACACACACACACACACACACACACACACACACACACACACACACACACACACATGCACTCTCTCTCTCTGTCTCTCTGTCTGTCTCTCTTTCTCTTTCTGTCTATCTATCTATCTATCTATTTATGTATCTATATATGTATCTATCTATCTATCTGTCTATCTATCTATCTATCTATCTTATCTATCTATCTTATCTATCTATCTATCTGTCTATCTATCTATCTGTCTCTCTTCTCTCTCTCTCTCTCTCTCTCTCCTCTCTCTCTCTCTCTCTCTCTCTCTCATTTTCTGATCTACAGCGCTAACAGCAGTGAGGAAGGGCTGACATTCCTACAGTGTAGACATTTCCTGCTAGGCCGCAGGGGTTGGGGGGGGGGGGGATATGCATGCATCTTATCCCGCAAACAAGAGCCCGTGTGACATTTCTCATGTTTTCTGGAGAGAGAGAGAGAGAGAAAAGAAGAGAGAGAGAGAGAGAGAGAAGGGGAGAGAGAGAGAGAGAGAGAGAGAGAGAGAGAGAGCTGCTTTTCTTACTTTGGGGAATGCCCCAGCGCTCTGATCTTAGAGTGGAGAGATCAACAAGAAACTGGAGGGGTTAGCACTGGGGTGACTGGAAAAAGAGAAGAAGAAACAAAACAACTAATACTTTCCTGATGCGAGGAAATAGAAAGGCGTTTCATATATTATCAGCAGCACAACACATTTACAGGTATTGTTTCCAATGCGGTTTTTTTTTGGGTGGGATGAAGATCAAAATAAATCATCATGCAAAACCTTGAAAACGGCAACAACAAAAATAGACGATGAAAACAGGACAAAGAGGAAGATGAGGATAGGCATTAGGAGGAGGACGGGGGTGATGGGATAGCCTCGTGGTTATAGTGATGTATTCGTGATCTGCTGGCCCGGTTCAATTCTCGTTCGGTAGGATTTTTTCCCTCTGGAGTTAACAGCATAAGTGCCGACTCCACTCTCCCCAATAGTCCTTCGGGTGAGACTATATAAACCGAGGTCCCGTGTGCGAACGCACGCAGAACATCTTGCGCACACGTTAAAACCAGTTCCGTTTTTTGGAAGACGAAATTGACAAAACTGCATACACACGGGGACTGGATTTTAAAAAATGCACATGAACGCTTATTCCATTATCCTTGAAATAAAAGAATAAAAGAAAAAAATAAGAAAAAGAAGAAGATCAAGAACAACAACAAGAATAACAATAACAAGATCAAGAAGAAAAAGAAGATGTGATATTAATGATGATGGCGAACATCATCATCACCATCATCATCATCATCGTCTTCTTCTTCTTCTTCTTCTTCTTCTTCTTCTTCTTCTTCTTCTTATTCTTCTTCTTCTTCTTCTTCAATATAACCCTTCTTCCTCTTCAATATAATAGTACCAACCACACAAAATATAGATCTTCTCCAACTATTGCATAGTTACGTACAAAAAAACCAAAAAACCCATCTTTCTTGGTGATCCACATTTGCAAACAAAGGGGAAACAGGAAGGTATTCTGCAGCATGGTAACACAGCCCAGAGACTTGCTGATTGTCTGCAGGAGTGTGGGTTCCACACACACACACACACACACACACACACACACACACACACACACACACACACACACACACACACACAAAACACACACACACAAACACACACACATTGTGTGCGGTGGGAACAGATGACAGAATTTACAAAACCGCATACACACGGGGACTTGATGTAAATTATTCCATTGTCCTCGATATAAAAGAATCAAATAAAAAATTAAAATAAATAAACACACACACATAATGTGCCGGTGGGAACAGATGACAGAATTTACAAAACCGCATACACATGGGGACTTGATGTAAATTATTCCATTATCCTCGATATAAAAGAATAAAATAAATAAATAAATAAGCAAACACACACACACACACACACACAGACAGACAGACACACATACACACGCACGCACACACACACGCACGCACACACACACACGCACTCTCTCTCTCTCTCTCTCTCTCTCTCTCTCTCTCTCTCTCTCTCTCTCTCTCTCTCATTTTCTGATCTACAGCGCTAACAGCAGTGAGAAAGGGCTGACATTCCTACAGTGTAGACATTTCCTGCTAGGCCGTAGAGGGGGGGGGGGGGGGGGGGGCATGCATCTTATCCCGCAAACAAGAGCCCGTGTGACATTTCTCATGTTTTCTGGAGAGA
>CM054144.1:32585412-32592912 GCA_028751875.1 Rapana venosa
TGAGGAGCATTAAGCATAGGAAAAGAATCACGATGAGCCTGCGGCACTGTACTGTAGATCTGTGCTGTCTCACTTTGACATTATCCTGTTGGTTCTCTGCAGCCAAGTTTCTGATACAAAATCACAGGATAGGCGCGTAGGTTAGCGCCTGCGAGGGAAGGGTGAGGTGATAGTGAGGTGTAAGACACGCTTTTCAGACTGTTTTTTGTCGCTCTAAGTGAATGGAATGAAATTAAAGTAAGACTGAGAAAAAGTTGAGGAGCAAGTAAGGTTTTGTATGTTTAGAAACTTCTACAACAACACAGGAGAAAAGCTCCCCCCCCCCCCCACCCCTTGAAGAGGAAGAAGAAGGAGAAGAGAAGCATTCTGAAGATGAAGAAAACAAAGAAGAAAAAAGAAGAAGAAGAAGAGCAACAACAACATTAACAACAACAACATCAAAACAAAATCGAGAACAAAAAGAAGAAAAACAAGATAAACAAGATGAAGTTATTTATTACCAACGATGTCCAAAATGTTCTTCAGATGATCTTTAATTTCCCAAAATTAATTTTAAAAAAATGTACATCCCTCAAAAGACAGTAACATGAATTTCTCTCTATTTCTCACAGACTGGGCAAAGCTGAGGTTAGATTCTAATCGAAACAGCAGCTTGTTGCTTGTCAAATACTAGACATCTTTTTCTTTTCTTTCTATAGGGACGAAAAAACCCCAAATCTAACATTTTCTGTTCAGAATACACACTTATATGAAACCCAAAGAATCCTAACCAAAACTAGGAATAAATCATCACCAGGACATCCACCAACACTACTAACAACAACAACAATAACAACGACGACGAAAACAACAACGATAACGACAACAACTATAACGACACCAACAACGACAATAACAACATCATCATCACCATCGACATTAACAACAACAACAACATCATCATCATCATGGTCGTCATCATCATCATGGTCGTCGTCGTCATCATCGTCGTCATCATCATCATCATCATCATCATCATCATCATCATCATCATCATCATCATCAACAACAACAACAGCAGCAGCAACAACATCAATATCAACAACAACAACAACAACAACATCGACGACGACGACGAAGACGAAGACAAAAGTGCAATCGACGTAGTTTTTTTAATTTTTATTTAATAAAATCACGTTATAAAGAACAATTCCACATAGATCATTCTGCTCAAGATGAATGTCAAATGTCAGCACAAGCACGCAGGCAAAGGACAAAATCAACACGGGGTGTTGGCGGAAGAGATAAGGGCACTAGGCCCGTCCGCTGTGGAACAGGGTAGCTAGCGTTCGGTAGAAACAGCAAGCATGTCTCTGTAAAAGAGAGAGAACTCGAAGTCGAACTCGACATGTTTCTTTGAGAGTAAAATGGATAAAGCGCAGGGCTTCTTTACATCATGCTTGCTCTCTCTCTCTCTCCTCTCTCTCTCTCTCTCTCTCTCTCTCTCTCTCTCTCTCTCTCTCCTTCTCTCTCTCTCTCTCTCTCTCTCTCTCTCTCTCTCTCTCTCTCTCTCTCTCTCTCTCTCTCTCTTTCACTCACACACACACACGTACACACACACACACGTACACACACACACACAATACACACACGCACAAATAGAAAACAAGAAAATAAGAAAAAAAAGTCAGAAAAAGTGCCCACATACACACATACACACACACACACGCACACGCGCACACACACACACACACACACACAACACACACACACACACACCACACACACACACACACACACACACACTCAAAACAGAAGAACCGAAATTAAGCGTAATGGCAACAAATAGAAAAAACACACCAATGCAGAAACCCTTCAAAATTAACAAATGTATGCAAACAGTAAGAATTAGCCAGCGAGCGAGCGAGCGAGCGAAGCGAGCGAGGGGTGGGGGGGGGGGAAGAAAAAAGAGAGAGAGAGAGGGAGAGAAGTGAGATAGAGAACTCTGAACGTGTTTAATATGTACATTGACCTAAGGCAACAATACACGGATTTGTGGGAAGGAGACGAATCGGTATGCTGGGAGAGAGAGAGAGAGAGAGAGAGAGAGAGAGAGAGAGAGAGAGAGAGAGAGAGAGAGAGAGAGAGAGAGAAGACAGACAGACAGACAGACAGACAGACAGACAGAGAGAAAGAGAGAGAGGAAAGGAAGAGAGAGAAGAGGGAGAGAGAGTGTGTGTGAGAGAGAAAACAGAGAGAGAGGGGGGGGGGAGAGGGAGAGAGAGTGAGAGAGAGAGACAGACAGAGACATAGAGAGACAGAGAGGGCGAGAAAGAGAGAGAGGAGAGGGAGAGAGTGTGTGTTAGAGAAAAACAGAGAGAGAGAGAATGAGAGAGAGACAGACATAAAGAGAGAGAGAGAAAATTCTGAACGGGATTTTCTATAGCTACATTGCCTACAAAGAGTTTCGGGGAAAGAGGAGAATCATCATACTAGTATTTAAAAATATTATGAAACATGAAAACAAACAAACAAACAAACAAACAAAACTAATAATCACTGGTTCTCGTGAGCCATGACTGCAATGATCATGTCGTGGACTTTGAACTTGATCAATAAGGATGCTAGACTGCAGAGTATTAAGAGTATTAGGCATTAGAGTAGCAGCAGCAAGACGTGTGTGTGTGTGTGTGTGTGTGTGTGTGTGTGTGTGAGAGAGAGAGAGAGAGAGAGAGAGAGAGAGAGAGAGAGAGACAGACAGACAGACAGACAGACAGACAGATAGACAGACAGACAGATAGACAGACAGACAGACAGACAGACAGAAAAACAGAGAGAGCATCACTTAATTTTCAAGTAATCACATCACTTGTACCTCCTATTCCTAGTCGCTGAACAAAAGAGGCATAATCATGTTCAAATGCCACAGTCAATGCTGCTACTGTTGTTGTTGTTGTTATTGTTACTGCTGCTGCTGCTGCTGCTGCTGCTCCTGCTCCTCCTCCTCCTCCTCCTCCTACTACTACTACTACTACTACTACTACTACTACTACTACTACTACTACTACTACTACTACTACTACTACTACTACTATCCTACTACTGCTGCTGCTGCTGCTGCTGCTGCTACCACTACTGCTATTACTTCTGCAGCTGCTGCTGCTGTTGGTGGTGGTGGTGCTGCTGCTACTACTGTCCAGACCTGCTGCACTACTACTAAGACCACTACTACTATTACGACTAATATAATTATCCATATAGTGCCTGATCCTTTTTTTCAAGTTTTATTCGCTTTTTCGTGTTTTCCAAGCTTTTTTCGCTTTCTTAAAAACAAACCAAAAAAATTGGTTGGGCTCTATCAAATTGTAAAGATAGATGCTACGTTTGTGATTAGTTTCTTTCAAAATTCTGGACCTTAAAAGTGAAATATTTACTTTTAAGGAAACCAGCTAAATATATAAAACAATATTATCTACAGAAAGAATGGAAGCACATACGAGTGTGTTAACATCATCAGCAGAGATATGAGGAGGAAGACAATCAATGTAGCTTTTAGCTTGCGACATCTTATCTCCTATTAAAGTATTGAACTCGGATGGAGTCTGAGACCCTTGTCACATTTCGTCTCATATGTCTACATTTCTTTGTTGTTGTTGTTGTTTTTTGGTTTCTTGAAGCCGCAGGCTTTAATATAGAAAGCATAAAGGAAGAAAGAAAGATGAAGACGAGTCTTGAAGAAAAAGAATGCTGGAGAAGAAGATCTGTCTGCCTGTCTGTCCGTTTTTTTGTCTGTCTGTGTCTTGTCTCTGTCTCCTGTCTCTCTTCTCATCATCTCTCTTCTTCTCTCTCTCTTCTTCTCTCTCTCTCTCTCTCTCTCTTCTCTCTCTTCTCTCTTCTCTCTCTCTCTTTTCTATATATATATATATATAATATATATATATATAGAAACCCTACAAATATATATATATATATATATATATATATATATATATATATATATATATATATACATATATAATACACATACATGCAAATAAATAATTAATATATAATGTGAGAAAGAGAGCGACATAGAGACAGACGGAGATAGAGAGAGAAAAAAGAGGGACATGAGACAGAGACAGAGAGAGAATAGACAGAGAGAAAGAGACACGAGACAGAAGACAGAGAGAGATTAGACAGAGAGAAAGAGAGACAGAGAAGGGAGACAGGAGGAGAGAGAGAGAGGAGACAGAGAGAGAGACAGAAATACAGAGACAGAGAGAGAGAGACAGAGAGAGAAGTTACAAAACTGATAAGATTAGCTAGGCAATGATAACAATAAGAATTATTATTGACATTGCTTGAGCAAGTTTCTTCTCTTCCATAGGGAAATCGCAAAGTGCGTTATATTTTAACAAAAAAATCTAGATTCCATGGTGATTGCAGAAAAGTAGACACACAGTCTCCATAAATTTCTTCTTCTTCTTCTTCTTCTTCTTCTTCTTCTTCTTCTTCTTCTTCTTCTTCTTCTTTGTTTTCCCTCTCTTTCATGACATGTTTTTTACACACTCACGAGACAGTGACAGCCAAGCACCGATCAATCTCTGACAATAACGTCACTCTGTAAAATTGATCAATACATTCTAAATACCTTTTTTCCCCTCAACAGCCTATCTGACTTTGTATATCGATTGAAAATGAAAACTACTCATGGCTTTTTGAACTTTTGAAAGAAAAAGTTTTGTCGATAAAATAAAATCTTAACTCTTCGTATGGCATATTTCACGCAGACAGACTCACGAACGCACAGACACTCAAACACAGAGACAGAAACACACCGACACACGCAGACATACCCAGACAGGGGAAAGGGATAGCCGAGTGGTTAGAACATTGCGCTTGCAATCTGACGACCCGCGTTCGAATCCTGTTTAAGGGGATATTTCTTCTGGAGTTTACATTAGTGCAGACTCCACTCTCCCCCAAAAGCTATTTGGATGAGAATTTAAGCCGAGGCCCCGTGTGTGAACGCACGCAGAACAGCTTTCGCACACGGTAAATCCTGTTCCGCTTTTCAAAAGAGTGGGCCATTGTGTGCCATTAAGAATAGATGAAAGAGTTGACAAAACTGCATGCACAAGGGGGCCGGATGTAAAAAAAAAAAAGCACATGCGTGCTTATTCCATCATCCTCGATATGAAATAGCATAATAAAATAGAAACAAAATAAACACACACACACACACACAACACACACACAACACACACACACACACACACACACACACACACACACACAAACACAGAGATAGAGACACAGACAGACAGACAGACAGACAGACAGAAAAGACAGACATAGAAAGAGACAGGTAGAAAAATAAAAGGTAGCTACATATAGAGAAAAAAAAAAAAGACGTTCTGACGGAAGCAGAATAATATAAAAAAAAAAAGCTAAGTCAGAAACAGACAGAACAACAACAACAAAAACACACAAGTGTAATCACATATAACGTATAAAGTGAGATACAAGCTGACAGTTTTATGTAAGGTTGATCTAGACTTTATTCCAGCATTTTGTTGTTGATGTCATTGTTTTTGTCGTTGTTGTGTTGTTGTTCTTGGCCTTGTTCTGGTTCCTGTTGTTGTTGTTGTTGTTGTTGTTAATCTTCTTCTTCCTTTCTTTCTTTCTTTCTTTCTTTCTTTCTTTCTTTCTTTCTTTCTTTCAGCATATTGCACACACACACACACACACACACACACACACACACACACACACACACACACACACACACACACACACACACACACACACACACACCTCTCTCTCTCTCTCTCTCTCTCTCTCTCTCCCCTCTCTCTCTCCAATAAAATTCAGTGTTCAGTGTTCAGTACTTCTCTCTCTCTCTCTCTCTCTCTCTCTCTCTCTCTCTCTCTCTCTCTCTCTCTCTCTCTCTCTCTCTCTCTCTCTCTCTCTCTCTCTCACGTCTTTCCGTAAGTCCGCCTGCGTTCGGTTTCTTTTTGTCTCTATAGCTCTGTCTCTCCGTCTGCCTATCTGTTTGTCGTTCTTTGTTTATCTGTTTTTTTCTGATTGTCTGTCCGCCTGTCTGTCTATCTTTCTTTCTGTCTGCCTCTGTCAGTCTCTCTGTCTCTCTCTTTCTCTCTCTGTTTTTTGTCTCTGTCTCCCCCCCCCCCCCCCTCTCTCTCTCTCTCTCTCTGGAACTGCCACTTGGAAACCCCTAGACAATGCAAAATGAATCAGAATATCATGCTGGTTTGTTTACATTTTGTCATCTTAATAGAATAACAATAGAATGATCAAGGGACAGTTTGTGCAACATTTGTAGTAAAATCACCGGAAAAACGTCATACTGACCTCGTTCAATGACGTAAAGCTAATATTTCGTCATAACTATGTTAAATATCATAGCACTTCAATAGATTACTAAAAATATGTCTTGAACAGGACACCTACACTACAGCCTAGCCACCATAAAAGAACAGCAAGAGCATAAATCAACTGGAAGAATACCACATTAATTTATATCGGCGAAAATATTGTGTGGGCTGATAAAATCTTTTTTCCCCGAAGCAAGGCTCTGGTAGCCAAGACCACCAGAGAAGAACAATTAGATCAGCAGCAGACACAACGTAAATAATAAATGTAGGAAACTTCATAATACTTTACCCAGCAAGAAACACGAAAGCAAAGTTGGGAGATATATTCTTGATGATGAAGGACATTTCCTGTTTCAGCGTCAAGCATGTGTTTCCGTACGTGAAAACTGTAGTGTTTTCAGTCAAGAAGTTTTCCCCGAAGGTAATATTTTTTTTCCTTCTATCTTATCGTCTGATGATGATATTGTGATCAAATCTGTTGCAAAGTTTATTATTGCTGAAGCACAGAAAGTACGACAATTACAGCTTAATTTCAATTACTTTAACTTTTTGTGACTAAACTAAAGAAATATTTATATTTTGTACTCTCTAGCAAAATGTTGTGACACAACTAAAGACACATTTATAATTACGCTGCGATCTCCAGCAAGAATATTTATGGAAAATTTCATACAGAATTTGATTGGATGGTCTAATATAACATTCTAGAATGTTCTTGTTATTATTTTAGTTATTGTTCATTGGTTCTTGTTGTTTATCCTTGACATTACTTTGTATGCAATTTGAAGCTAAGTCTACGCCAGAGCTTAAAAACGTATCCATTTATAGAGAGCTCTTGTTTTTTGGTTTGTTTTTTTTTCAGTATGTTAAATGCGTCATGCAATTTTTCTTGTATTTATTTGTATTTACAAAAGAAAGTCGCGTGTAACCCCCCTTGTCAATAGGACATATTGGGCAATAACAATAAACTGGTCAAAAGCGTCTCTGTCTGTCTGTCTGTCTTTCTCTGTCTCTTTCTCTCTGTCTCTGTCTGTCTGTCTGTCTCTCAACTCTCTTCTCCCTTCACCCACCCCCCTCTCTCCTTCCCCTCTCTCTCTCCTCCCTCCCACTAGCTCTCCCCCCTCTCTCTCCCTCTCTCTGTCTC
>CM054144.1:32615412-32627912 GCA_028751875.1 Rapana venosa
GAGAGAGAGAGAGAGAGAGAGAGAGAGAGAGAGAGAGAGAGAGAGAGGGGGGGGGGGGGAATTACACTTGTCTTTCTTTATTATTCATTTATTTATTATGTTTATTCATATAGATTTATCAATTTCTTTTTTTTTAATCTAATTTTGATTATTTATTGATTTATATATTTATTCTTTTTATCTATGTTTTTATTGACTTTCTATTTGTTTATTTACTAATTTGCTTATTTATAGATTTTTCTTTTTCTATGTATTTACTTATTCATTTATTTGATTTACTTATTTACTTATTTGTGTACTTTTTTGTTTATCTATCCATCCATCCATCTGGTATCTCACTTATTTATTCATTTCTTCGTTTCCTTCTTCATTCATTTATCTAATTATTTATCTTGTATATATTTATCTCTATATTTATACATCTATTTATTTTTTATTTTGTTTATCTACTGTTTTCTTCATTAATCTTTTCATAGATAGAATAATTATACCCCACAGCCTTTCTCCCGTTATTGCGTTCATGTGTGAGGGCGGAGGTGTTAATGTAGTTATGCCATTATCTTTTTTTCAGAGGGTTTTTGTTTTTTGTTTGTTTTTTGTCTTTGGTCATGTATCAGAACCACGTTTGCTATGCCTTTGAAATTTTCGCACCCACGAAAAGAGCCAGAGATAATGCTATTGTGTTGTGAAGTTTGTGTGTATTTGAGTGCTTGCTTGTGTGGAAGTGTGTGTGTGTGTGTGTGTGTGTGTGTGTGTGTGTGTGTTTGTTGTTTATTTTCTATTTAGTTTATTTTTGTTTTTTTTCGAGGGTAATGGAATCAGCGCTCATATCCCCTTTTTTGAAATCTCTTTGCCTCTTTACCTTTCTTTTTTATCTCTAGTCCCTGTGTGTATGCATTTTTGGAAATTTTGTTATCCGTTCCCACCAGCACACAGTGGCATATACAATGTGTGTGTGTGTGTGTGTGTGTGTGTGTGAGAGAGAGAGAGACAGAGACAGAGATACAGAGACAGAGAGAGACAGACAGACAGAAGGAGACAGACAGAGACAGTCAGACAGCCAGTCAGACAAAGAGAGACAGACAGACAGAGACAGAAAGAGACAGAGACAGAGAGAGTTTGTGGGTTAGTATGTGTGTGTGATATCTTCAGTTTAACGTCTATTCACATTTAGTGATTTTGATGACGTGTATGTGTGTGTGTGTGCATGCGTGCATATGTGTATGTGTGCGTGGGTGTGTGTGCGTGAAAAAGAGAGAGACAGAGACACACAGAGAGACAGAGACAGAGAAAGACAGAGACAGACAGAGAAAACTGGTCTAACAAAAAAAGATTACAAATGATTTATCGCGGGAAGGTTGTTGCGGCACATTTTACGGGAGAACTATAGAAGAATGGGACTGTTTGTACGTCAAACATGTCAAAACTTTATCAGGAATACAATTCACTTACGAGCATGATACGGCTCCATAAAACACAACTGATCCATTGCTGACTGTACACTGATATGACACTTTATGTTGTTTATTCTAAGTATACGTGATGCTCGTATGTCAGTGGTTTTTTTCTTCTTCTTTTATCTGGACCCGCGATCGTCATTTGCTTTTCTTTGTAAAAGTTAGCTTGTTTTGGGGTGAGTTTTTTTTTACATACTTTATTTAAAGAATGTCACTGAGGCAGACAGACAGACAGGCAAACAGACTGACAGAGAAGAGGGAGAGAGGGAGAGAGAGAGAGAGAGGAGAGAGAGAGAGAGAGAGAGAGAGAGAGAGAGAGAGAGAGAGAGGGGAGGGAGGGGGGAGAGACAGACAGACAGACAGATAGACAGACAAAGACAGAGACAGAAGGAAAGACTGAGACAGAGATACACACAGAGAGACAGAGACAGATACACTAAAGAGAGAGAGAGAGAGAGAGAGAGAGGAGAGAGAGAGAGAGAGAGAGAGAGAGAGAGATGAGAGAGAGAGAGAGAGAGGCAGACATTCAAAAGGATGACAGAATTTACACAAATGCATGGATGAGAGAAAGCACACGAGTGCTTATTCCATGATCCTCGAAATAAAAGGATATAAGCAATAGATAAAAAGAAACAGATAGGCAGGAAAAGACAGGTAGATAGACAGAGACCGATAGAGATATGTAGATTTGGAGACATGTATACAAACAAAAAGATCCACAGGAAGTCTCAGTAATGGTTTCAAATCAAATCTAAACATTTCAATTTTGTTATCGATATTAATGAATAAGCACTCACGTGTGCTTTTTTTATCCAGTCCCCGCTTTTTTCAGGGATGCCATCATAATAGAAACACACACACACAACAAAACAATACAAAACATGTAATTTTAAATAAAATAAAACCTCCTAAAAGCACATGCACAACCACCAACCAACCAACCAACCAGCTAACCAACCAACCAACAAAACACCAGCCTAAAATTAAGTATCTCCGAATTCGGAATGTGGCTACCAAAAAGAGAAGACCAAAACTGGTTGCATTATTTTTCATGAAGATATCACAATTTATTGTGAACTTCGGATATCTAGCCATTGAACACACAAAACAGAAATAGCAGAGGAACAAGTAGTGTAAATACGTAACTTTATTGAGTACAGGCAATAGCTTGAAGGAAAAGGAAAGCTTAGAAGGGAAAGAACGTTCTGGTTTTATGAGCAGTGCTGAATATGTTTTCTGTTTTCCTTGCTCTGCTCAGATGTCGAGTTTAATGGGAGGGGGGGGGGGGGGGGGGAGGGGTTGAGATAAAGAAGAAGAAGAAGAAGAAGAAGAAGAAGAAGAAGAAGAAGAAGAAGAAGAAGAGAGAAGAAGAATTTGAAGAATTTGAAGAAGAAGAATTTGAAGAAGAAAAAGAAGAAGAAGAAGAAGAAGAAGAAGAAGAAGAAGAAGAAGAAGAAGAGAAGAAGAGAAGGAAGAGAGGAGAGAGGAGAGAGAGAGAGAGAGAGAGAGAGAGAGAGAGAGAGAGAGAGAGAGAGAGAGAGAGAGAGAGAGAGAGAGAGAGAGAGAGAGAAGGAGGAGGAGGAGGAGGAGGAGGAGGAAGAAGAAGAAGAAGAAGAAGAAGAAGAAGAAGAAGAAGAAGAAGAAGAAGAAGAAGAAGAAGTAAAAGGAAAGAAGAAGAAGAAGAAGAAGAAGAAGAAGAAGAAGAAGAAGAAGAAGAAGAAGAAGAAGAAGAAGAAGAAGAAGAAAGAAAGAAAGAGAGAGACAGGCAGACAGACAGACAGACAGACAGGCAGAATGACTAACTAACAGACGGACAGGAAAAAAAAGAGGCGCAGAGAAAATCTAGACGAACAAACCAAGAAACAAAACAAAAACGCACAAAGTAAATCGTCTTCTGCCTTTTCTTTTTTTTTGCCCCCAACTCCAATCAAGTCTACACAGCTATCTCTTGGAAAGTGGGAGAAGAGACAGATTATGTGTGGCATCACAGAGTGCAAATGAATGAATCCCAGACACAGCTCGGGTCAATATAACTGCTGACCCCAAAGCTCCGTAACAGTGTAAGACAGGAGTGAGAGAGAGGTCTCGGTTAATTGATTAGGCGTGCAGACGCAATCGGCTAGTAAAAAGACGAAAAGTGGAGCCCCTTTGTTGTCGTCATTTTATTCAGTTTTATCTATTTTATATCGCTTTTAAGTCACGGCAGATTTGTTTGCGTGAAATTCGGGCTGCTCTCCTCCGGCCCGTGGAAAGCGCGTCGCCACAAGAGAAGAGCCACCCATATTTTTATTTTATTTCTGCAGTTGTTTTGTTTCCCTATCAGAGTTGTTTTTTTCATTTTTTCTACATAATTTTGCCCTGGAAAGCTCTCTTGTTACCGTGGATTCTTTTACGTGCGCTAAATAATTTTGTTTAACACACAGGATCTCAGTTTATCGTCTCCTCCGAAAGACTAGTACCCAGACCACCACTGATGGTCTGATAGATTTGGGGGAAAGTTTTTTGGCCCAAACGGGGATCAAACCACCCCACACTTCCGAAGTTGACTTTTCGCTTTCTAGGCAGGCACGTTACTTTTATACCACCGATTCACATTCCTTTGTTTGTATAGATCGCACTGGTTAGTCGAACGAGAAGGTGGAAGTGGGTTTTGATACTTAGTTGTGCAGCTTAATTGAAATTGAATTCAGGCGAATTAAATGTAAGGTAAGTCCGTCCCCAAAGTCGGAATGAGGCTACCTTTATGGGGGACAAGAACAGTCGCATTTGCAAAACCTCATTATTGGTGAACCTCGGAGACACACAAAAGCAAAACCCAAGCAAACAAAAATAAGGCAAACAAAACACAAGCAAAAACACAAGCAAAATACCCCCACTTGAAGTAACTGAAGATTTCTCTGAGTGAAAACTCCGGCTGTTCTTTCTGAAAAGAGCGTGTCGCCACAAGAACAGTGCCACCCAAAATGGTTTCTTTTTTTAATGTTTTTGCTTACGAGTGTTTACTTTTTCTTGTAGAAGTTGGATGGGTGTTGTTGTTTTTTACAGTAATATACACAAGTTATTGTTGTCAGGAAAAGTTCTTTCATTGCCGCGGGCTCTTTTACGTGAAATGAATGTGTCTAGCTAGCAGGATTGTGGTCTAATCGAAAAAAGATGGGGTGGAGGAGGAAATACAGAGGAATTAAATAAATTGAAAGGGGGGAAAAATGAGAGGAGGCAAAATTAAGGGATGCTGGCAATGCAAACAAACACAAAATCAATTATCTTGTTGCCTTACATTGTTTACATTTCCGGTTCATTGAGAAAGAGAGAGAGAGAGAGAGAGAGAGAGAGAGAGAGAGAGAGAGAGAGAGAGAGAGAGAGAGAGAGAGAGAGAGATAAGAGAAAGGAATTTATTTATTTTATTTTCTATATCGAGAATAATGGAATAAGCACTCATGTGCTTTTTTACATCCAGTCTCCTGTGTATGCAGTTTTGTAAATTCTGTCATCTGTTCCCACTGGCACACAATGGCCTACTTTTAGGAAAAGTGGAACAGGATTTAACGTGTGCGCAAGATGTTCTGCGTGCGGTCGCACACGGGACCTCGGTTTATAATCTCATCCGAAGGACTTCTGGGGAGAGTGGAGTCTGCACTGATGTTAACTCCAGGGGAAAATATCCCCTTGAACGGGAAAAGAACCCGGGTCGTCAGATTGCCAGCACAATGTTCTAACCACTAGGCTATCCCATCCCCTAAGAGAGAGAGATACAGAGAGAGAGAGAGAGAGAGAGAGAGAGAGAGAGAGAGAGAGAGAGAGAGAGAGAGAGTACAGAGAGACAGAGGACAGACAGACAGACAGACACACACACACACACACACACACACACACACACACACACACACACACACACACACACACACACACACACACACACACCCCCGAGGCAGATACACACAAACAGACACACAGACACATACAGTACACGCTTTTCACAAACGTACACACTCACACATACACACACATACACACACAGACATGTTCATACACACACACGTGCGCGCACGCGCACACATACGTAAACACACACACATGCATGCACGCACTCACACACACACACGCACTCACACACACACACACACACACAGCCGCGTTCTCTATATATTGTAACACTTTTTCTTTTGTCTAATATTACCTTGAGTGGACAGACGTAAGATTAAAGAAAGACACACAAACACTCAAACACACACATAGAACAGACAAAAGAGACAGAGACGCACAGACACAAAGTGAACCTTCCTCCCTCTATTTTCTCTCACTTAGGAGATAATTCTGCGTTGGAAGAAAAAAGAAAAGAAAAGAAAGAAAGAATGCAAGAAGAAACAACTCATAATTATAGTACAAATAATAAGAACGAGTCCTAGAAACAGCGAATTTTACTGGCTTAGAAATAAAAACATTGGCTAACAGTGTAGCCAGAGTAACAGAACAATGTCAACTAAAAACAATTGCATCGGTTTAAATAACATACACTTTGTTTCTTTTCCTCTGTTCATTTCACTCATCATCAAGTTTGCTTGTTTTCTAAGATAACACACACACACACACACACACACACACACACACACACACACACACACACACACACACACACACACACACACACACACACCGTCTAATATCACAACTGTGAAAGACGTTAAATTAGAACACACACACACTCACACACACACACACACACACACACACACACACACCGTCTAATATCACAACTGTGAAAGACGTTAAATTTGAACACACCACCACACACACACACACACACACACTCTCTCTCTCTCTCTCTCTCTCTCTCTCTCTCTCTCTCACACACACACACAAACACACACACACACACACACACACACACACACAAGTATCTTGAACATACTCCTATATCTTGTCTAACAAGTTTTTGACAATAATAGACACATGGAAACTCTATACGTGTTGATGAAATGGAATTAATACGAGCTGAAACAAAACAAAAACTGAACACTCGCTCGCTTGCTTTATTCATGGACAGAAACAAAGCTTGGCACTTGCCTTTATTTCGTTTTTTATCTGTTTGGTTATAATTCTATTACACCAGATATTTGTATTTCACTGTTTTTGTTACTTTTTTCCTCCTCCCCCCATTTGCTATGACGGGAAATGGCAAGATTTCACACCTCTCGCAGTGTGTGATTTCGCAGAGAGCCACCCTGTCTGTCTGTCTGTCTGTCTGTTTGTCTGTTTGTCTGTTTCTCGTTACTATCAGCATTATTAATATATTCTCTCCTCTCTCTCTCTCTCTCTCTCTCTCTCTCTCTCTCTCTCTCTCTCTCTCTCTCTTTCTCTCTCTCTCTCTCTCTCTCTCTCTCTCTCTCTCTCTCTCTTCTCTCTCTCTTCTGTTTTGGGATTTATATATTGGATATTATCTCTGAAATACACACACACACTCTCTGTCTCTCTGTCTCTGTCTCTCTCTCTCTCTCACCTTTTATCGTCCTGCTTATAGTCATAGTATATCCTGATGAAGAATTCATATTTTTATATTTTCAATACTTTATTGGACTTGCCTCTGTACTTAAGTTTTAATGAGTGCCCTATTTCAATATCTTATAATTATGTATAACAAGTATGTGTACCATTTGACAATGTGTAGATGTTTATCTTTATGACTTATTAAGTTTGGTTGTGTTATTTTTTCTTGGCTTTGTTGTTGTTCTTGTTCTTGTTTTGTTGTTTGTCTGTTTTTCTCTTTTTTATCATCTTTTGTTGGTTTGGTTTTTTCTTCTCTTTTGTTTGTTTGTTTTGGTTACGGTTTTTTGGGGGGTGGGGGTAGGGGTGGGGTATTTTTAGGATTTTCTTTTAATTGCTTGCTTGGGGGGGGGGGGGGGGGGGGGGAGGGTTGTTGGGGGGGGGGGAGGGTTGTTGGGGGGGAGCTGTTTTGAAAAGGGTTATTTCCCCTTGTTTTTATTGTGAGACTGTATAAGTATTGGGTTATTATTATTAAGATGTATCCCTAACGGGCGGGGACTGGATGTAAAAAAGCACATGTGTGCTTATTCATTATCCTCGAAATAAAAGAATTTGTCATTGTCATTGTCATTGTCATTCTCTCTCTCTCTCTCTCTCTCTCTCTCTCTCTCTCTCTCTCTCTCTCTCTCTCTCTCTCTCTCTCTCTCTCTCTCCTCTCTCTCTCTCTCTCAAAGACTTGTAGATATACATAGCAAGATTTTTCATGACATTTTCATTTTTGGAAGACAGGAGCAAAATCAGTCTAAAGTGAGCTGGTCTGCGATAATATTTCTCAGGAATATAGTCTCTTCTTAAGTCATCTAGTGCTGGACAAGAAAAAATGAAATGGACTTCATCCTCTTCATCAAGTCTACACATAGGACATATCAAGTTTTTCTCACCTTTTCTGTATCTTTGACTATGAACTGTTATTTCAGAGACACCAAATCTAAATTTAGTCAGCGCACATCTAATAAACTTGTTTACATTCATTTCAATATATGGTTCTGTAAGGTTATTTATTTTCAAAAGTTAGTAGTTTGATCTCATAACACAGAAAACACTGTAACATGGTGTGTTTGTACTAAATTGTAGTTAGTTGGATACAGATGTTTGTGTGCTTGAGTATAACATTATTATATATGTGTCATTTTGTAAACCCCTTCAAATGGGGCTATGGCCTTTCTTGAATAAAATATCGTTATCGTTATCGTTATCGTTATCTCTCTCTCTCTCTCTCTCTCTCTCTCTCTCTTCTCTCTCTCTCTCTCTCTCTCTCTCTCTCTCTCTCTCTCTCTCTCTCTTGGTGTCTTCATTCTTTTATTTCGAGGATAATGGAATAAGCACTCATGTGCTTTTTTATATCCGGTTCCCGTGTGTATGCGGTTTTATAAATTTTGTCATCTCTACCCACTGGCACACAATGGCCTGCTCTTACGAAAAGCGGAACAGGATGTAACATGTGCGCAAGATGTTCTGCGTGCGTTTGCAAACGGGGCCTCGGTTTATAGTCTCATTCGAAGGATGTGCATGCGTGCGTGCGTACGTATGTGCATGTGTGCGTGCGTGCGTGCGTGCGTGCGTGCGTGCGTGCGTGCGTGTGTGTGTGTGCGCGCGCGCACGCGCGTGTGTGTGTATGTGTGTGAGTGAGAGAGATAGATTCACACACACATGCGCGCGCGCACGTGCATGCAAGCGCGCGCGCACACACACACACACACACACACACACACACACACACACACACCACTCTCCGCCCTACACACAAAGACACACAACTGAGAGCAGAACAATGAGCTTCCATAAGCTGCTGGTGGAGGGGAAGGTACTGCTTTTCTCAAAATCATGCGATAAGCTAAGAAGAGTTGCTCCCCTCTGCGTGTGGATAAGGGTACGTATGTGAATATTTCGTTTCACTAGATATTTTGTTTGATGATTGTTCTTGTCAAAAAGAGTTTTGGGGAAATTATGAATAGTGCTTGTTTTGTCTGTTTTTGTTTTATTTTTTTCATAATCCTAACCAATATTAAATTTATGTGCAATCTTAGATTGACCTATTTTTTTGGTAATTCAATTTATTTTCTTACTTAGTATTTTTGTATATTTACGTTATCACCTCAATCAGTAGTGTAATGATACAAGATAATGCAACATTACGACACTGCTGAGTTTTATAAGACTAGGTTGAAACTATACAATATGACAAAAGAAAGGACACTTAAAGAGCAACCTGCTGAGAGTTAAACTATTTATCAAGGGAGAGAAGTGGGGGAATGTTAGTACAAGGTATGCTGTAAATTGTTTCCCTTACACCGCAATATCAAAATTATTTTCGATTTAAAAACAAATTGTTGTTTGTTTTTGTTTTTGTCAAGGAATGTTGATACAAGAAGATGCTTTTTTGTTTGATTGTGGTCCTTATTTCATTACTCTTTTTTGTTTTTCCTCTGTGTTGTTATTCTCTTTTTTCCCCCCATTGCACTGTGCCCTGACCAAAAACAATCAGTTATCTCTGTATCTGTTTTGGTTGTCAATATCAGTTTTCGATAAACTTGAATATCAAAGAATAACTTAATGATATGTGCTTCTTTATTCTTTTACATCGAGGATAGTGGAAGAAGCACTTATGCGCTTTATACATCCAGTCCCCGTGTGTATGCGGTTTTGTACATTCTGTCATATGTTCCCAACGGTACACAATGGCCTACTCTTACAGAAAGCGGAACAGGATTGAACGTGTGCGCAAGATGTTCTGCGTGCGTTCGCACACGGGACCTCGGTTTATAGTCTCATCCGAAGGACTTTTTGGGGAGAGTGGAGTCTGCACTGATGTTAACTCCAGGGGAATATATCCCCTTGAACGGGAATCGAACCCGTGTCGTCAGATTGCCAGCGCAATGTTATAACCACTAGGCTATCCCGTCCCCCATTGATTTATTGACGTTTCATAGAGTGGGTGGGAGTGGGTGGGAGTTGAAATAAATATATTTTTGTTGTTGTTTTATATTTTCTTCACATCCATACTGAGCCCTTGTATGCTTGCTAGATGTGTGCGTTGACGAACTGGAACATGGATCTTTGTGTCTTGTTCAATTTAGTGTCTTGTAGTTCTGAAAGTGTTGAGTGCAAAGTAATAATATGCTAATGATGTGCAGCGCAAAAAGTAACTCATTAAAAGTTGTGTTACAAAATAGTTTGTAAATAGCTGTTAATGAGAAATGTTTAAGAAAACGGCTTAAACATTTTTGTGTGTGTGTTGAATATTGTTATGGTCATAATAATGATATTGATGAAAATACATTTTATTTCTAATACTTGTTTGTATGTTACGTTGTGTTGGTTTTATCCGTTTTCCTTCTTTTGCTTTTGCTCTCTTATAGTGTTTATAAGATTCACTACCATTGACAATATACATGTCAACAATATACCCACAAAATGCTATATCACACGAAGTGACACGACACAGTCGCTTAAAGACGTTCTCATTTTCGGCTGGGGGACTAATAAAGGGAGACAATTGAAATATGACGGTGCCAGATGTGCTATGGATTGTCTCCCATGTAACACACTCTGAATCTTTTGTGAACGGTCAGACATCAACTGCTGTTTCCTGTCATATTAGCGAAAATGCGTTGAACTGAAGCGCCTCGGATGTCAGGTCTAGTGCATCCGACTTCGACATAGGAAAGACATACTGTTTTAAAGTCTTTTCTGTTTTTATCTCGGATATTTGTGGTGAAAGAAAGCGAGTAAGAAATAAAAAGGTTTTGTAATTTTAGCTTTTGCCATTATTCTGAATGGTTTTTATGGTTATGCGATCCAACCGAAAATTAGAAGAAAATTCTAATCTTGTAAAATAGTTATCTTTCAATCAGTTTTTATGAGTTTAGTCTCTCGAATATAGTGGTAGTACTTCATTTTTTTCCCGGATTTCTTCTTGGCATTCTTCATCTTCTTGACATTCTTCTTCTTCGCATGTTTTGCAGACTTCGCGTTCCTCTTCTGTATCTTCCTCCATCATTTCTTCATCATGAAATGCATACATTATTTTATGTTACATAGCAGACGTTCAATGTTTAATATTTGTAGCGATTCGCTGCAGCAATTTTTTCGACTCATCGATTGTTTAATGTTTTCGTCTTTGTGTTTGGGTAGAAAGAAGAGGAAAGAGGTATTAGCCGGTTTGAATATTCACGATTCTGTTAGACTATGGCAGATATCTTTAACCATGTGATTGTTCAATCTACAGTTTTGTGCGATCTGTTGTCTTCTCATATGTTGAATGGGGGATAGAACACTGCGCTCGCAATCTGACAACCCGGGTTCAATTCCCGTTCGAGGGGAGGGTTTTCCCGGGAAAGTTAACATAAAGTGCCGACTCATTTCCCAAAGTCCTTCGGATGAGATATAAAACGAGGCCCGTGTGGAACGCACGCAGAACATCTCCTGTTCCCTTTTTATAAGGAGTAGGCATGTGTGGCGGTGGGAACATATGACAGATTCACAAACCGCATACACACGGGGAGGATGTAAAAAGCAATAAGTGCTTATTCCATTACCTCGAAAAAAGCTTTGAAATTGAGCTCAGACAGACTAGTGTTCCCTTTAAGGACGAAAGGATGGCTGAAACTGCAAGAGACGCATCCAATTTGGGTCGGAGAAATTATAATTCAGCTTTGACTGGGAGAGGGGGAAAAGAGGAGAGAGAGAAAAGACGAGAGAGAGGGGGAGGAGAGAGAGAGAGAGAGAGAAGAGAGAGAGGAGCGAGAGAGGAGGAGAGAGAGAAAAGGAGAGAGAGAGGAGGGAGGAGGAGAGAGAGGGGAGACTCGTTCAGGGAGACAAAACGCAAAAATTTTGACATATTCGTACATTAGTTATGTGCCTTAGACCATTCTCTCTGTCTCTGTCTCTGTCTCTCTCTCTCAAATCTCTTTTTTCTGTGTGTGTGGGGGGGGGGGGGGAGGGGGTTTGTACTTAGCCTTATTGAAGCAGAGCCTCTTTCCTCAATGAGATATCATTCTGTGGAAAATGAGAGAGAGAGAGACGAGACAGACAGCGTAGAGAGACAGACACACAGAGACAGACAAAACCAGACACGACGCAGACAGGGGAACAAGAGAAGACAGAAGACAGAGGAAAGAGACAGCAGAGACAGAGACGGGAAGACAGGAGGAGGAGGACAGACAGACAGAGAGAGACAGGGACAGACATGACAGGAGACAAGACAGACGGACAGACAGAGACAGACAGCAGAGCAAGACAGACAGACAGAGAGACAGAGAGGGGAAACAGACGACAGCAGACAGACATAGAGAGAAAGAGAGAGAGAGAGAGAGAGAGAGAGAGAGAGAGAGGAGAGAGAGACAGAGAGAGAGAGGAGACAGACAGGACAGAGAGCGAGAGACGGGAAGGAGAGCCCGAGAGAGAGAGACGGGAGCCCGAGAGAGAGACAGAGAGAGAGAGAGAAAAGGGGAGAGACAGAGAGAGAGAGAGAGAGACAGAGAGAGACAGAAGGAGGAGAGT
>CM054144.1:32635412-32642912 GCA_028751875.1 Rapana venosa
CAGCGAGAGAGAGAGAGAGAGAGAGAGAGAGAGAGAGAGAGAGAGAGAGAGAGAGAGAGAGAGACAGAGACAGAGACAGAGACAGAGACAGAGAGGGACGGACAGACAGACAGACAGACAGACAGACTGACAGACAGACAGACAGATGGACAAACGATCAGTCTGACTGACAGAGAGGCCGAGAAGACATGGCTAGCATGGAAGGCAGACAGACAGACAAACAAACTGACAGGTACAGAGATAGGGGAAAACATTAACAGATGAAATGAGACTAGAGAAACAAAGAGAGAGAGAGAGAGAGAGAGAGAGAGAGAGAGAGAGAGAGAGAGAGAGAGAGAGAGAGAGAGAGAGAGAGAGAGAGAGAGAGAGAGAGAGAGAGAGACTAAAAAGAACACACACACACAGACAGAGAGAGAGAGAAAGAGAGAGAGAGACAAAAAAAAACACAGAGAGAGAGAGAGAGAGAGAGAGAGAGAGAGAGAGAGAGAGAGAGAGAGAGAGAGAGAGAGAGAGAGAGAGAGAGAGAGAGAGAGAGAGAGAGCATAAAAGAAAACAGATACACAGAAAGAGATTAAAAAACAGACAGAGAGAGACAGAAAAAAATCAGAGACAGACAGGCAGACAGACACAGAAACACACAGAGAAGGAGACAGAGACAAACAGAGACAGACAAAAAAGCGAAGACAGATAGAGAGAGAGACAGAGACAAATAAGCAAAGCCAGAGATAGACAGACAGAGACAGAGATAGACAGAGAGAGACAGAGAGAGGCTAACATACTTACGCGGACAGAGGCACACAGAGACAACACAGGCAAAAGGTGAAACCCAGAGGAAGGGCAGAAACAGAGACAGACATAAGCACAGAGAAGGAATAGGGGGGGCCGGGATAGCCTAGTGGTTAAAACAATACGCTCGCAATCTGACGACCCGGGTTCGATTCCCGTTCAAGGGGATATTTTCCCCTAGAGTTCATATCAGTGCCGACTCCACTCTCCCCCAAAGTCCTTCGGATGAGACTATCAACCGAGGCCCCGTGTGCGAACGCACGCAGAACATCTTGCGCACACGATAAATCCTGTTCCGCTCTTCGTAAGAGTAGGGCCATGGTGGGAACAGATGGCATAATTTACAAAACCCCATACACGGGGACTAGATGTAAAAAAAAAGCGCTTAAGTGCTTTTTCTATCATCCTCGATATAAAAGATTTCTTTTTTTAAAAAGAGGAAGACAAAGAGTTCTGTGATTGACAGGCATACAGACAGACAGAGCCAGCAGCAGACTACACACATTAAATCTAGGACGACAACACCAGCTGAAAGAGAAAAAAAACATCCAATAAACTCAGAGAGAAGAGCCAAACGTCGACTTATTAACATTCTTACACCTAGTCACCCTTTGTTAATATGATTATTTCCAATCTTAGAGAGACTGGCTTATTTTGGCTAATACAAAGTGACGGGTTCATAATAATTATGACTTTCTTTCATGGAATTCCCTTGTGTGTGTGTGTGGGGGGGGGGGGGGGGGGAAGCAAATAGAAATATGATTGGGTCGTAAGGTTAGGGATTATAAAACTGATGCAGAAAGCGTTGTGTGTGTGTGTGTGTGTGTGTGTGTGTGTGTGTGTGTGTGGGTGTGTGTGTGTGTGTGTGGTGTGTGGGGAGAGAGAGAGAGAGAGAGAGAGAGAGAGAGAGAGGGGGGAGAGAGAGAGAGAGAGAAGAGAGAGAGAGAGAGAGAGAGAGTTTACTGACATAAGATCATCTTCATTTTTTAGGACAGCCTTATAAAGCTTACTTTTCTTTGGCATTTTAAGGCCCCAACGGGGAAGCTTCTAGATCTTTCTTATTTTTTCTTGTTAACTCATCATCATCATCATCACCATCACCATCATCATCATCTTCATCTTCATCATCAACAACAACAACACAAATATTTTTTTTTAAATACGGTACACGTCATCAAAATCGTCGTCATCATCATCATCATCACCGTCGTCGTCATCATCATCATTATCATCATCATTACCACCACCACCACCACCATCATCATCATCATCATCATCATCATCATCGTCGTCGTCGTCGTCGTCGTAGTCGTCGTAGTCGTCATCGTCATCATCATCATCATCATCATCATCATCATCATCATCATCATCGTCGTCGTCGTCATCATCATGACAGTTCGTCACATGCATTATGCTAGAGCATTCTGAAGAGAAACGCCAGAGATGGAACACAACTTTGAGTAAAACGATAAAAACGAACAACAAAACCAAAACCAAACCAACAACAAAACCTTGACTGATCATGCGGTCGTGGTCGTGAGGTTTGTCAAAACCGTTTCTTTTTTTTCTTCTTTTTTTTGGTGCGATGGTGTGTTTGCTTTTTATCCTGTGTTTTCCCCTTCTCTTGTCTTTGGATTGTAACGGATACCCACTGATCCAATACAATTGTGGGGCTTGCTACTTTTCATGTTCTGTTTTCAGTCATTCAATTTTCATACAAGTACAGAATACATTCGGGCTTGCTATTACCTTGTTCTGCTTTTAGTCTTTCAATTTTCATACAAGTACAGAATACATTCGGGCTTGCTATTACCTTGTTCTGCTTTTAGTCTTTCAAATGTCCTATTCAAGTAGAGAATGCATTTGGGCTTGCTATCATCTTGTTCTGATTTTAGTCTTTCAAATGTCCTATTCAAGTAGAGAATGCATTTGGGCTTGCTATCATCTTGTTCTGATTTTAGTCTTTCAATTTTTTTTTATTCAAGTAAAAAATACATTCAGGCTTGCTGTTACCTTGTTCTGCTTTTAGTCTTTCAATTTTCTATTCAAGTAAATAATACATTCGGGCTTGCTATCATCTTTTTCTGCTTTTAGTCATTTAATTACAGAATAGAACAAGTACAGAATACATTCGGGCTTGCTATTACCTTGCTCTGAATTTAGTCTTTCAAATTTTCTATACAAGTACAGAATACAATCGGGCTTTTTTTATAATCATGATCTGCTTTATTTAAGTCATTCAATGTTCTATCACAGTGAGTGCTGCAAACTTTCCACCTATCCTTGCTTGAACAAATTCTAATACCTCTGGGTCCTTCAGATTCTCGAGGTCAAATTTGATCCTGATGTTCCGCTTGTGGATTTTCTTTAGACGTAGTCGGAAAGTCATCATCACAAGATCATGATCACTCCCTATGTCTGCTCCTGGAAAACTTCGTGTCTGTGCGATGTTACGCTAGACTGAAACCGTCTTTTCACCATGATGTAATCTATTTGGTTGTGGTGTTCTCCATTTGGGCTATGCCATGTCCATTTTCTGGATTTCTTGTGTGGGCCAAGTGTATTCACTAGCTGGAGGTGGTTGTTACTGGCAAACTCCAGGAGTCTCAAGCCTCTTTCATTTGATTGGTTTTTACAATGTGGCCCCACAAACGCCCTCCCAGTCTTTTCCATGCATCTTCTCCTACCTTGGCGTTCCAGTCGCCTTGCACAATGAGGATGTCTTTCTTGGGTGTTTTGATTCAGAACCTCTTGTAGCTGGTCATAAAATTCTTCTACGGCTTCATCTGTGCAGTCTGATGTAGGGGGCGTATGCCTGTGCTATAGTTATGTTAAAGGGGGTTGCTCTCAGGCGGATGGTAATAAGTCTGCTGGACACAGGCTGACAGCTCATGACGGGGTTCACGGTGTCTTTGTGAACGAGAAACCCCACGCCGTGTTCATGTTTATCCTGTTTTCCACTGTAGTATAATTTGTGGTCTTCCTGGTTGTTGTTTCTCCCATGTTTTTCCACCTGACTTCGCAGAGCCCAAGGATGTGCCATTGATATCTGGACATCTCATGTGTTAGTTCTTCCACTTTGCCTGCAGCTCTTAGTGTCCGTACATTCCACGTGCCAATGATGGTGTTGTTTCTGGCACGAATTTTGCTGCGTTTTACATCGGTAGCATACTTTCGACATCTGTCCTGATGAGCAACAGAAGGCGCGGTCCTTGGTAACCCGGGCGACGACCGATCCGGTATGGAGATTCTGGCTGTCTTTGTCATTGGTGTATCTTGGGCAAATCAAACCTGGCGGAGCCCATCCCTCTCCAGGTCGGATTTTTTGGTTGGGTTTACTCCCCACATGTGGCAGGTGGTACTGGGTTACATGGTTACCAGTAGCAGAGGGAGTCTCTGACCTGACCTCACTGTGATAGACTCAGACATAGATACACTGACGAATAGCTTCAATACAGCGGTGACTGAAACAGCAAACGAGCTTCTTGGCAAACGCCGACCAGTCAAAAAACCATGGGTCACACCTTACATCCTACAACTATGCGACAAGCGTAGAGAGCTGAAGAAAAAGAAAAATGAAACAAAAGAAAGAGCAGAACAATATAGGGCAGTCAACAAAAGAATCAGGAAGTCCATGACGGAAGCAAAAGAGAATTGGATCGGTGAACAGTGCCAAGACATTGAAGAGAACATCAAGAAAAACGATAGCAAGAAAGCATATCAGCTGGTGAAAGACCTGACTAGCACAAAACAGAGAAAAGGTTTAACAATCCAAGACAAAAATGGGAAGTGTCTCACTGACGACCAGGATATTCTGAACAGATGGACAGAATACTGCTCCGACCTGTATAACTATAGAACCGCAGGATATCCAGAAGTCCTTAATGTACCCGAAAGCAAAGACACAGACAGTCACCCTATCCTCCGAGAAGAAGTGGAAACAGCAGTCAGATCGCTGAAAAAGGGGAAGTCAGCAGGGGCTGACAACATTCCAGCTGAGTTGGTCCAAGCTGGAGGGGAAGCCATGATCAGCGCCTACTAAGAATCTGCAACAAGATCTGGCAGACAGGAAAATGGCCAACACCATGGACGCAGTCACTCATCATCACCCTCCCCAAGAAAGGAAATCTACAACAATGCCATAATTACCGCACAATCAGCCTCATATGTCACCCAAGCAAGGTCATGCTGCAGATAATATTGAATAGACTGAAGCCACAAGCAGAGACCATCATTGCTGAGGAACAAGCAGGTTTCAGAGCAGGGCGCAGCACAACAGAACAGATATTCAACCTCAGAATACTATGTGAGCGGTACTTCAACATCAACAAGACCTTTACCACGTATTTATCGATTTTAAGAAGGCATTTGACAGGGTGTGGCATGCAGCTTTGTGGGCAACCATGAATTTGTACAGCATCAATGCAAACCTGATCAGAGTCATCAAACAGCTGTACAGCGAGGCCACCAGTGCAGTGTACTACAACAACAACATTGGAGAATGGTTTCGAACAACAGTTGGAGTAAGGGAGGGCTGTCTACTCTCACCCACTCTTTTCAACATCTTCCTTGAGAGAATCATGGCTGATGCACTGGAACATCATGAAGGATCAGTCAGCATTGGTGGCAGAACGATCACAAACCTCCGCTTCGCAGATGACATTGATGGAATAGCAGGATCAGAAAAAGAGCTTGCCAGCCTAACAGAACACTTGGATAAGGCCTCCAAAACATACGGCATGGAAATCAGTGCAGAGAAGACCAAACTGATGACTAATAACACCAACGGCATTAGCACTGATATCAGGGTTAATGACCAGAAGCTGGAAACAGTTCAAAGCTTCAAGTACCTGGGAGCCATTGTATCCGACCAGGGATCCAAGCCAGAAGTAGTATGCAGGACTGCACAGACAATAACAGCTTTGTCAAAACTAAACACCATCTGGAGAGACAAGAATATCTCACTTATCTCCAAGATCAGACTAATGCGCTCCCTTGTCATATCCATATTTCTGTATGCCTGTGAATCATGGACCCTGACTGCAGATTTGGAGAGAAGAGTACAGGCAGTGGAGATGAGATGCTTTCGGAGACTCCTTGGCATCTCCTACAAAGACCACATAAGCAACGAAAGCGTGCATAACAGAATCCAGCAAACCATTGGACCCTATGAGAACCTTCTAACGATCGTGAAAAAGCGTAAACTTAAGTGGTATGGGCATGTCACAAGATCCCAAGGAATTACAAAGACATTTTTGCAAGGCACTGTCCAAGGAGGAAGAAGAAGAGGCAGACCAAGGAAGAGCTGGGAGGATAACATCAGTGAATGGACAGGCCTAGAACTCAACAAAACCCTGAGAAAGGCAGAACAGAGAGAGGAATGGAGGGAACTGGTTGCTGAGTCTTTGAGGGTGCCCCCACGGTCGTCAGACTACGGGACAGATAGATAGATAGAATGTTCTATACAAGTACAGAATACATTCGGGCCTGCTATTACCTTGTTCTGCTTTTAGTCTTTTAAATGTTCTATTCAAGGAAAGAATGCATGTTTTATCACTTCAAGTAAGTAAAGATAAGCGGATGAGGAGACTTCCCCATTTTCGGCCGTCGATTGGCAAATGTTGGAAGCGGAGTGACAAATTGCCTCTGCAATATTTATGCCAGGTGAGAGGACTGGCAGCTTTGATGGTGGTGGTGGTGATGGTGGTGGTGATGGTGATGGTGGTGGCTGTAGTGGTGGTGGTGGTGGTGGTGATGGTAAGTGGTGATGGCGGTGGTGGTGGTGGTGATGGTGGTGGCTGTAGTGGTGGTAGTGGTGATGGTGGTAAGTGGTGGTGGTGGTGGTGGTCGTGGCAGTGGTGTTGTGTTTGAGGTGGTGAATGTTGTGGTGGTTATATCGTTTAGGATCGTCTGTGTATACAGGGGTGGTGAGTTTTTTGCATGATAGTCAGTCTGTGTGCAGAAGCAAATTAGGCTGACTTTTGTTTGCATGCATTGCTTCGGTCCCTTGAAAGAGAGGTTCCGATATTTCTGAGCAAATATTTCTGATTATTTATTTCTTTGTTTATTTGTCTGTCTGTCTCTGTCTCTATTTTAAAAAATGCTTTTATTATTTTATTTTGAGGATAATGGAATAAGCACTCATGTGCTTTTTCCATCCAATCCCCGTGTGTATGCGGTTTTGTGAATTATGTCATCTGTCCCCACCGGCACACTATCTCTCTGCATGCGTGTGTGTGTGTGTGTGTGTGTGTGTGTGCGTGGGTGTGTGCGTGTGTGTATGTGTGTGTGTGTGAGTGAAACACGAAAACAGGATGTGAAAAAAAAGCACTTGAATGCTTGTTACATTATCTTGAAGATAAATTGCAGAGAGAAAGAGATAGAGAGAGAGAACTTTGAAATGTTTTAATGTACTTCGGCCATGGGCCATAATACAAACAACAAAAATAAAGAGGGTGGGTGGTGGGGTGGGGTGACACTCATATCATAGTAACTGTTAACGTGTACAGATACAGAGAGAGGGAGAGAGAGAGAGAGAGAGAGAGAGAGAGAGAGAAGGAGAGAGAAGAGAGAGAGAGAGAGAGAGAGAGAGAGAGAGGGAGGGAGAAAAAAGACAGAGATAGAGATACAGAGGCACAGAGAGAGAGACGGGGGTGGGGGAGAAGAGAGAGACAGAGAAAGAGAGAGAGAGACAGAGAAAGAAAAAAAAGAAAG
>CM054144.1:32645412-32647912 GCA_028751875.1 Rapana venosa
TGCAGACCCCACTCTCCCTAAAAGTCCTTCGGATGAGACTATAAACCGAGGTACCGTGTGCGAACGCACGCACAATATCTTGCGCACTCGTAAAATCCTGTTCCGCTTTTCGTAAGAGTAGGCCATTGTGTACCAGTGGGAACAGATGACAGAATTTACAAAACCGCATACACACGGGAACTGGATTTTAAAAAGCGCATAAGTGCTTATTCCATTATCCTCGATATAAAAGAATAAAATATTTTAAAAATATGAAATATAAACACACCACACACACACACCCCCATAACGAATGTGTTTTTTTCTTCAGAAAATGGGTCCAGACAAGGAAACGGTATCATGTTATGTTTATCCATCCTTTTTCGGTTGCCATGGAAAACTAGAGATTCCGGCTTCATTTCCCTCATTAGGAAACTTGCAAAAACAAAACCAATTGCCGATGCAATGTGTATATAATTACACACACACAGACACGGACACAGACAGCCACACAGACACACAAATATATATATATATATATATATGTTGAAGGGGAGAAAGTGGTGCTACTGCTGCAATCTGAATTAATTAGGTGTATTGTAAACAGAATGCTCTCTAATACCTGTTTTTGTCTTTTAAATGCAACATTGCTGGGTGCTCACTCTCTCTCTCAACTTCTCATCGCTCCTCTCTCTCTCTCGCCCCTCTCTCTCTCTCTCTCTCTCTCTCTCTCTCTCTCTCTCTCTCTCTCTCTCTCTCTCTCTCTCTCTCTCTCTCTCTCTCTCTCTCTCTCTCTCTCTCTAGCGGGGCAGGATAGCCTAGTGGTTAGAATTTTGCGCTCGCAATATGACAACCCGGGTTCGATTCCCATTCAAGGGGATATTTTCCCCTGAAGTTAACATCAGTGCAGACTCCACTCTCCCCAAAAATCCTTCGGATGAGACTTTAAGCCGAGGCCCCGTGTGCGAACGCACGCAGAACATCTTGCGTACACGTTAAGTCCTATACCGCTTTTCGAAAGAGTAGGATAGTTTGTGCCGGTGGGAGCAGGTGACAAAATTCACGAATCCGCATACACACAGGGACTGGATGTAAAAAAGCGCATGAGTGCTTTTTCCATTACCATCGACGTAAAAGATTAAATAAATAAATAATAAATAAAATATCTCTCTGTGTGTCTCTGTGTCTCTGTCACTGTTTCTCTCTGTCTGTCTGTCTTTCTCTCTCTCTATTACACTCTCTCTCTCTCTCTCTGTCTCGTACTCTCTCTCTCTCTCTCTCATTTCTTGGCAGAGGAGATTGCAAGATCACCACTTTTCTCCCAACCTGTTACAGTTACCATTAAAAGTAGAAGGGAGGGTGGTGCATACTCCTTAGGTATTATTTAAGCTGAAGCTTCTTCTCCTTGCCCTTGCTCATGTTTTCCAAGCCCTTTTTGTTTTTACTGGACTGCTTTCTGTAGTGGCCTGGCATTTTCGTCTTCATTCATAGAACTATTTGCTATGTGCCATATTTTCAACATACGCTCTAACAGCTCTCATAAAAAGTCTGGGTGAAATGAATGTGAAAAAAAGGTTTGTAATCAACCAGTCTTCAAAAGGCATTCTACGGTCTAAGCAAGCATTGTCTGGGTAGATTGCCAGGAAAATATGAAACACTAGAAGTACTCGTTTAGTAATACAAAACAAAGACTCAGTGAAGGAAAAGCAATCTGAAAAACAGAACAAAGTTTTTATCCACCCAGTCCTTCACCATACACTCCACTGTCTAAGCAGACATTATTCTGGTAGATTGCAGGTAAAAAAATGAAACATTAAGAATTAAAGACAAGAACGAACCAATGAAGGAAAACAAAAGCAAAGCAAAAACAAGCAAACAAAACAAACAAATAAACAAACAAACAAACAAAGCACAATGAAAGAAATGTGATCTGCATTTATCTGTTTATTTCTACCCAGTGCAATCCTGGAAATTATCTCAACACTAGGCAATTGTGTTAATTCGTTTCATGCTTCAAAAGAGAGAAATGCCTGAGAAAAAAAAATCATACTGACACAGATAAATACATCTACAAAACAAACAAAATAAATAGACAATTAGGGAACAACGCAATGCAAAACACATCCAGTACAAACAGGTCCACATTTTGTTTTGGGTTTGGTTGCCTTTTTATTTTTGTTTTGTCTTTGCTAAGTGCTTGCCTGCATTGAATCTCGAAATTTTTAAACCATTTCTCTGGCCTGTCTTGAAGAGTATTCCCAAGAGACAAACGGGGTTTGGGGGTACAGGGTGAAACTGGATGGTCTCCTAGCTGTAAAGTTGGGAACAGAGCACCAAGGGAGAATAATGGCCTTTATCGCCAAGACACAAAGAGTGAGAAGGATCTCTCTGAAAGGAAGCGAATTCATTGTCCATTATTTTCCATCTGTGTTGAGATATCTTTTTCATTCCTGTCTTGAACTTGGGCTTTATTTTTCTCTTTATGTTCAAATAGTTTTCTTTGCCACTTAATTTAGTTTCC
>CM054144.1:32650412-32655412 GCA_028751875.1 Rapana venosa
TTTTTTTGCCAAGACACAAAGAGGGAGAAGGATCACTCTGAAAGAAAGCGAATTTATTAGTCATTATTTCCCGTCTGTGTGGAGATCTCTTTTTCATTCCTTTCTTGAACTTGGGCTTTATATTTCTTGCTTTGTTCAAATAGATTTCTTTTTTATTCAATTTAGTTTTCTTTGCCTGTTGTGTTCTTCCATCCTTTTTTGTTGTTCTTTCTTTCCTTCATGAATTTGTCTGGTTAGTTTTGCTTTTTTAGTTTGTTTCTTTCTTTTCCATCCTTTATTTCTCTTCCTTTCCCCCCCCCCCCCCTCTCTCTCTCTGCCCACCTTCCCTCCCTCCCTCCCTCCCTCCATCTCTCTCTCTCTCTCTCTCTCTCTCTCTCTCGCTATACACACACACACACACACACCACACACACACACACACACACACACACACACACACACACACACATATATATATATATATAATATATATATATATATATATATATATATATATATATATATATATATATATCTCAGCAGAGGGGAATGCAGGATTACCACTTATCCCCCATGTTTACTAGCTGCAGCTTTTTCTCAATTCCCTTTCTCATGTTTTCCATGACTTGGTTGACTTTGCTGAGCTGCTTTCTGCAGTATCCTGGAATGATTGTCTCTCTCCGTTTCTGTGTAATGCGGCATATGTCCAAGACAAGTTCTAACAGCTCTCATAAACAGTCTGAATAAACTAAATCTTAAAAAAAAGTATTTAACCACCAAGTCCTTCACAAGACGTTCCACAGTCTAAGCAGGTATTGTTTTGGTAGATATGTAGTAAAATAAGGAACACTAGAAGTACTTGTATAGTAATAAAACAGGAATGGATCAATAAAGGAAAACCAAAAGCAAAGCTATCTATCTATCTATCTATCTGTCCCGTAGTCTGACGACCGTGGGGGCACCCTCAAAGACTCAGCAACCAGTTCCCTCCATTCTTCTCTCTGTTCTGCCTTTCTCAGGGTTTTGTTGAGTTCTAGGCCTGTCCATTCACTGATGTTATCCTCCCAGCTCTTCCTTGGTCTGCCTCTTCTTCTTCCTCCTTGGACAGTGCCTTGCAAAACTGTCTTTGTAATTCCTTGGGATCTTGTGACATGCCCATACCACTTAAGTTTACGCTTTTTCACGATCGTTAGAAGGTTCTCATAGGGTCCAATGGTTTGCTGGATTCTGTTATGCACGCTTTCGTTGCTTATGTGGTCTTTGTAGGAGATGCCAAGGAGTCTCCGAAAGCATCTCATCTCCACTGCCTGTACTCTTCTCTCCAAATCTGCAGTCAGGGTCCATGATTCACAGGCATACAGAAATATGGATATGACAAGGGAGCGCATTAGTCTGATCTTGGAGATAAGTGAGATATTCTTATCTCTCCAGATGGTGTTTAGTTTTGACAAAGCTGTTATTGTCTGTGCAGTCCTGCATACTACTTCTGGCTTGGATCCCTGGTCGGATACAATGGCTCCCAGGTACTTGAAGCTTTGAACTGTTTCCAGCTTCTGGTCATTAACCCTGATATCAGTGCTAATGCCGTTGGTGTTATTAGTCATCAGTTTGGTCTTCTCTGCACTGATTTCCATGCCGTATGTTTTGGAGGCCTTATCCAAGTGTTCTGTTAGGCTGGCAAGCTCTTTTTCTGATCCTGCTATTCCATCAATGTCATCTGCGAAGCGGAGGTTTGTGATCGTTCTGCCACCAATGCTGACTGATCCTTCATGATGTTCCAGTGCATCAGCCATGATTCTCTCAAGGAAGATGTTGAAAAGAGTGGGTGAGAGTAGACAGCCCTGCCTTACTCCAACTGTTGTTCGAAACCATTCTCCAATGTTGTTGTTGTAGTACACTGCACTGGTGGCCTCGCTGTACAGCTGTTTGATGACTCTGATCAGGTTTGCATTGATGCTGTACAAGTTCATGGTTGCCCACAAAGCTGCATGCCACACCCTGTCAAATGCCTTCTTAAAATCGATAAATACGTGGTATAGGTCTTGTTGATGTTGAAGGTACCGCTCACATAGTATTCTGAGGTTGAATATCTGTTCTGTTGTGCTGCGCCCTGCTCTGAAACCTGCTTGTTCCTCAGCAATGATGGTCTCTGCTTGTGGCTTCAGTCTATTCAATATTATCTGCAGCATGACCTTGCTTGGGTGACATATGAGGCTGATTGTGCGGTAATTATGGCATTGTTGTAGATTTCCTTTCTTGGGGAGGGTGATGATGAGTGACTGCGTCCATGGTGTTGGCCATTTTCCTGTCTGCCAGATCTTGTTGCAGATTCTTAGTAGGGCGCTGATCATGGCTTCCCCTCCAGCTTGGACCAACTCAGCTGGAATGTTGTCAGCCCCTGCTGACTTCCCCTTTTTCAGCGATCTGACTGCTGTTTCCACTTCTTCTCGGAGGATAGGGTGACTGTCTGTGTCTTTGCTTTCGGGTACATTAAGGACTTCTGGATCTCCTGCGGTTCTATAGTTATACAGGTCGGAGCAGTATTCTGTCCATCTGTTCAGAATATCCTGGTCGTCAGTGAGACACTTCCCATTTTTGTCTTGGATTGTTAAACCTTTTCTCTGTTTCGTGCTAGTCAGGTCTTTCACCAGCTGATATGCTTTCTTGCTATTGTTTTTCTTGATGTTCTCTTCAATGTCTTGGCACTGTTCACCGATCCATTTCTCTTTTGCCTCCGTCATGGACTTCCTGATTCTTTTGTTGACTGCCCTATATTGTTCTGCTCTTTCTTTTGTTTCATTTTTCTTTTTCTTCAACTCTCTACGCTTGTCGCATAGTTGTAGGATGTTAGGTGTGACCCATGGTTTTTTGACTGGTCGGCGTTTGCCAAGAAGCTCGTTTGCTGTTTCAGTCACTGCTGTATTGAAACTATTCGTCAGTGTGTCTATGTCTGAGTCTAACACAGTGAGTGCTGCAAACTTTCCACCTATCCTTGCTTGAAAAATTTCTAATACCTCTGGGTCCTTCAGCTTCTCGAGGTCAAATTTGATCCTGATGTTGTTCCGCTTGTGGATTTTCTTTAGACGTAGTCGGAAAGTCATCATCACAAGATCATGATCACTCCCTATGTCTGCTCCTGGAAAACTTCGTGTCTGTGCGATGTTAACGCTAGACTGAAACCGTCTTTTCACCATGATGTAATCTATTTGGTTGTGGTGTTCTCCATTTGGGCTATGCCATGTCCATTTTCTGGATTTCTTGTGTGGGCCAAGAAAAAAAAGTGCATTGAAATAGATTTGACCAGCATTTGTCTTTTACTTCTGCTCAGTGCATTCCTGCAAATAACCTCACAGTTCTAGACAACTGTGTTAATTCGTATCATGCTTCAACAAACAGAAGTTCCAGAGAAAGTAAAACTGACAACAGATAAATTTATCTTCAAAACAAAACAAAACGATAATCATTGAACAAGACAATGCAAAACAAATTCAGTATAAATGGGTCCACATTTTGCTTTGAGTTCATTTTGTTTTCTTGCTAAGTGCTTGTCTGTATTGAATATCGAAATTTCTAAACCATTTCTCTGGCCTGTCTTGAAGAGTATTCCCAAGAGACAAACAGAGTTTGGGGGCACAGGGTGAAACTGGAGTGTCTCCTAGCTATAAAATCAGGGGCAGAGCACCAAGGGAGAATAATGGCCTTTTTCGCCAAGACACACAAAGGGAGAAGGATCACTCTGAAAGAAAGCGAATTTAATAGTCATTATTTCCTGTCTGTGTGGAGATCTCTTTTTCATTCCTATCTTGAACTTAGGCTTTATTTCACTTGCTTTGTTCAAATAGATTTCTTTGCCAATCAGTTTAATTTTCTGGCCTGTTGTGTTCTGTCTTTTGTTTGTTTCCTTCACGATTTTGTTTTTCTTTTTAGGTTTTTGTTTGTTTCTTTCTTTCTTTTCCTTCCTATATTTATTTCCAACCTCTCTCTCTCTCTCTCTCTCTCTCTCTCTCTTCTCTCTCTCTCTCTCTCTCTATTTTGTAATTTGTTTGGGTTTTTCGCTTGTTTGTTTTTTGTTTGGTAGTGTTGTGTGTGTGTGTGTGTGTGTGTGTGTGTGTGTGTGTGTGTGTGTGTGTGTGTGTGTGTGTGGTGGGGGGGGGAGGGGAACGGTGCTTTTTTTTTTAAATTATTTTTTGGTTTTTTTTTTGTTTTTTGGGGGGTTTTTATGGGTTTTTTTCATTTATTTGTTTGTTGTTGTTTTTTCTTGTTTTTTGTTTGTTTATTTGGAAGGGTGTTTTTGTCTGCTTTTTTGTTGTTGCTGTTGTCTTTTTCTTCTTTTTTTGTCTTTTTTTTCTTTTTTCTTTTTTTGTTTGTTTGCTTTTTTTTTTTTGGGGGGGGGGTTTCTGGGGTATGTTTTGTCTTTTGCTATCTGGGGTTGTTTGTTTGTTTGTTTGTATGTTTGTTTGTTTTTTCTTCTTCTCTCTTTTTCTTTAAAAAAAAAGTTTTTTTATCCTTTGCTTCTTCTGCTTGAAAGTATGAGTACTGAGTGCATTTTTAAATGTGACCCCATGGGCGGGGACTGGATGTAAAAAAGCACATGAATACTTATTCATTATCCTGGAAAAAAAGATTTTGTTTCTATTACTTACAATGTGTAGATGTTCTTTTTATGACTTTATTGGCTTTTTCCCCCTCTTTATTATGTGAGTGTATGGGTATTGCACTTATTTTATTACCATGACATTCAATTTGCATGAGCATAATTAAAAAGTGTTTGTGTTGATTGTGTGCTATGTGAGTATTACATATTTAGTATTATCCCTGAAACACACCCCACCACCCCACCCCCCCACCCCCCACACACGCTCAAACAAACACAAACACTCACACACACACACACACACACACACACACTCACTCACTCACTCACTCACTCACCCACTCATATTCTCTCCCTCAACGAGTGTATAGTTTTACATTTCTTCTTGGTTTGTTTCTTGTTTTTATTGTGTGGATGTATGGATATT
>CM054144.1:32660412-32695412 GCA_028751875.1 Rapana venosa
GGTAGATCCACAGTAAAATAAAGAACACTAGAAGTACTGGTATAGTGATAAAAAGGAATGAATCAATAAAGGAAAACCCAAAGCAAAGCATAAGAAAACAAAGTGCATTCAAATAAATGTGGTCAGCATTTGTCTTTTACTTCTACTTAGTGCATTCCTGCAAATAACCTCACAGTTCTATTCAACTGTGTTAATTGCTATCATGTTTCAACAAACAGAAATTCAAGAAAAATCAAACTGACAACAGATAAATATATCTACAAAACAAAACTAAATGATAATCATAGAACAAAACAATACAAAACAAATTCAGTACAAACGGGTTTACATTTTGTTTTGAGTTCATTTTGGTTTTTTTGCTAAGTGCCTGCCTGTATTGAATCTAGAGATTCCTAAACCATTTATCTGGCCAGTCTTGAAGAGTATTCCCAAGAGACTAAAGGGGTTTGGGGGTACAGGGTGAAACTGGAGTGTCTCCTAGCTGTAAAATCGGGGACAGAGCACCAAGAGAGAATAATGGCCTTTTTTGCCAAGACACAGAGAGGGAGAAGGATTGCTCTGAAAGAAAGCGATTTCAATGGTCATTATTTTCCATTTGTGTTGAGATCTCTTTTGCATTCATGTCTTGAGCTTGGGCTTTATTTTTCTCTTTTTGTTCAAATAGTTTTCTTTGCCACTTAATTTAGTTTCCTTTGTCTGTTGTGTTCTTCTGTCCTGTTTTGTGTTTGTTCTTTCTTTCCTTCATAAATTTTTCTGTTTAGTTTTGCTTTTTTAGTTTGTTCTTTCTTTTCCTTCCTTTGCTTCACTTTCGCCCCCCACCCCCTCTCTCTGCTCACCTTCCTTTTCTCCCTCCCTCCCTCCCTCTCTGTATATATATATATAAATATATATATATATATATATATAATATATATATATATTATATATATATATATATATATATATATCTTTCAGCAGAGGGGACTGCAGGATTACCACTTATCTCCCATGTTTACTAGCTGCAGCTTTTTCTTAATTCCCTTTCTCATGTTCTCCATGACTTGGTTGACTTTGCTGAGCTGCTTTCTGCAGTATCCTGGAATGATTGTCTCTCTCCGTTTCTGTGTAATGCGGCATATGTCCAAGACAAGTTCTAACAGCTCTCATAAACAGTCTGAATAAACTAAATCTTAAAAAAAGTATTTAACCACCCAGTCCTTCACAAGACGTTCCACAGTCTAAGCAGGTATTGTTTTGGTAGATACACAGTAAAATAAAGAACACTAGAAGTACTGGTATAGTAATAAAAAAGGCATGGATCAATAAAGAAAAACCAAAGCAAAGCACAAGAAAACACGGTGCACTGAAATAAATTTGGTCAGCATTTGTCTTTTACTTCTACTTAGTGCATTCCTGCAAATAACCTCACAGTTCTATTCAACTGTGTTAATTGCTATCATGTTTCAACAAACAGAAATTCAAGAAAAATCAAACTGACAGCAGATAAATTTTTCTACAAAACAAAACTAAATGATAATCATAGAACAAAACAATACAAAACAAATTGAGTACAAACGGGTTTACATTTTGTTTTGAGTTCATTTTGTTTTTTTGCTAAGTGCCTGCCTGTATTGAATCTAGAGATTCCTAAACCATTTCTCTGGCCAGTCTTGAAGAGTATTCCCAAGGGACAAAAGGTGTTTGGGGGTACAGGGGGAACTGGAGTGTCTTCTAGCTATAAAATCGGGGACAGAGCACCAAGGGAGAATAATGGCCTTTTTTGCCAAGACACACAGAGGGAGAAGGATCACTCTGAAAGAAAGCGAATTTAATAGTCATTATTTCCTGACTGTGTGGAGATCTCTTTTTCATTCCTGTCTTGAACTTAGGCTTTATTTTACTTGCTTTGTTCAAATAGATTTCTTTGCAATTCAGTTTAGTTTTCTGGCCTGTTGTGTTCTGTCTTTTTTTTTCTTTCCTTCACGACTTTGTTTTTTTTATAGGTTTTTGTTTGTTTCTTTCTTTCTTTCTTTACCTTTCTATATTTATTTCCATCTCTCTCTCTCTCTCTCTCTCTCTCTCTCTCTCTCTATCTCTCTCTCTCTCTCTCTCTCTCCCTCCCTCCTCCCTCTCCCTCTCTCTCTCTCTCTCTTCCTCCCTCTCCTCTCTCTCTCTCCCTCTCCCTCTCCTCTCTCTCCCTCTCTCTCTCTCTCTCTCCCTCCCTCTCCCTCTCTCTCTCTCTCTCTCTCCTCTCTCCTCTCCTCTCTCTCTCTCCTCTCTCTCTCTCTCTCTCTCTCTTTCTCTTTCTCTCTCTTACAGCAGAGGGGACTGACAGGTTACCCACTTATCCCTCTCATTTACCTTGTTATAGTAAAGGGCAGGAGGAAAGGGGATGGCAGCATACATATGACTGTTCATTTAAGCTGAAGCTTCTTCTCAATGCCTTTTCTCATGTTTTCCATGCATGCCTTTTTGTCTTTACCTAACTGCAGTCTGTGTGTTCTGGCATTTTTTTCTTTCCTCATATCTTTGTCATGTGTCATATGCCCCCCCCTCCCCCCCCAAGCTCTAACAGTTCTCATAAATACTCTAAATGAACAGTATTTGAAAACAGAAATGGGTTTTTTATCAGCCACTCTTCATAAGACATTCAATCGTCTAAGCAGGCATTGCTGTGAAAGATTGCCAGTAAAATATAGAATACTCGAAGTACTCGTATATTAATTTAAAAAAAAAACATGAATCAATCAAGGAAAAGTAAACCAAAGCAAAGCAAAACAAAGTTCAACGAAATAAATCCAATCTGCATTTGTTATTTCTACTCAGTGCATACCTGCAAATAACCTCGCGGTTCTAGACAATTCCGTTAATCCATTTTATGCTTCAAAAGACACAAATGCTAGAAAAATAAAATGACAAATAAATAAATCTATATAACAGAACAAAGCAGAAAAATAATTAGCGGACAAAGCAGTACAAAACAAATTTAGTACAAATGGGCCCACATTGTTTTGGGTTTTGTTTTGTTTTTACTTTTTGCTAAATGCTTGCATGCATTGAATCTCGAAATTTGCCCTCTCTTTGGAACCTCTTAAGAGATATTCCCAAGAGACAAACGTGATTTGGGGGTACAAGGGGAAACTGGATTGTCTTCTAGCTGTAAAGTCGGGGACAGAGCACCAAGGGAGAATAATGACTTTTTTTGCCAAGACACAAAGAGGGAGAAGGATCACTCTGAAAGAAAGCGAATTTATTAGTCATTATTTCCCGTCTGTGTGGAGATCTCTTTTTCATTCCTTTCTTGAACTTGGGCTTTATATTTCTTGCTTTGTTCAAATAGATTTCTTTTTTATTCAATTTAGTTTTCTTTGCCTGTTGTGTTCTTCCATCCTTTTTTGTCGTTCTTTCTTTCCTTCATGAATTTGTCTGGTTAGTTTTGCTTTTTTAGTTTGTTTCTTTCTTTTCCATCCTTTATTTCTCTTCCTCTCCCCCCCCCCCCCCCTCTCTCTCTCTGCCCACCTTCCCTCCCTCCCTCCCTCCCTCCCTCCATCTCTCTCTCTCTCTCTCTCTCTCTCTCTCTCTCTCTCGCTATATATACACACACACACACACACACACACACACACACACACACACATATATATATATATATATATATATATATATATATATATTATATATATATATATATAATATATATACATATATATATATATATATATATATATATACATATATATCTCAGCAGAGGGGAATGCAGGATTACCACTTATCCCCCATGTTTACTAGCTGCAGCTTTTTCTTAATTCCCTTTCTCATGTTTCCCATGACTTGGTTGGCTTTGCTGAGCTGCTTTCTGCAGTATCCTGGAATTTTCGTCTTTCTCCATTTCTGTGTAATGCGGCATATGTCCAAGACAAGCTCCAACAGCTCTCATAAACAGTCTGAATAAACTAAATCTTTAAAATAGTATTTAACCACCCAGTCCTTCACAAGACGTTCCGCAGTCTAAGCAGGTATTGTTTTGGTAGATCCACAGTAAAGTAAAGAACACTAGAAGTACTGGTATAGTAATAAAACAGGAATGGATCAATAAAGGAAAACCAAAAGCAAAGCACAAGAAAACAACGTGCATTCAAATAAATTTTGTCAGCATTTGTCTTTTACTTCTGCTTAGTGCATTCCTGCAAATAACCTCACAGTTCTATTCAACTGTGTTAATTGCTATCATGTTTCAACAAACAGAAATTCAAGAAAAATCAAACTGACAGCAGATAAATATATCTACAAAACAAAACTAAACGATAATCATAGAACAAAACAATACAAAACAATTTGAGTACAAACGGGTTTATATTTTGTTTTGAGTTCATTTTGTTTTTTTGCTAAGTGCCTGCCTGTATTGAATCTAGAGATTCCTAAACCATTTCTCTGGCCAGTCTTGAAGAGTATTCCCAAGAGACAAAAGGGGTTTGGGGGTACAGGGGGAAACTGGAGTGTCTCCTAGCTGTAAAATTGGGGACAGAGCACCAAGGGAGAATAATGGCCTTTTTTGCCAAGACACAGAGAGGGAGAAGAATTGCTCTGAAAGAAAGCGATTTCAATGGTCATTATTTTCCATTTGTGTTGAGATCTCTTTTGCATTCCTGTCTTGAGCTTGGGCTTTATTTTTCTCTTTTTGTTCAAATAGTTTTCTTTGCCATTTAATTTAGTTTTCTTTGCCTGTTGTGTTCTTCTGTCCGTTTTTCGTTTGTTTTTTCGTTCCTTTATGAATTTTTCTATTTTGTTTGCTTTTTTAGTTTGTTTCTTTCTTTTCCTTCCTTTATTTCACTTCCTCTCCCGCCCCCCCTCTCCACCCACGTTCCCTCCCTCCCTCCCTCTCTCTCGCTAATAGATATAGATATAGATATAGATATATATCTTTCAGCAGAGGGGACTGCAGGATTACCGCTTATCCCCCATGTTTACCAGATGCAGCTTTTTCTCATTTCCCTTTTTCATGTTTCCCATGACTTGGTTGACTTTGCTGAGCTGCTTTCTGCAGTATCCTGGAATTTTCGTCTTTCTCCATTTCTGTGTAATGCGGCATATGTCCAAGACAAGCTCCAACAGCTCTCATAAACAGTCTGAAAGAACTAAATCTTAAAAAAAAGTATTTAGCAACCCAGTCCTTTACAAGTCCCACAGTATAACTAGGTATTGTTTTGGTAGATCTCTAGTAAAATAAGGAACACTAGAAGTACTGGTATAGTAATAAAACAGGAATGGATCAAAAAAGGAAAACCAAAGCAAAGCACAAGAAAACAAAGAGCATTGAAATAGATTTGACCAGCATTTGTCTTTTACTTCTGCTCAGTGCATTCCTGCAAATAACCTCACAGTTCTAGACAACTGTGTTAATTCGTAACATGCTTCAACAAACAGAAATTCCAGAAAAATCAAACTGACAGCAGATACATATATCAACAAAACAAAACAAAACGATAATCATAGAACAAAACAACACAACACAAATTCAGTACAAACGGATTTACATTTTGTTTTGTGTTCATTTTATTTTCTTGCTAAGTGCCTGCCAGCATTGAATCTCGAAATTTATAAACCATTTCTCTGGCCTGTCTTGAAGAGTATTCCCAAGAGACAAAAGGGGTTTGGGGGTACAGAGGAAACTGGAGTGTTTCCTAGCTATAAAATCGCGGGCAGAGCACCAAGGGAGAATAATGGCCTTTTTTGCCAAGACACACAGAGGGTAAAGGATCACTCTGAAAAAAAGCGAATTTAATAGTCATTATTTCTTGTCTGTGTGTAGATCTCTTTTTCATTCCTGTCTTGAAATTAGGCTTTATTTTACTTGTTTTGTTCAAATAGATTTCTTTGCAATTCAATTTAGTTTTCTGGCCTGTTGTTTTCTGTCTTTTTTTTCTTTCCTTTACGACTTTGTTTTTCTTTTTAGGTTTTTGTTTGTTTCTTTCTTTTTTTTTCCTGTCTATATTTATTTCCACCTCTCTCTCTCTCTCACTCTTTCTCTCTCTCTCTCCCTCCCTCTCCCTCTCTGTCTCTCTCTCTCTCTCTCTCTCTCTCTCTCTCTCTCTCTCTCTCTCTCCCTCTCTCCTCCCTGCTCTCTCTCTCTCTTTCTCTTTCTCTGTCTCACAGCAGAGGGTACTGACAGATTACCATTATCCCCCTCATTTACCTTGTTAGAGTAAAGGGTAGGAGGAAAAGGGGATGGCAGCATACATGTGACTGTTCATTTAAGCTGAAGCTTCTTCTCAATGCCTTTTCTCATGTTTTTCATGCCTTTTGGTCTTTAAAGAGTGCAGTCTGTGTGTTCTGTCATTTTCTTATCTCCTCGTATCTGTGTCATGTGTCATATGCCCAAAAAAACTCTAAAAGTTCACATAAACACTCTAATTGTCTAGTCTACTCTAGTATTTGAAAATAAAAATGGGTTTTTAATCAGCCACTCGTCACAAGACATTAAATTGTCTATGCGGGTATTGCTGTGGAAGATTGCCCGTAAAATATGGAACACTAGAAGTACTCGTATATTAATGAAAAAAAACCACGAATCAATCAAGGAAAACCAAAACAAAGCAAAGCAAAACAAAGTACAACGAAATAAATCCGATCTGCATTTGTTATTTCTATTCAGTACATGCCTGCAAACAACCTCCCAGTTCTAGACAATTCCGTTGATTCATTTCATGCTTCAAAAGACACAAATGTTAGAAAAATCAAACTGACAAACAAATAAATCTATATAACAGAACAAAGCAGAAAGATAGTTAGGGGACAAAGCAGTACAAAACAAATTCAGTGCAAACGGGTCCGCATTGTTTTGGGTTTTGTTTTGTTTTTACTTTTTGCTAAATGTTCGCATGCATTGAATCTCGAAATTTCTAAACCCTTTCTTTGGGGCCTCTTGAAGAGTATTCCCAAAAGACAAACGGGAGTTGGGGGTACAGGGGGAAACTGGATGGTCTCCTAGCTGTAAAATTGGGGGCAGAGCACCAAGGGAGAATAGCAGCCTTTTTTGTCAAGACACAAAGAGGGAGAGGGATCACTCTGAAAGAAAGCGAATTTATTAGTCATTATTTTCCGTCTGTGTCGAAATCTCTTTTTCATTCCTGTCTTGAACTTAAGCTTTATTTTCTTTTTTTGTTCAAATAGTTTTCATTGCCATTCAATTTAGTTGTCTTGCCTGTTGTGTTCTGTCTTATTTTTGTTCTTTCTTTCTTTCTTTCTTTCTTTCTTTCTTCCATTCTTTTTCTTTCTTTCTTTCTGTCTTTCTTTCTGTCTTTATTTTTCTGTTAATGTTCTATGTTATGTGTTTCTTTCCTTCCATTTCATTTCAATTTCTCCTCTTTTCTTTATTTTGTTGCCCCTTTTTACTTTCTATTTTTTTTTCCCCTTCATTTTTTTAAAATTGTTTAAATTCTTTTATCTTTTTGTCTTTCTAAAATTCCTTTCAACCCTTTTGCTTTTGATGAAGTAGTATTTTCCCTTTCTTTTCCTTTTGCCCAAAATTTTTTCCCCCAAACTTGCATAGGGCCCAAAAGCCTCTCTTTTTAAAATTCATTTCCCTCTTTATCACTGTCTTTCAATCTCTGTTTTTGGCCCTGTCTGCCCTGTTTTTTGTTTCTGGATCTTTTTTGCCCTGTCGTCTTTCTTCTTTCTTTTTTTTCTTTTTTCCTTTTCCTTTCTGTCTCTGTCTCTCTCCCCACTTTTTCTTTCCAACACCTCTCTCAAATTTTGTTCCCTTTTTCCCAAAAGAGTACCCAAATTGTGTGAGGGTTTGGGAAACAGAAACAGAATTACACAACCCCCTACACATAGGGACTGGATTAAAAAGAACGTATGTGCTTTTTCCCATTGTCCTCATATAAAAAAAATAAAAAAAAATAATAAATCTCTCTCACCTCTCCCCTCTTTTCTCTCCCTCTCCCCTTCTCTCTCTCTCCTCTCTCTCTTTTCTCTCTTCCTTTCTCTGGGCCCACAAAATCATTCGCTTAAACTTAAGCAGATAAAAAAAACACAAAAGGCGATAACAGGGAACAAAAGGGATATATAAAGAGAGAACAAGAAAAAACCCAAGAAAAAAAAACCCAACAAAAATCAACATACAGAGGGAAATATAACTGTTTTAAATTTAATTTGTTTGTTTTCTTTCCTTACAAAAAACGAAACACTATAGAAATTGCCCAAAAAAGAGTTTCAATAGAAAAGTAAACAAACGCCTCCACACTCCCCCTCCCCCCCCACCCCCCCCCACCCCACCCCCCCACCCCCAAAACCCCCCATTTTCCGGTACACCTTAAAACCACAGAAAAAAACCCCTCAAAAAATTTATATTTTTTCATCTTTTCTTTTCCCTTTTTTTGCCCCAAATTCCCAAAACTCTCCCGAATTGTGTTAAATGGATTTTTCTATTCGTTGATTTTGCATGTCCCCTTTTAAAAAAACCCTTTTTTTTTTCATTTTTTTTTTTAATTTCCAAAGTTTTTAAATCTCCCTGAATTTAAAGATCGTTCTTTTTTATGGGAAAAATTTTTCAATTCCCTCTTTCCCCCCTCTGAAATAATAAAGTCGTTTTCGTTTCGTCGTTTTTTGTCGTGTTTCTAGTGGTTTTGGGGTAATCGCGATGTATTAATTTTCACCCAAAAACTCGGGTTTATAAAGTCTGAAATTTTCTTCTCTTATCCTTGTTTCTTGCCCCTGTTTAAAAATTTGCTTTTAGAAAAAAGAGCAAAATAAAGGGAATTTCTCTTTGACATTTCATTTTTTTTATAAAAAAAAAAGAAAAGGGAAAAGCCAAAACTTTTTTAAGTTTTGTATAATTTACACACAATTTAAAGAAAAAAAAGCTAAAAACAAACTATTTTTTTGCAAAAATCAAGACATCCCCCAGAGAGAAGAGAGAGAGAGAGAAGAGAGGAAGAGAGAGGGGGGGGGTAGAGCGCGAGAGAGAGACAAGGGGACAGAGAACAACCCTACAGAACAGAGACAAGACAGACACACACAGAGACAGACAAAACAAAACAGATAGGGAGACAAAAAACAGAAAAACAGATAAGACAAAGACGGAAAAAAAAGGGAAAAGAAAAAGTGCACAGAGAGAAAAATAAGGAGGCAAACAAAAACAAACCCGGAAAGGGGAAGAGACAGACAATAAGACAAGAAATCCCGAGGGGAGAGAAAAGAGAGAGAGAGAGAGGAGAAGAGAAGAGAGAGAAGAGAGAGAGAAAAGAGAGAGAGAGAGAGAGAGAAGGGGAGAGAGAAATAAACAAAAAAAAATAAAAAGGGCGGGTAAAAAATACACACTTTTAGGCCGCGCATGGACACAGAGGCAAAACACATAAACCCCACACAGACAATTGACAGCCAAACAACAGAAACACGCACACCACACACACACACACCAACAAAACATACCCCACATAACCCCACACGAAACACAGACAAAAAACCCCACTGACTCACTCATTCACACAACACACACAACACAAACAGAAACACACAACACAAACACACACTGAAATCACTCATTCACACACACTCACACAAAAAACCACCACCACACACAAATACACACACAAACAATAAAAACTCACAAACACACTCCACCCCACACACACACACATACAACAGAAAACACAAAAAAACTCACAGTAATCTTGCTCACAAGCTAAAGCCCCTCTTTTCCCCGGGTTGAGTACTTACAAGACCGAGTTGGGCCCTACACTGGATGTAGACTCATTAATGCCTATTTTTCTTGATCCTCAAAATAAAAGAATAAAAATTAATTAAATTAAAAACACAAGGGGCGCGCGCGACACACGGACACACCCACAACACACACACACACACCCCACACCACAACAACACACACCCACACACACACACAAAAGTCACACACACCACACACACACACCCACACACAAGATCTCTTCTTCTCTTCCTCCCCTTCCCCCCCCCTTCTCTTCTTGGGATGGAACGGATGACAAAATCTACAAACTGCAATACAGGGGACGGGGATAAAAAAAGCAAAAGATGCTTATTCCATTACCCCGGGAAAAAAGACAAAAAAATAAATTTAATAAAAAACAAATACCTCTTTTTTTTTTTTTCTCCCGTCTGTCTGTCTGTCGTCTGTCTGTTTGTTGTCTGTCGTCGTCTTCCTGCGTCCTGCGTCTGTCTGTCTTCTTCCCCCCCTTTTTTCCCCCTCCTTCCTCTCCTCTCCCCCTCTCTCTCCTTCCTCTCTCTCTCCCTCCCCCCTCCCCCTTCTTCTTTCTGCTGTTCCCTCTGTCGTCTGTCTCCCTACCCCCCTCAATCCCCCCCCCCCTTTCCCTCTTCTTTTACTCCCCCCCCCTCTCTCTTCTTTCCCCCCCAGACACTTTCATCTCCTCATCGGTTCATATATTCAGCAGATTGGGTTTCTTCCCCTGGTCGGAAAGGGGAAATCAAACGTCGTTTTTTCTCCTGCACGTTGTCCTTAGTATGGGAACTGATGTTTTGGACTTTATTTTTTTTTTTCAATTCTCGTATCTTGAAGAAGAAGAAAGAGGAGGAGGAGAGAAGAAAAAGAAAAAGAAGAAGAAAAGAAAGAAGAAAGAAAAAGAAAAGAAGAAGAAGAAAAGAAGAAGGAAAGGGAAAAGAAGAAGAAAGAAAGAAGAAAGAAGAAAAAAAGAAAAGAAAAGAAAGAAAAAGAAGAAAAGGAAAAGAAGAAAAGAAAAGAAAGAAGAAGAAAAAGATGAAAAAAAAAAGGAAGAAGAAGAAAAGGGGAAGGAGGGGGGAGGAGGAGGAAAAGGGGGAGGACCAGGAGGGGAAGGGGGAAAAGGGAGGAGAAGGGAAGGAGAAGAAGAAAAAAAGAAGAAGAATGTAAGAAAAGAAATGAATTTTAAGAAGAACAAGAAAATGTTAAGAAAAATTAAAAGAAAATAATTCAAATAAGATGATGTAAGATGAGAGATGAAATAATATGAAAATGAAAATTTTATGAAATCTGTGCTGCTGCTGCTGCGCTTTTTTCGCTGCTGCTTGCTGCTGCTGTGCGTGCTTGAGAATGTGATTGTGGATATATGATAAAGAGGGAAAAAAGAGGAACGAACAATGGGATAAAAGAAAGTAAACAAAAATGAAGGGAAAAACCAGCGTCCCTGTGTCGATTAATACCACCGTGAATTTTTTTGTGTTTGCATAAAAAAAAAGAGCGAAATGAATAGTATTGAAATATTAAGGGGGGAAAAAGAACATTTTTAAACACATAGAAAGGTGAAACTGAAAATTGACACAAATAAAAAGAAAAAGGAGCATCGTCCGGGAAAGCAAAAAAAACAAAGATACAAACTCAAACCAAGCAAAGGGAGAAAGGGGCCCAGAAAAGCATCTATACGGCAGCCTTAGTCTTTAAAGCTATGGGAAAGGCGCTCTAGGAGTTAATTTTGGACAGCGCGGGGTTTTGTTGGAGATTGTACGGATGACAGTCCCTATGGCAGAGGGCACAGAACAAGTCCCCACGCTGCTCTGTTCCTGACTGCAGACTTTCTAAATATTTAGACAGATATAATCCGGTGAACAGCCAGCCTGAAAAGTTTGGCCTGTGACCAAAAAAATTTAAAAGCTGGACAACAGCAATATCAAACACCAGTAAAGAACCAAAATCAAAACAAACCAAAAAGAAAATGTTATCTAGGAAAATCACGAAAAAGCACATAAGGAAAAAAAACCCACACATTCAGGAAGTGCTTTTTTTCTGTTTACAGCGAATTCACGTTGATCCTACGTCTATATTTTTTTTTACTTTGAGAAGTTAGAGCTGCCAGTATCATTAGTCTACAAATTGTTTAACTTGATTTCCTGTTATTACTTCAGACAGCAAAGAACGTCTTTTTAATGTCTGAAAAGCTCAACACAATGACACGACAATCATCATTTGAAAAAAGAGAAAAAAAAATTGATTTACAAGGAAAAACAGGCCAAAGAACAAAACAGACTAAAACCTACAAGTCACTGAAAAGAGAAGGAAAACTGAAGAAATAAACAGACAGCAGGCAAAAAAACCCCCAACAAACCCGAACACTCAGGTACAAAACTTGTTAAAATTGGCAATACACTATTGCTATATTGCACTGGATACGACTGTAACGATTCCATAACAGTCAAGAAATGAGGAGGGGGGGAGGGGGTGGAGGTGGAGAGGGAGACAGGGTGAGGAATATTTCTGGGACAGGGGTAGAGTTGGAAGCTAAGTTGCACTAAAAGCACCTCGAAATTATGCCACATTAATACCCTGTTATTTGCTATTATGCCAGTGCGTTCGGGTCAGACTAGATTGACAAATTATAAAACCGCATAACCATCTTTATTGTATTAAGCACATGATGAATTATAAAATCACATTACCAAATTTATTGAATCAAGCACGGATAAGTTATGGATCTATTAAACGCCCACTTTGAATGATTAGGGCCATAGTCGTGCTGGCAGCCTAAGTGCATTGAAGTCGGTGGCCATGGGTTAGCCAGGACAATAGAAACAGACAGGGATCCACCACTGTCAGATTTGGGTCAGCGAGACACCAAGTATATATAGTATCATATATGTATGAGGGTAACTAAGTTAAAATCTGTTACAATGGGTTTCTTCTTCTTCTTCTTCTTCTTCTTCTTCTTCTTTGTCAAATGCCTACACATCACCTATTCTTTTTATTTTATTTTTAGAGGTTTTCTCTTTGACATTAAAACCAAGAAAAGCAGATTGAATGAAATGCAACTTAGCCTTTAGTTCAACTGAGAGTTCATTACAGGAAAACTAGAGCAGGGACATGAGAAGGATACATGTGCATAGCAAACACACAGATAGATAGAGAAAGAGAGAGAGAGAGAGAGAGAGAGAGAAGAGAGAGAGAGAGAGAGAGAGAAGGGGGGGGGAGAGATATAGAGACAGAGACAGACAGAGAGAGACAGGCAGACATACAGACACACAGGAAGAAAGGCAAGACCGGCAGACAGGTAGACAAACAGACCTACGTACGTACAGACAGACAGACAGACAGACAGATACAGACAGACATACATAGAGAAAGACACAGAGATAAAGAGTGACGTGTATATACAAACAAGCATACCAACAGACAGACAAATGTAAAACAAAGTGAGATAATTATTCGAGTAGAACTATTCTTTACAGGAGCGTTATCACATTAGTTTCTAATCTTCGCTTTAGGCATATGAATATCATTACTGTGAGAAGAATCGCTAGTCTGTTCGGAAAGGTTTGATATGTGTGTGTGTGGGAAGGGGGGGGGACGTACGATCGTGTGTGCGTGTGTGTGTGTTATTTATTTTATTTTTATTTATTTAATTCTTTTATATAGAGAATAATGGAATAAGCACGTATGTGCTTTTTTACATCCAGTGTGTGTGTGTGTGTGTGTGTGTGTGTGTGTGTGCGTGTGTGTGTGTATGTGTGTGTGCGTGCGTGCGTATGTGTGTGAGTGAGTGAGTGTGTTAGTGTTGGTATGGGTGTGTGTGTTTGTGAGTGTGTTTGTGTGTGTGTGTAAGTGTGTGTGTGTGTGAAATTCAAAGTCTTTTAAGATAGTGTATTAAATGAGGAGAACATTAATTTTTGTGTGTGAATATGTGTGCTTGTGTTGGTGTCTGTGTGTTTAGGTGTCTGTGTGTGTATGCATGTGTTTGTGTGTGTGTATGTGTGTTTTGTGCGCTGGTGCGCAATAAATGAGCAGACTTATACAATAATAATAATAATAATAATAATAATAATAAATGGAACACAAGTCCTTCGGATGAGACTATAAACCGAGGCTCCGTGTGCGAACGCATGCAGAACATCTTGCGCACACGTTAAATCCTGTTCCGCTGTTCGAAAGAGTAGGCCATTGTGTGCCGGTGGGAACAGATGACAAAATTATAAAACCGCATACACACGCATAAAAAAGCGCTTTGATTTGTAGCTGTACAAGATTCAGCGCTATATAAATTCTATACATTATTATTATTATTATTATTATTATTATTATTATTATTATTATTATTATTATTATTATATCTTGCAAAGACAAATCAAAGCGCATGCATTCAACCTAATCTTATACAGTCATGCAATCAATGATAAATAATCAATAGTTTAAACAAACAGATATTTACAAACATGGTGCGCTGCAGACATAATCTATGAAATAAAATTTCAATAGTCAAATGGTTTACAAAAGCACACACACACTCACACAGGTCGTATACTTTAGCAGGGTGATAGGACATGGGTTAGTGAAGGTGGGATAGCTCTGATATGAAACAGGAGGGGGGTAATCTTAGGTTTGAAATAAATATATCTTGAGGTTGGATTTGAAAGTGTCATAACTAGGTTTCTGGCGAAGAGAGAGAGGGAGCTCATTCCAGGTCGATGGACCCGAAATAGAGAAAGAGCGGCGGCCAACAGTGGATTGGTTGAATGTAGGTATTCGTAGGCACAAGATATCTGCAACTGAGCGGAGGGAACGTGAAGGAGTGTACAGGTTAAGACATTCACAGAGGTAGGAGGGTGCAGTTTTGTGGAGACATTTGTAACAGAGGGTACTGATCTTATAATTTACTCTCTGTGGCACAGGCAGCCAGTGGAGAGATCGCAAGAGAGGGGTAATGTGCTCAGATTTTTTTTTTCTGAGAACTAGTCGAGCTGCGGGTTTTGTATACGTTGAAGGGAGTGGATAGTTTGATGCTGGCAGACCAGACAAAAGAGAATGACAATAGTCCAGACGTGAAAGAATGAGAGAAGTGACAAGTTTGGCTGTTGCATCAGTGGACAGGTATTTTCGAATTGCACTAAATACGCCGTAATTGATAGTAGCACGACTGACAGTCTGGTGATGAATTTTTTCATAGAGAGTGTGTTGTCGATAACGACACCTAGATACTTCGCAGCAGTGGATAGAGGGACTGATGTATTGCCGAGTTCTATTGAAGCTGTTGTAATGGAAGAGAGTTTGTGTTTTGGTCCCTACGAGCATGGCTTCAGTTTATCTGCATTTAGCTGTAATTTGTTCTGTGTCATCCAGTTTTGAATATCTTCAAAGCAGCGGGCCATATTTGTCAGGAGAGAAGGCAGATTTTCAGGAGTAACACTGCTTTGAATCTGAGAGTCATCTGCGTAAAAATGATGGTTGATTTGATGACGGTTTATTATATGTGACAGTGGGGCAGTGTAAAGAGTGAAAAGAAGAGGGCCTAGAACTGATCCCTGTGGGACTCTGAATTCCAGTTTGGCAGGTACTGATTGAATCTTGTTTACTGCAACTGTCTGGAATCTGTCAGTAAGGTATGAATTAAACCAGGTGAGGGCTGTGCCAGTAACACCGAACGTTTTTTGAAGACGGGAGAGAAGAATCGAGTGGTCTATAGTACCGAAGGCTGCTGATAAGTCGAGTATAGTGAGAAGGGAGATTTTCCCTGAGTCAGAAGCGAGTAGAAGCGTGTTTAAAGTGTGTGCTAGGGTGGTTTCAGTGCTGTGGTTGACGCGATAGGCAGACTGAAACTCAGGAAGAAGATTGTTGGAGAGAAGATGGTTGTTGAGCTGTTTGAGAACTATTTTTTCAAGGACTTTAGAAATAAAAGGTAGATTGGAAACAGGTCTATAAATCTTCAGAATGTTAGGGTCAAGGTCATGCTTTTTGAGTAGAGGTGTGACTATTGCAGTTTTGAGAGCTGATGGAACATTCCTGAAACAAGAGATGAGTTTACTATTTTCGTGATAGTGGGTATAAGTTGTTGTAGGCACTGTGTAAACAGAGAAGCAGGTATAGGATCAAGATCACATGATTTTATAGTCATTTCTTTCAGAATTACTGTGATTTTTTTCTCATTTGTCGGATGAAAGAAAAGGAGAGGAGTGCCAGAGAATTGGGGATCAGGAAGTGCAGGCTGGAAAGGAGTCTGATCCAGTTTAGAACGAATGTTGTAGACTTTTTCAAAAAAGAATGCTGAAAATATAGATGGAAGTTCAGAGTGGTTGTGGATGGAAGGCAGAGGGCTTGCCTTCACAGGTCCAAGAAGAGTAGATGTAAGGGAAAAGAGAGATTTCATAGACCTGGCATCAAGAACTTGAGAAGAGTAATACTTTGTTTTTTCTGAAAGAATTAAAGATTTGACTTTGTTTACTTGTTTTCGAAAGAGCTGCTTATTAATTTCAGTTTTTGATTTTCGCCACTGCCGCTCTAGTTGCCTGCGTTTGCGCTTTGCGACAAGGATGTCATGGGTGTACCACGGCGCACATGGCCTATCAGGCAGGAGACGGTTAGTGGGGGGTGCATGCTCATCAAGGAGTTGGCTGAGAACATCATTGTAGTGTTTAGATGGGTTATTGTTGTCAGAGGTTTGTGATAGGCGTTCAGCAGCTTGTGTAGAGAAAGTTTGAATATCTATGGCCTTAAGGTTGCGACGGGTGACATACTTTTCTTTCTGATAGGCTTTGCAATATTTAGAGAGAAAAGAACAGCGGAATGATCAGAAAGTAGTTCATAAGTGATAGATACAGATGTGATCAGATCTTGGGAAACATCAGTAATGAGCCAGTCTAAAATATGTCCTGATCTGTGTGTTGCTTCGTTTACCAGCTGAGAAAGAGAGTGGTTCGACAAAGAAAGAGACAGACGTTTGACATCAGAAGAAGACTGGTTATCAAAATGGAAGTTAAAGTCACCGAGAATGATGAGCTTTCTGGGAGAGAGGCACGCTCAATACTCAGGGGATTAAATAGAAAAATGAAGCAAAAATCATCAAGCTTAGACAAAGAAGTTGTTGATTACACAGTCATACAAACTCATCTACGTTTCACCGGTCGTCAAGAATCAGGATGACAGACAGACATACAGACAGAAAACCATACAGACAGAGAGACAGACTTTCAGACAAGCAGCCAGAGACATTTCAGTGTGGATAGAGAGATAGCATCAAATCTCCTGCATATCAGATGAAATCGAGGTGGTGTTAATTGCTCCTAGCTATAATTGATCAAATATTCATTAGTCAGAGTGAATTTCTCTCTCTCTCTCTCTCTCTCTCTCTCTCTCTCTCTCTCTCTCTCTCTCTCTCTCTCTCTCTCTCTCTCTCTCTCTCTACTCTCTCTCTCTCTGTCTCTCTCTTTCTCTCTCTCACTCTCTCTCTCTCTCTCCTGCTCTCTCACTTTCTTTCTCTCTCCTGCTCTCTCACTTTCTCTCTCTCTCTCACTCTCTCTTGCCTTCTCTCTCTCTCTCACTTTCTCTCTCTCTCTCTGTCTCTCTCTCGCTCTCTGTCTGTCCTTACTTCTCCCACTCTCGTTTCTCTCTCTCTTTCTCTCTCTCTTTCTCTCTCTCTCTGTAATAAGTGTTGTTTATTATTAAGATGTATCCCTACAGGCGGGGACTGGATGTAAAAAAGCACATGAGTGCTTATTCATTATCCTCGAAATAAAAGAATTTGTCATTGTCATTGTCATTCTCTCTCTCTCTCTCTCTCTCTCTCTCTCCTCTCTCTCTCTCTCTCTCTCTCTCTCTCTCTCTCTCTCTCTCTCTCTCTCTCTCTCTCTCTCTCTCTCTCTCTCTCTCTCTCTCTCTGTTTCCTCTTCAAATAGGTTCCCTTAATTTTCGGCCAGTAAGATACACTTACTTAACAGCACTCAAATATTTCAGTCTCCTTATATATTTGAATACAGCATGTCTGTGTGAGAACTGTTATTATTTATTTATTTTTTAAAAACCCGTCCGTTTAACGTTCATTTCTGTGGCGGTTAAAGTGTTTTCTTTCATAAGACTACCAAGGCATCCAAACAAATAATGGTTCTGTTTTGTTTTATTTTATTAGTCTTTCATTTCGAGGATAATGGAATAAGCTCTCATGTAGTTTATTTTATTTTATTTTTTACATCCATTCCTTGTGTGCATGCAGTTGTGTGTATTTTTTTGTCATCTTTTCCCACTGGCACACAATGGCCTACTCTTCCGAAAAGCGGAACTGGTTTGAATGTGTGCGCAAAATGTTTTGCGTGCGTTCGCACACGGGACGTCGGTTTATAACCTCATCCGAAAAACTTTTGGAGGGAGTAGAGTCGGCACTGATGTTGACTCCAGAGGATATAATTATTATCTTGAACGAGATTCGGACCCAGGCCAACAGATCACGAACGCATGACTCTTACCACCAGGCTGTCCCGTCCTCCTCTTTATTAAGATTAAATTTTTATATATATTTATTTTATTCTTATATATCGAGAATAATGGAATAAGCGCTTGCATGCTTTTTTACATTTAGTCCCCGTGTGTATGCAGTTTTGTCAATTTTGTCATCTGTTCTCACCGGCTTACAATGGCCTACTCTTTTGAAAAGCGGAACAGGGTTTAACGTGTGCGCAAGATGTTATGCGTGCGTTCACACACGGGGCCTTGGTTTATAGTCTCATCCGAAGGACTTTTGGGGAGATTGACAAAAGCAAACACTTCCAGAAGATACTACTACTACTACTACTACTACTACTACTACTACTACTACTACTACTACTACTACTACTACTACTACTACTACTACTACTATCATAATCATAATCTCTCTCATAATAATAATAATAATAATAATAATAATAACAATAATGTTAATAATAATGCTAATAATAATAATAACAATACTACTACTACTACTACTAATAATAATAATTGTAATAACAATAATGAAAATAAAATATCATTCAGCGCTATATCTTGTAAAATATAAATCAAAGCTCTTTTATTCGACCCACTACTACACATGCAACCAGCAATAATTAACAGTTTTTAAAAAATCAAACACACACACACACACACAGGTTATGCACTTCGGCTGGGTAATAGGAATTTTGGTCTATTGAAGGCGGGTAACAAAAACCAACTCCTACAAACTCCAGTCGTTTACCAACAAATGCCTCAGGAACATCCCCAACATCAGGTGGCCGGAAGTCATATCCAACAAACAACTGTGGGACAGGACCAGACAAACCCCAATCGTGTCCATTATTAAACAAAGGAAGTGAGGATGGATCGGCCATACACTCCGCAAGCCTGCGTCAAATGTCACCAGGCAGGCCCTTGACTGGAATCCACAAGGGAAGCGGAAAGTTGGTCGACCAAAACAGACCTGGCGCAGAAGTGTTGACGAAGAAACGAAGGCAGCCGGAATGACATGGGCCGAGCTGAAGAAGATCTCCCAAAGCCGAGTTCGTTGGAGGGGTGTTGTTGCAGCCCTATGTTCCCCAAGGAACCAAGAGGCATAAGTCAAGTCAAGTCAAGAAGGCAGGGACAGACACTAATGAGCTGAAACAATAGGGGGAAGTCTAAGGATAGCAGTATGGAGTACAGATGAAAAAACAAAACTCGTCGCAGGTAAGCATATACAATATAGGAGGGATAGCGCTTCAGAGCAGCCTGTGGGACAAACAAGCAAGCGTTTTCTCCCGTTCAAGATTATGACTTTGAGCCTTTCTCCTTTTTCGAACTGTCAAATTGTTTCGATACTCTCTCTCTCTCTCTCTCTCTCTCTCTCTCTCTCTCTCTCTCTCTCTCTCTCTCTCTCTCTCCTCTCTCTCTCTCTCTCTCTCTCTCTCTCTCTCTCTCTCTCTCGCTCGCTTGCTCGCTCGCTCTCTCTCTCTCTCTCCCTCCCCCTCTATCTCTCTCTCTCCATCTCTCTCTCTCTTGTTCTCTCCCTCCACCCCTACCCTCTCTCTCTCCCTCCTTCTCTCTCTCTCTCGTTCTCTCCATCCATCCCTTTCCTCTCTCTCTCCCCTCCTCCCCCCCCCTCTCTCCCTCCTCCCCCCCCTCTCTCTCTCCATCTCTCTCCCTCTCTCTCTCCATCTCTCTCTCTCTCTCTCTCTCTCTCTCTCTCTCTCTCTCTCTCTCTCTCTCTCTCTCTCTCTCTCTCTCTCTCTCTCTCTCTCTCTCTCTCTCTCTCTCTCTCTCTCTCTCCCCTGCGCCCTCCTCTCTGAACTGCCAGCAGTTAAATGGTTCATCATCATCATCATGGAGAGCAGCTGCTTTGAACCTGTGCCTTCGTCTGCAGCAGGGAGCCAAGCACTGTGTCATCAAAGATGCATTACCGGGACTGGGTGTAAAGTGACTTTAGATGGCATATCTTTGTGTATAATCCACGATAAAATGTCTGTTCATGACGCTGATTGCCTGGCTGTTTGTCTGTCTACTGGTATGTCTTGCTGTGTGTCTGTCTGTTTCGCTTTATTCTTAGTTTTCGGTTACTTTCTGTCTTCGAAGTGTTTTTGTATCTACTTTGTGTTCTATTTCGTCTTTTTTGATGCACACATGTGTCCAAGCTCATGGGTATAACTTGCATGATTTTGTTCCCATTTCATACCGCTTTAGGTCACAGCAGATTTCTCAGCGTGAAATTCGGGCTGCTCTCCCTGGGGACAGCGCGTCGCCACAAGAGCATCGCCACCCTCTGTTGTTTTTATTTTCCTGTCTGCATCTGTATTTGTTTCCCTATCAGAGTGACTTTTTTTTACATAATTTTGCCAGGGACAACTCTCTTTATTGCCGTGAGTTCTTTATACGTGCGCTAATTAATTGTGTGTAACACACGGGACCTCGGTTTATCGTCTCATTCGAAAGACTAGCACCCAGATCAACACTCATGGTCTAGAGGATGAGGGACAAATTTTGCGGCCGGAGATCAAACCACCGAACACTTCCGACCCGGACTTTTTGCTTTCTAGGCAGGGCATTACTTCTGGACAACCGATTCATCCGTATAAGTCCCCACGTGTGTGGGTACATGTCCGCATATCGAGGTTCTGTCTGCAACAATCAGATCAAGGAAACATAAGAAATGGCACAAAGTGAGAGCTATATCTGACAAAGTTAAATAGAACATGCCACTCTTGAAAAAGAAACCCAAAGAAACAAAACAACATAACCACACAGGCAGCGGAAGAAAGAATAAACACGAAATTTGACTGTAAACCGAATGGTTCATTACTACCAGATTACTTATTTATCCTGCATGTTTTTGTATGTTGTGTGTATTCAAAGCAACTGACTTGTGTTATGCCCAATATGCTTTTCATGGGTTCTAGATACAGTTCAGTAGCTTTTGGTAAAAGATTAGGTTTGGCAGATGTAGATCCGTTGCTTCTATCTCAGATTCCAAAGATGGTGGATTTTACTACAATTGTGAAATAATCTAATGCCTTTCGATAAAAAAAAAAAACGCATGGAGATAAGACGGTCTATTATATATGACATAATTTATTAGTGTAGAAGTTACGTACTGTTTCGGATAAAGTTAAAAAGATGGCATTTATTACATATAATAATAATAATAGTAATAATAATAATAATAATAATAATAACAACAACAACAACAACAACAAACAATAATAATAATAATAATAATAATAATAATAATAATAATAATAATAATATAATAATAATAATAATAATAATAATAATAATAATAATAATAATGTATGGAATTTATATAGCGCTGAATCTTGTAAAGCAACAAATCAAAGCGCTCAGATTTAGTTTTTTTCGAGAATAATGGAATAATCACTCAGGTGCTTTTTTTTACATCAAGCCCCCAATGAGCAAAAAGCTTCATTAAAGCAGCTGACATTGGGTGCTGAATAACGCACAACTCAGAAACAATAATAACAAGTGTAGCCAGCAGCAAAGAAAACAACCAGAAAAAAGATAGGAGCAAAAGAGATGACAAAAAAGAAAGGAAGAAAAATGTAAACACAAATGAAAGAAAGAAAGAAAGAACGGAAGAAAAAAAGAAAGGTAACCGAAACGAAACGAAAGGAAGAAACAAAAATGAAAAAGAAAGAACATTTTACAAACAAAGAAACAAATTAACAAAGAAACAAAAATACAAAACGTGGAGAAACAATTAGGCGAACCAAAACAAAAAACCCAGCAATTTAGTAAACCAAATTATGTGGAAATAGCAAAAAACCTACCAAACTCTCTAACAATACATCGTCTGTTTTCCCCTCTCTTCTGATTTGTGTTCCCTTTCTCTTCTTCTTCAGCAAAATTTTTCTCCTTTTATCTATGCATTCTTCCAGTTCTTCTTCTTCTTCTTCTATTTCTTCTTTAAACTCTTCTTCTTGTTCTTGTTCTTGTTCTTGTTCTTGTTCTTGTTCTTGTTCTTGTTCTTCTTTTTCTTCTTCTTCTTCTTCTTCATCAAATTCTTCTTCTCCACATGCTTACTTTTTCTTCTTCTTCATCTCTGCATTTTTCTTCAGTGTATTGTCTATGTTTCTCCTTTTTCTAATAATATTATAAATTCGTGAAAAAAGTAATAACAAAAGAATATAAAAAAAATCCAGGATGACCAGTTTTTCTTTTTTTTTCTAGGGTAGTTTTTTTGTTTTCACACAGCGCTGCTGTGTGGGCTGTCTGCTGACAAAACTGACAGTTCCAAATGAACTCCCCTTTGATTTCCCCTGTCGGCCAGCAGAGGGCGCCCTTCAGATGCCACCCTGAACTAAAGGGCACGGCAGTTGAGTGCATGAAAGAAAGGGGTAGGGAGAGTGGAGGGCGTGAGAGAGTGTGTGTGTGTGTGGGGAAGGGGGGGGGGGGTAGCAGGGGGGGAGTGTAGGAAGCATTCCAAGGGGATGCATAAATAATATGCTACCAGAGAGCTATGCTCGCAATAAAACAAAATTCTCAAGCAATGTTTCTGGGAATAGTTTATACATGTGTGAAAGGTTAAGGTGTTTGCTTGAATTATTTAATAGATAATGATTTTTATGACAGCGGAATGGAAAACCCAGGAGTGTGTTTTATTATGAGTGTTTTTTGTCATTCAATTCCTAGAGTTGTTTTTTCCCATGACACACAACAGCCATATTTGACTTACAGATATGCTGTGTTTAACGGTTTATTTTTACCACTTTTTTTCAGGATGATAGCTTCCCAATAGATGATTTCCTATACACAGTACACTATGTACCATGATTGTAATATTTTTCATAGAATGTCATTAAGCTTAATGAAATTGTGTATCGTATGATGTCGTACAATCACCAGGAAGTATGAAAATTAACCTACAAATATATATCAGACTGAATCATGTTAAACACTATATTACCTAGATATAAAATACAGGGTTTTTTTGTTATGCTTTTAAGATTTAATTGCGCCAGCACTAGCAAAAGATTTATACGTTCTTTCAAACAGTCATTCTTATGTATCAAGCTATGTGAATACTTTCAACAAACCATTCAAATATTCTAATCCACATCCCACTGCTTTTTATTTAAAAGAAAAACCCCAAAAGACTTGTAAACACAAGTATATTACAAAGATTAAGTGATACAAAACTATCTTTTCACATTCTTCACCTATCCCGGGTACTAATGAAGATTTCACAACGAACTCCCACCATTTTCTGCTCGGAGTTAATATCAGTGTCTACCGTGGTCATATAGGCTTTACCTGTCATTGATCTTTGGCAACTCTGAAGTGTGTATCTTTTTGTTCAGGTTTGCAGGCTGATGGCTGTTGGTGGGTTCATACCTGAAATGCAGTCTATTGAGTGTGGATCAGTGGTCAGTAGCCATGGTCAATAAAGGACACTGGGAATTGCCACATCTGTGATATCACAGCCAACGCACACTGAAACCTTTAATATTCACAAGGGGTGACTTAGTGGTAGTGGCTTAAAACGAGTTCACTGGTGTTGTTGTTTCTTGGTGTATGTGTGTGTGTGTGTGTGTGTGGTGTGTTGTGTGTGTGTGTGTGTGTGTGTGTGTGTGTGTGTGTGTGTTTTGGTGGTATTACCTACTTTTCTATTTACCAGAGTACATGATAACAGAGCAATCAGAGAGATGTATTTATGATGTAATAGTAACTGGGTATGCTTTTCCAAGTTTCTGCTAGGGATCCATTTTATACTAAGAGCATAACATTGCTTACAAGTCTTTTCCTTTACTGAGTCAGCAGATCAAAGTCTCATGAGTGGATAAAAAGAAGGTAAAGGTGTCCCATAACCTATGTGGTGGTAGTGGAGTGAGGTGTCAGAGACCTTAGCTCCTCTAGGGACCTGCATATTGAGGACGGCGCCCTTCTCCTCTCCCTCGCTGCTTGATCTTACCTGACCCTAAAGAGACAGGTAGCCATTGACAGCTGGGTGAGCTGGGGGAGAGGGAGGGCGCTGTATTGAAGCCAAAGCGCATTAATGGTCACCCCTCCAATTGGTAACCACGCTCAATGTTGTTTAACTTAAACTGGGGGGAAAGCAAAGGCCCAGACCACTGAGCTATCACGTCCCCATGAGCGGATGCATGCACTGAATCCTATTCCACAATAAAAGCAACCACTATTTCCTAGAAGAGAGAGCCATTTATAGCTTATGACATCAAAAAAGCCCAATGGTTCTACTCAGCATACAGATAAATGTTACCAACTCAAAGAAAACGAAAACAAATCAGCCTATGATACCATTTCTGACCGACACACTGCCTACAACAAAATAAAGGCTGTGCTATACAACCTTCTCAAAGAGAGAAATATCAAGTGCATTCATAGAAAAAGAACCCAAGACAAGAAATAGGCTTTTTTCAGAAATAAAGGAAAAGAAGAAAGAAAGAAACTAGAAAGAAAAAAACAAACAAAGAAAGAAAAGCAAGGAAGAAAAAAAAGGCCCAAAAAACCAAGAGAGAAAAAAGAAAGAAAGTGAAAGACATAAGCAGCACAGATAGAGAGAGATGTATACAGACAGACAGACCGACAAACAGCCAAACACACAGAAAAAAACCAAAGAAAAGAAAACAACAAATACAACAAAAGGAAATAAAGGACACACAACTGAACAAAACAAAACAAACACTGTTTTTTAAAGATACAAACATTTCCTTTTCCCTTTAAACTGCTACGTTCAAACTTATAGCTTTTATTTTCCCAGCAACTTGGTATAAAGTGACGGGAAAAAACCCTAACAAACACAGGAAAAGCACACAGAACAACTCTGTTTGATCTGCTCCTGCTGTGCGGCTCTCTGCTGACAAAAACTGACAGTTCCAAATGAACCTTCCTTTGATTTCCCCTGCCGACAAACACAGACCGCCCTTTAGCTGTCACCCTGAACTAAAAGGGCACAGCAGTTGTAAGCGTGAGAGAAAGGAGAGGGTAGAGCATTCCAAGGGGATGCATACATAATATTCTCTAAGCATCATGCTTGTACCAGGAATTGTCCGAGCAATATCTGTAATTGTGGTGGGTTCGTCATTTGTATTCCATGCTGATGTGTTGGATTGAAATATGTAATACTAATTACATTATGGCTGGGTATTTCCATTTATCTGATTTTCTTTCTACTTGCTTAACGAAGACGACTATTTTGTAATATATAAACAGTCAGTGTAAGCAAAAGACACACTACTACTAAACAAAAATCATGACTCGTGAACACATTTGTCAGAGAAAATTAGAACAGAATACTTTTTTTCAAACATCATCAGAACTGCTTTTCTAGCTAAAGTATAACCTGAAAGGAAAGCACAATTTAAACATCAGTGTTTTGTAGTTTGTGGAGCGTTTTTAACAACAAAACTGGATTGGGCATAGACATGCATCCAATGTCAGAGTGAGAGAGATACAGAGCGAGGGAGAGGGAGAGATAGTAAGAGAGAGAGAAAACACGAAATGCTGAGAGAAAAATCCAGTGATTGTTTTTTTGTGTTTTTCTTTTATGTTTTGCAAGTATGCAATGAAGTAGAAAGGCTTTCTCAAAAATGATGACCACGGACCTCACATTCATAGACATGACATTATCTCTAAAGAAAACCGCATTTTGATCAGATAGGGCTTCCAAACATAATAAAATGGTTTAAAATCGATATGGCTGACTGGTTGATAGTGTTTACTTAGAATGTGTATTGATTTTTGGTATGCACAGCCACTGGGACTGCAAGTCCACCTGCACAAAAGGCCATTGTCTGTTCCTTTGCTGGTTTTTTCTTCATGGAAAAACGTTCATTTCATTACCGCGATGTACACTCTGAAAAGAATGGCTTCAGCTGAGACTTCAGAAAGAGAAAGGAGTCCTTTGAGGATTCTGGTTAGGATCACAGATCACAAGCGTTCAGTTGTTATAGCGCATCTGACTGCACCAGTAAACTTGTCCTTTGTCCTATCACTCACTCATCCCTTGGTCGGGACGACCGTTGGGGTACCCGCACAGACGCTGCAAGTGGACCGCCAAATGGTTCTGTCCTGGGCTGCTTTCAGGAGGTTTGGTACAGTGAGGCCGGTCCTATGTCCTATGTGCTTTGTCCTATGTGTGGTGGTTATTAATCATCTTATACTAACTCACTAAACACTATATACCCGTTGCCATTTTTGTGTAGCTTTGCCTCGTGGGTTATTTAGCTGTTTAACTATATTTGGTCATAGACCAGTACTATTGTATACAATATAGAATTTTCGGCAGAGCAGTAATTCATATCAGATGCTACACTGCATTGGTTTTTTTTTTTAATCATTATTGACTTCCCATCTATTTACACTATCTGGTATTTTATATCAATCAAAAGAAAAGCTGGTGACTATTTTCAAAAAAAAAAAAAGGGAATGTCAACACTACGTACAAAACAATTTAACAAATAGCATTTTAAAGTATGCATACTGACAGACAACCCTTTTCTGTTTATGTAACAAACATAAATGTAAAAGGTCAGTTGCAATCTCATCAATGGCACGAGGTTTCTAATAATAATCAGTGCTTTGCAATTACCTTCACTGCATGTTTTTGTCAAGAGCTTTTGAGAAATTGTAAAGTGAACCCCATTTCCCAGAAAAAACACCAAAATCCCCCACCAATTTAAACCAGTGAACACTTACAATAAAATGTGTACACACCCTCATCCTTTTATGTTTTGGAAGCAAGCAAGTGTGTGTGTGTTGGGGGGGGGGGTAGAGGGGTGGATGTGTCTGTATAAGTGCATTTGTCTGTGAAAGAGAAATGATAGAGAAAGACAGGCAGATATGGAACAGGCAGATACACAAAACTATAGATGTACCGAGAGAACAAGACACATATAAAGAGGGAGAGGGAGAGAGAGACGTTTGATATACGGACAAACAAACCGTTCCACAAAAATACATAAAATCCAACTGATGGTTGATAATAAATATTTGAACAATAATGCTTCAGCACTGTGGACAGCAATTCTTCTGATGGGTCCACTTATCTTCCCATGTGATCAGTCTTATTCTGCCCCCTCCCCCACCCTCTCTCTCTCTCTCTCTCTCTCTCTCTCTCTCTCTCTCTCTCTCTCTCTCTCTCTCTCTCTCTCTCTCTCTCTCTCTCTCTCTCTCTGTCATATTGTATAAATTGTGCTCATGCTGGACCCCTTGCCAAAAAGACTGTTTTGTTAATGGCAATACATTACTTTCAGAATTTAGTGCTCAGTCTCTCTCTCTCTCTCTCTCCTTCTCTCTTCTCTCTCTATCTCTCTCCTCTCTCTCTCTCTCTCTCTCTCTCTCTCTCTCTCTCACTCTGAAGCCAGAAGGGTTTAGTGCTTGGTCTAGGGAAAGCAGGTGGTGGAACTGTCAGATTATATGATGGGATCCTTCGGCCTTGGACAGAACAGGAGTTTTGGCAATGTACCATACTGAGGGGGCCAAAGGGGAGAGACTATACATGGAGAGGGTCGGCTATTGACATTCTGCTCAATTCCTCAGAGAGTCGCAGAGAACAGATAGCGATAATGGATTTGACACTAAGTGACCCTCAGTAGGTGTAATATGTCAAAAAGTGAAGGGAATGAAACAGCTATCCAGCTGTCCTGCTCACCACCTTTCAAACTATCTGAACAGACTGGTACCCGAATATTGGACCCATTGACCAAGCAACTGGCCAACCAATCAGAAAACCAATCAACCAGCCAGTGCGTACACACACCCACACAAGCATGCACGCACACTCTCTCTCTCTCACACACACACACACACGCACACATGCACGCACACACACAACGTGGGCTGGATGAACAAATGTCTTTGTAATTTAGTCTTTGACCCTGTGAAATAAAATTGCATTTGCATTTGTTACGTGCAGTAGACATGCATGCATGTAGATGCGCTGGCACACTTTAAACAAACACTTACACACACACACGCACGCACACACACACACACACATACACTTACACAACAAACAAACACACACACCTTTTCATAGAAATTCGGGGCTTGTTTTAGCGGAAAAACAACAAACAAAAAGAAACATAACAATAAACAGGGTAGCAAGCTGTTTCTTTTATTCTTTTATTTTGAGGATGACGGAAGAAGCACCCATGTGCTTTTTTCATCTAGTCCCTGTGTGCGTGCAGCTTTGTAAATGTTGTCATCCGTTCCCACTGGCTCACAATGGCCTACCTTCCCCAAAAGCCAAACTGGTTTTGACGTGTTCCCAAAGGTGAGCATGCGTTCGTTCGCACACGGGACCTCGGTTTATAGTCATCTGAAAGACTTTTGCGGAGAAGAGAGTGTGCCAGAAAAAGTAACACATATGCAAACACAGCAAACAGACCAATAAGAAAACAAGCAAAACAAATCCCTTAAGCCACACCATGATAGTTTGCTTTATAACTCTAGTCTCTTTACAGAGAGAGGTTATAGAGATGGTGTACTAACTAAAACATAAAACACCAGACTTCCCTGTGTGTGACGATCTTGTGCCATTGCCTGCGTCTCAGGAAATCATTTTCTTTAGTTCCTTTGGTGGAGTAGTCAGCTCATTTTCATGTGTTTTGTTTTACCTTCTACTTTCATAGACTGTGCCCTGAAAAGTGATCTTTCAAAGTTTGTCAGGGATTGTGACATTACTATACCAACATGCTTACTACTTCATTAACAAAACATGAATATACAGCTCGCTCTCTCTCTCCCTCTCTCTCTCTCTCGCTCTCTCTCTCTCTTCCCCCTCATCTCTCTCTCCCTCTCTCTCTCCCTCCTCTCTCTCTCTCTCGTTCCTCCCTCCCCCCCCCCCCCCCCCCTCCCTCTCTCTCTCTCTCTCCCTCCTCTCTCTCTCTCTTTGTCTCTCTCTCTCCCCTGCGCCCTCCTCTCTGATCTGCCAGCAGTTAAATGGTTCATCATCATCACAGTCCATGAGCAGCTGCTTTGAACCTGTGCCTTCGTCTGCAGGGGGCCAAGCACTGTGTCATCAAAGATGCATTACCGGGACTGGGTGTAAAGTGACTTTAGATGGCATATCTTTGTGTAGAATCCACGATAAAATGTCTGTCCATGACGTTGATTGCCTGGCTGTTTGTCTGTCTACTGGTCTGTCTTGTTGCCTGTCTGTCTGTTTCGTTTTATTCTTAGTTTTTGGTTACTTTCTGTCTCTTAAGTGTTTCTGCATCCACGTTTTGTTCTATTTCGTCTATTTTCATGAACACATTTATAGAAGCTCATGGGTATAACTTGCATTTTTTTTTTAGTTTTTAATTTTTCATTTCATACCACTTTAGGTCACGCAGATTTCTCTGCGGGAAATTCGGGCTGCTCTCCCTAGGGACAGGGCGTCGCCACAAGAGCAGTGCCACCCACTGTTGTTTTCCTTTTCCTGTCTGCATCTGTATTTGTTTCCCTATCAGAGTGACGTGGTATATATTTTTTTTACAGAATTTTGCCAGGGACACCTCTCTTATTGTCGAGGGTCCTTTTTACGTGTGCTAATTCATTTTGTGTAACGCACGGGACCTCGGTTTATCATCTCATTCGAAAGACTAGCACCCAGGCCACCACTCATGGTCTTTAGGATGAGGGACAAGGTTTTTGGCCCAAACAGGGATCAAACCACCGCACACTTCCGACCCGTACTTTTCGCTTTCTAGGCAGGGGCATTACTTCTGGACAACCGATTCATCCGTACAAGTTCGCGTGTGTGTGGGTACATGTCCGCATATCGAGGTTCTTTCTGCAACAATCAGATCAAGTAAACAAAAGAAATGGCACAAAGAGAGAACTATATCTGACAAAGTTTAATAGAACATGTCACTCTTGAAAAAGAAACCCCAAAAAACTAAACAACATAATCATACAAGCAGCGGAAGAAAGAATAAACAGGAAATTTGAATGTCAACCGATGGTTCATTACCGACAGACTACTTATCTATCCTGCATGTATGTGTATGTTCTGTGAATTCAAAGCAACTGACTTGTGTAATTCCCGATATGATTTTCATGGGTTCTAGATACAGTTCAGTAGCTTTTGGTAGAAGATTAGTTTTGGCAGATGTAATTCCGCAGCTCCTATTTCAGACCCCATTGATGATGGGTTTTGCTACATTAGTGAAAGAAATCTAAAGCCTTTCGATAAACAAAAACATAGAGATAGGACGGTCTACTATGTATTACATAATTTATTAGGGTAAAAGGTATGTACTGTTACGGATAAAGTTAAAAAGATGGTATTTATGGCATATGAGCAGAAAGCTTTATTAAAACAGTTGACATTGGATGCTGAATAACTACAACTCAGAAACAGTAATAGCCAGCAGCAAAGTAAACAACCAGAAAAAGGATAGAAGCAAAAGAGATGACAAAGGAAAGAAAATGTAAACACAAATGAAAGAAAGAAAGACCGGAAGAAAAAAGAAAGGAAAACGAAATGAAGCGAAAGGAAGAAACGAAAGAAGAAAAAGAAAGAACATTTAACAAACAAACAATCAAATTAACAAACAAACAAAAATACAAAATGTAGAGAAACAATTAGGCAAACCAAACCAAACAACCCAGCAATTTAGTAAACCAAATTATGTGGAAATAGCAAAAAACACACCAAACTCTCCAATGATGCATCGTCTGTTTTCCCTCTCTTCTGATAATTTTGTGTTTCCTTACTCTTTTTCTTCGTCAAAATTCTTCACCTTCTTCTATACATTCTTCCAGTTCTTCTTCTTCTTCTTCTTCTTCTTCTTCTTCTTCTTCTTCTTCTTCTTCTTCTTCTTCTTCTTCTTCTTCTTCTTTTCTTCTTCTTCTTCTTCTTCTTCACGTTCTTCTTCTTAAACTTTTCTTCAAATTCTTATTCATCAAATTTTTCTTGTCCACACGCTTACTTTTTCTTAAATTCTTTTTCTTCTTCTTCATCTCTGCATTTTTCTCTGTTGTATTGTGTATCTTTCTTCTTTTTCTAATAATATTTTGCATTTATGAAAAATGTCATAACAAGAAAATAAAGAAAAAAAACAGGCTGACCATAGTTTTTCTAGTAGTTTTTGTTTTTCTTTTTTTCACTCAGCGCTGCTGTGTGGCCTGTCTGCTGACAAAACTGACAGTTCCAAATGAACTCCCCTTTGATTTCCCCTGTCGGCCAGCAGAGGGCGCCCTTCAGATGCCACCCTGAACTAAAGGGCACGGCAGTTGTGTGCATGAAAGAAAGGGGTAGGGAGAGTGGTGGGCTGAGAGTGTGTGTGGAGGGTGGGGAGGGTAGGAAGCATTCCAAGGGGATGCATAAATAATATGCTACCAGAGAGCAATGCTCGCAATAAAACAAAATCCTCAAGCAATGTTTCTTGGAACAGTTTATACGTGTGTGAAAGGTTAAGGTGTTTGCTTGAATTATTTAATAGATAATGATTTTTATGACAGCGGAATGGAAAACCCAGGAGTGTGTTTTATTATGAGTGTTTCTCGTCTTTCAATTCCTAGAGTTGTTTTTTTCCACCAAGACACACAACAGCAATATTTCACGTACAGATATGCTGTGTTTAACGTTTTACTTTTTCCACTTTTTTCAGGATGATGGCTTTTCCATAGATGATTTCGTAAACACATTACACTATGTACCATGGTTGTAATATTTTTCATTAAATGTCATTAAGCTTAATGAAATTGTGTATCGTATGATGTCACACAATCACCAGGAGGTATTTAAATGAACCTACAAATATATATATCAGGCTGAATCAGGTTAAAGGTAGATCGGTGGCCTAGAGGTAACGCGCCTGTCTAGAAAGCGAAAAGTCCAGGTCGGAAGTGTGCGGTGGTTTTAATTCTGTTTGGATCCAAAACTTTTTCCCCATCCATTAGATCATGAATGGTGGTCTGGTTGCTAGTCTTTCGCATGAGATGACACCCGAGGTCCCGTGTGTTGCACATAATTATTTAGCGCACGTAAAAGAACCCACGGCAACAAGAGAGTTGTCCCTGGCAAAATTATGTAGAAAAAGCCACTCTGATAGGGAAACAAATACAGTTGCAGACAGGAAAAAAGAAAAGAAAGGGTGGTGCTGCTCTAGCGGCGATGTGCTCTCCCCGGGGAGAGCACAGAGAAATCTGCCATGACTTTAAGTAGTATAAATAAAAAACTAATTAAATAAATAATTAAATAAATAAACACCACATTATCTAAGTATGAAATATCCATTTGTCGTTATGCTTTTAGGATTTAATTGCGCCAACACTAACAAACTATGTATACGTTCTTTCAAAAGGTCATTCTTATGTATAAGCTATGTGAATAATTTCAACAAACAATTCATATATTCTAAAACACATCACACTACTTTTTATTTTTAAAAAATCCAAAAGACTTGTAAACACAAGTGTATTATACAGATAAAGTGGTAAAACAATACCTTTTCATCTTTTTCACCTATCCCAGGTACTGATGAAGATTTCGCAATGAGCTCCCTCCATTGTCTGCTCTGAATTAAAATCAGTGTCCACCGTGTTCATAATGGTTTTACCTGTCATTGATCTTTGGCAACTCTGAAGGGTGTATATTTTAGTTCAGGTTTGCTAAGTGATGGCTGTTGGTGGGCTCATACCTGAATTACAGTCTATTGAGTGCTGATCAGTGATCAGTAGCCATGGTCAATAAAGGACACTGGGAATTGCCACATCTGTGATAGGAACGCCAACACATACTAAAAACCTTGAATATCCACAAGGGTGACTTAGTGGCAGTGGCTTAAAACGCGTTCATTGGGGTTGTTGTTTTTGGTGTGTTTATTTATTTTATTTTATTCTTTTATATCGAGGATAATGGAATAATCACTTATGTGCATTTTTACATCCAGGGTCCCTGTGTATGCGGATTTGTGAATTATGTCATCTGTTCCCACTGGCACACAATGGCCTACTCTTACTCTTACATGTGTGTGTGTGTGTGTGTGTGTGTGTGTGTGTTTTGGTGGTATTACATACTTTTCTATTTACCAGAGCACATGATAACAGAGCAATCAGAGAGATGGATTTATGATGTAATAGTAACTTGGTATGCTTTTCCAAGTTTTTGCTAGGGATCCATTTTATACAAAGAACATAGCGTTGCTTACAAGTCTTTTCCTTTACTGAGTCAGCTGACAAAAGTCTCATGAGTGGATAAAAAGAAGGTAAAGGTGTCCCATAACCTATGTGGTGGTAGGGGAGTGAGGTGTCAGAGACCTTAGCTCCTCTAGGGACCTGCATATTGAGGACGGCGCCCTTCTCCTCTCCCTCGCTGCTTTATCTTACCTGACCCAAAAGAGGCAGGTAGACATTGACAGCTGGGTGAACTGGGGGAGGGTAGGGGGAGAGGGGCACCTTACTAAATTCAAAGCGCATAAACGGTCACCCCTCCTATTGATAACCATGCTCGATGTTGTTTAACCTAAGCTGGGGGAAAACAAGCATCCTGACCACTGAGCTATCACGTCTCTATGAGCGGATGCGTGCACTAAATCCTATTCCACAATAAAAGCACATCACTATTTCATAGAAGAGAGGGCCATCTATGGCTTATGAAATGAAAAAAGCACAATGGTTCTACTCAGCATGCAGATAAATATTACCAACACAAAACAAAACGAAACAAAATAAACCTATGATACTATGTCTGACTGACACACCGCCTAAAACAAAATAAAGGTTGTCCTACACAACCTTCTCAAAGAGGGAGATATCAAGTGCATTCATAGAAAAAGAACCCAAGAAAAGAAATAGATTTTTTTTCAGAAAATAAGAAAAAATAAGAAAGAAAGAAGAAAGAAACTAGAAAGAAAAAAAAAAGAAAGAAAGAAAAGCAAGGAAGAAAAACCCAGAAAAAAAACCAAGAAAGACAGAAAAAAGAAAGAAAGTGAAAAGCAAAATCAGCACAGATAGAGAGAGATGTATACAGACAGACAGACAGACAGACAGACAGACAGACAGACGGAAAAACAGCTAAACACACAGAAAAAAAATCAAAGAAAAGAAAACAACAAATACAACAAAAGGAAATAAAGGACACACAACTGAACAAAACAAAACAAACACTGTATTGCTTTTGCCCTTTAAACTGCTACATTCAAACTTATAGCTTTTTATTTTCTCAGCAACTTGGTATAAAGAGGAAACAAAACCTAACAACAAAAAAGAAAAAGCACACAGAACAACCCTGTTTGATCTGCTCCTGCTGTGCGGCTCCCTGCTGACAAAAACTGACAGTTCCAAATGAACCTTCCTTTGATTTCCCCTGCCAACAAACACAGACCGCCCTTTAGCTGTCACCCTGAACTAAAAGGGCACAGCAGTTGTAAGCATGAGAGAAAGGAGAGGGTAGAGCATTCCAAGAGGATGCATACATAATATTCTCTAAGCATCATGCTTGTAATCGGAATTGTCTGAGCAATATCTGTAATTGTGGTGGGTTCGTCATTTGTGTTCCATGCTGATGTGTTGGATTGAAATCTGTAGTAGTAATTACATTATGGCTGGATATTTCCATGCATCTGGCTTTCTATCTACTTGCTTAACGATCACGACTATTTTGTTATATATAAACAGTCAGTGTAAGCAAAAGACGCACTACGCCTAAACAAAAATTATGACTCGTGAACACATTTGTCAGATAAAATAAGAACAGAATACTCTTTTCAAATATCACCAGAACTGCTTTTATAGCAAAAGTATAACCTGAAATGAAAGTACAATTTAAACATCAGTGTTTTTGTAGTCTGTGGAGTGTTTAAACAACAAAACTGGACTGGGCATAGACATACATCCAATGTCAGAG
>CM054144.1:32700412-32750412 GCA_028751875.1 Rapana venosa
TGTGTGTGTGTGTGTGTGTGTGTGTGTGTGTGTGTGTGTGTGTGTGTGTGTGTGTGTGTGTGTGTGTTTGTGTTTGTGTGTGCGCGTGTACTTCGGTGCATCAAAAATACGTTAAGCTAATGACCCATGAATCCTGCTGTATTGTTGTGCAGTTCTTCTGACCCCAAACAGCTGAAAGATTTAATTAGTGCCAGACTTTATCTGCTACATGTCGGAATCATGACGCATTGAATTTCTTATTTGCATAGTTGAAACATATATTCATGGTTTTCTGCTTTTGAATACGTGTGTGTGTATGTGTGTGTTTGTGCGTGTTGTGTGTTGTGTGTGTGTGTGTGTGTGTGTGTGTGTGTGTGTGTGTGTGTGTGTGTGTGCTGTGTGTATTGTGTGTGTTGTGCGTGTTGTGTTAGGTGTGTATGTGTGTGAGTGTAGGTGTGTGTATGTTTAAGTGTGTACATACCATGTATATAAATGAACCCTTGTACAAACGTTTACTCTCAAATAGAGACTAACACAAAAGAAGACATACCATTCCAATGGATAGCTAGTCGCTTGCATTTCTAATACTATGCCGTCAATCAAGAGGCAAAAGCTTTCAACCTCTTGCTTTTACAAACAGACACACACACACGCACGCGCGCACACACAAACACACACACTAACAAACGCACGTACATACACATAACGCACAAACACACACACAAACACACATTCATACGCACACACACAAACACACAAACACACACATTAATTCAAAAGCAGACAACCACATAGTTTTCAACTATGCAAATAAGAAGCTCAATGCCTCCATTCCAACATGTTGCAAATCAAGTCCGGCACTAATCTAATCTTTTAAACAGTTCTCAGTCAGCAGAACTACACAACAGTACTGTAGAGATCAAACGTACTGTGTGGGTCATTAGTTTAACGTCTCTTTTGACGCATTAAAGGACAGCAATTGGTGTGTCACTGCATTCTGATCATCTGGATTGCAACACCACATCATCACTCTCACAGATCACTGTGTCAGGATATCACTGAGAGAAAGCTTATTACAAAGAGTAAACGGTCTTGCTTCAGAAGTTTCTCTTTAAGGCTTTGTCAGTTATGGCTATGTTTTATTGTCATTTATTTTTTTATTTTTTTCTGTCAGTTATCTCTACTTCACTTTATTAACTGGGACACAGTAACCAGCTTCGCTAGTCTTTTTCCAAAGAATCTCTGTAGCTGTCTCTCCTTGTAAGTTCTGTTTGAAAACGTATCAACAAAATATGATTTGCTGTGTAGTCAATATTTAGGTACTTGTCTCATAAAATGATGCCACTTGGTGCACAGAGATTATCATGTGGGTATACTTGCATTGCGTTGTTTGGAAACATAGGTGTGCATTGACAGGTAAGAGAAAAGATAGCCACAAGCAAAATTGGGATTTTTTTGTTACAGAGAAAAAAATGATCAGCTGGGGTGTACTGCTACGAATGAAGGTAGTATTCAATAAAATACAGTGTAATAGAGTGTAAGATGAACACACACTCACACACACACACACACACACATTCACACTGAAAGAGTATCAGATTCTACTTGCCAACAACTTTTTTTCTAAGAATGTTCTTTTTCTACATAAATCTAAGCCCACAATATAAGAGAGAGAAAAGGAATGGGAATTCTTAAAGCAAAGGAAGCATAAAGCGACGCAAAAGAAAACACGATTTCAACAAGAATAACAAAAATAACCATAGTAAAATCTAAAGTACTGAGAGAAAAGGAAAAATATAAGAAAAGGAAATAAAATGTCCATTCCTTCAGAGACAACAGCTAAAGAGCAACAGCTACCATCTCCCTGAGTCATTTTCTTTCCACTCTGTACAGTTTATCACCTAGGGCAATGCCTCTGTTATTGCTCCTACTGTTCTACAGCCAGTGAACTCCCCTGTCCCAGGGGAGAGCACTGTATAATGGAAAAATGGCTACCAGCAGCTGGCTGTACAATCATCTCTTGACTAGCAGGCATTGCTATTGAACTAGATAATAAAGTTGCAGCGGGTGTTACTGGAAATACACGCCACTTTTCAGAGATTCAGACTACAGCCTGCTTAGAAACAAACTATCTTAGCAATTTGAGTCCTAGCTCCATACTTTGGAGACACAAGTACACCCACACCCACCCACACACACACACTCACACACACAGAGTTAATCAAAAAGTAGACAACCAGAACAATAATTTTCAACTATGCAAATAAGAAACTCAATGCCTCCATTTGGACATGTAGCAAATCAAGTCCCGCACTGATTTAATTTTTTAGCTGTTCTCGCTCAGCAGAACCGCACAATGGTAGTGTTGAGATCAAACATTCTTCCTGGGTCATTAGCTTGACCTCTCTTTTGAGGCACTGAAAGACAGCTATTGGTTTGTCACTGCCATCTGAATAATTGAACCACAACACATCATTGCTCTCACAGATCACTGTGTGAGGATCATCACCTGAAGAAAGCATAATACTAAGATTAACATAGTTTATTTTTTGGCCTTCTCAAGTTTCTATTATAGGATCTGTCAGTTATCTCTATGTTCTATTGTCAGTAGGTCATTGTGTACCGGTGGGAACAGATGTCAAACTTTTAAAAAACCGCATACACACATAAATTTAAAAAAGAAGAAAAAGCACTTTGATTTGTTGCTTTACAAGATTCAGCACTACATAAATTCCATATATTATTATTATTATTTCGACTTTAAAAAAATTCAGGTATCTCTTCTACACAAGCTTTCTTAACAGGGACACAGAAGCCAGCTCATGTAGTCTTCTCCATAGAATCTGGGTAAGTATATGTCATTATAGGTTCTTTTCGAAAACACTTCAAAAAGGTCAGTGTTGCTATGATGGTCACTTTGTGGTTCCTTGTCCACACAGTGATGTCGTTTGGGGCAGGGAGGTTTCCATGTGGATCTTTTTGCATCGTGATGTTTGGAGATGTTGGTGTGTGTGTGCGTGTGCGTCTGCATGTGTGTGTGTGTGTGTGTGTGTTGCAGATGAGAGAAGAGACAGCCTCAAATGAAAACATGGAACTTTCACAGGAACAAAATGCCCACTTGCAGTATACTGCTATAAATTGATATAGTATTCAATACAACAAAGTGCAGTAGAACACAAGTCACACCCATAAACACACATGCACATGCACACACACATACAAACACACACTCACACACATGCACACATTCACTCACACACGCACACGCACACACACACACACAGACACTGAAAGAGGGTATCATATGCTACTTCCTAGCAAACGTTTCCTTAAGAACTTTTTCTTCCAAATTCATGTAAAATATCATAGAGAAAAAAGACTATTGATCATTAAAGCAAATGAAGCATAAGACCAATACAAAGACAAAATGAAACGAGCAAGGATAAAAAACAGAACTACAATAAAGTCTTGAAATACTGCAAAGAAGATATAAAACAAGAAAAAGGCTATTCCTTCAGAGACTATAACTAAAGAGCCACTAATGTTACCCTCTCCCCAGAGTCATCTTCACTCCCCATCTCTTTTGCCGGATACAGCAATGACTTTCTGTTATTGCTTCCATTGTTCTACAGCCAGTGAGCTCCCCCTGTCCCATGGGAGAGCACTGTATAATGGAAAATGGCTATCAGAGGCCAACTGTGCAGTTGTCCTTTGTGGAGCAGGCATGACTATTTTACAAGAAAATGAAGTGACAGCCGGTGTAATCTGGAATGGAATCTGCCCTACAGAGTTTCAGATGACAGCCATACTACAGCATAGTATTTATCAACTGGATTCATCATACGATACATTTGGACACACACACACACACTGTGTCCATACAAATTCAATTTTAGTGGATGTACAACAAACAAAAGAAAAAACACCCAACAGACAGATGAGTAAGCGTGCCAAACTAAGCAAACAAATAAGCAAACAAAGCAAAGACACCAATAAGACAAAAACCAAAAACAAAACCAGTGAAGCCACAACATGATAGTTTGCATTATAAATCCAGCCCCCTCAGAGAGAGAGGTTATAAAGACGGTGTACTGACTTAAACAAAAGAAGAAAAAAGAACACAAAACCGTCCCCTTTGAGTTGATTTTCAGGCACTGCCCACATCTCAGGACACCATTTTCCTTTGTTCTTTTTGTGGAGTTGTCAGCTCATTTCCATGATTTTGTTTCTTCTTCTTCTTTCAATCCAGAAGGACCATAGAGCCGGAGCTTATCCCAGTTTCTGTAGCGTTAAGCGAACTGATGGTTTTTCACCACCCCTGTGACAGGACGCTAGTCTGTCGCCAGATACTTCCCCAGCAGAGCTGGTACCCACTTGTACACCTGGGTGGAGTGAGGAAAATAGGAGTAAAGTGTCTTTCCCAAGGACACAACACCGAGCCGAGCGGGATCGAACCCGCGACCTCTGGATCACGAGTCGACCGCCTAAACCACTCGACCACGGTGCCTCCTATGATTTTGTTTGCACTGCCTTTAACCGTCATAAACTGTGCCCTGAAAAAAATAGTGATCTTTTAAAGTTTGTCAGCGGATTGTGATATCAGTACACCAACATACCACTTCAGTCATACAACAAACATTGTACATCTCTCTCTCTCCTCTCTCTCTCTCTCTCTCTCTCCTATATATATATATATATATATATAATATATATATATATATATATATATATATATCTCGCTCTCTCTCTGCCCTGTCTATCTGTCTAAGCCTGTCTGTCTCTCTCTCTAAGTCTTTATGTCTCTTTCTCTCTGTCTGTCTGTCTGTCTGATACAGCTCTCTATCCCTCTCTCTCTCCAAGTCTCTTTTCTTCTCTCTCTCGTTATGAGTTCTCTCCTCTCTCATCTCTCTCTCCCTTCTATCTGTCTCGCCTGTCTGTCTCGTCTGTCTGTCTTCTATCTGTCTAAGCCGTCCAGTCTGTTTTCTTGTCTGTTTCTCTCTCTCTCTGTCTGTCTCTCCACCCTCTCTCTCTCTACTCCCTCTCTCTCTCTCTCTGTCTCTCTGCTCTGTCTATCGTCTCTGTCTGTCCTCTCTCTCTAATCTTTCCTCTTCTCTCTTCTCGTCTCTCGTACAGCTATCTCTCTCTCTCTGTCTCTTATCTGTCTAAGCCTGTCTGTCTGTGTCTCTCTCCTGTCTTGTTCTCTTGTCTCTCTGTCTCTCTCCTCTCTCCTCTCTCCCTCCTCTCCCTCTCTCTCTCATCTCCCTCTCCTCTCCCTCTCCCTCTCTCAGACACACACACTCGTGCACGCAGATGCATTGCATGGGTTGCCCTTTCTCAACAAAAGCTTTGCTATAACCGTTTTCTCTCTCTACATAATGAAATCGATACAAATCGAAGACAATGTAAGAAAACACACAAAGCAACGAAAAATCAAAACAAACTCATACAGAGAGAAAAAAAAACCAGTACCAGCTTTGAAACAGAATTGCAATAAACCATTAAATTACACTCTTGTAAAAAAACAGAAATAAAAAGTGTTAAAAGGACATTTCTTTGGGTACAATAAACTACATACAGAAGCAGTGTGTGAACCTTTTCTCAGAGACATTTTCTTTTCGCAACCGTCTCATGGAATACAACAATGACTGTATTACTGCTCCTACGCTGCTACTGATGCTGCTGCAGCCAGTGAACTGACTTGTCTCATGGGAAAGATTTCAAGAGGGAAGGCACTCGGCAGGCTAAAAGCACTGTACTCTCTGCTAAGCAGACAGCGTTACTGCTGCAGAGGAAGATGCAGGCGCTGACCAGTGTTATTGGAAATACAAGACGTAACACAGGGCTGCATGTCCTCTCTAGTACTAACTATAGTCTCTGTATCAGTTGAAGCCTGCACACGGCACTTATGTGTACAGCAGTTATGGCAAACACGCGCTCACGTACGCGCGTGCACACACACACACACACACACACACACACACACACACACACACACACACACATACACGTACGCACACGCAAGCGTGTGCAATATATTACCATTTTTAAAACAACGTTTCTAGAAACAGTTTCATATCTGACAGTGATATAATGGAACAGACAAAATATAAAAAAAATACGTACAAAACTATAAACAACAATGAAGAGAGAAACCAGCCCCAAATATATTTTTTACATGCAAGAAATAAAACACAGTTTCAAATCACTCACACATATATATATATATATATATATATATATATATATATATATATATATATATAATAATATATATATATATATATAATATATATATATATATATATATATATATATATATATATATATATGTGTGTGTGTGTGTGTGTGTGTGTGTGTGTGTGTGTGTGTGTGTGTGTGTGTGTGTGTGTGTATACTATAAAAAGAAAATGGATAGACAAATCCTTCAGAGAATGCTACCTTCTCTTAATACAGCCATTTTGTTTTCTCATCTGTCTTGCGGAATAGGGCAATGATTTTGTGCTGTTGCCAGTAAAATGTTACAACCTGTAAGCTCCCAAGTCCCATAGGACTGGCTGTAGTGTCGTTAAAGAGGCTAACTGGATTAAGATATTCAACTGTGCAAATCTGGTTTTTAAAAAAAAGTAGCCAGCTCGAACTCATTATTTTCGTAACCTGCTTAGCTCCTCCTATTCTCTAAACAAACTTAAAAAAAACACCTGGAAATTTAATAACAGCAATACAAAGACAATAATTATGTGTATATGTAAAGAAGATCTTATTTTTGCAGATCATTCAACATTAGGACATTACCCACTTCACAACACAACAGACAGCCTTGGGCATAGAAGTACAGTTGACAGCGGTCTAATGGTAAGGCAGCCACCTTGAAAAATAGGAGTTGCGGGTTTGATCCTTGTTTCAACCCAGACTGCTACCTCATCGACCTGACATTGGCAGTGGTTTGCGTGCTGGTGTCTTGGACGAATTGATAAACCCCTGTGCTATGTGCATCCTAACAAGCATAACAGAACCAGTGGTAGTAAGCAGGCTGGTCATGAAATGTATCTTTAGAATATTCCACTCACAAAGGAAAATAGGTACACTTACAGACAGGTAAGAGAATAATGGGTGAGATTGGTTATATTGTGGTGATTGGCCTTCTCTGAGTAGAGCATCCTCAGGTCTGATACTTAGAAATCTGCTGTGATTAAGAAGTTTATATAATTCGATACTTGGCAGTGCAAAGGCAGGAAGCAGGAATAGATATGTACAATCTGGTGATGTTCAAGCAGCGTTAACACTGTAAAGTAATAAGAAGTGGCATTTGGTATACAAAGCCAAAGTAAAGCACTTGTTAGGGTTAAGGCTACAACTACCATACCCTGTATTAGCTAAGCTTGTGAACTGTAAGTTTAAGATTATACAAAGAGAAGAGTTTGTGAACACACACACACACACACACACACCACACACACACACACACACACACACACACACAACACACACACACACAGTCTATCTGTTCTTAACAAACATTTTCTTAACAATTTTCTTTTTGTTTCTTCTACTCAAATGAAAATCAAAAGAAAAAAATAGATTGCAGACAAAAAGCAAGAGCTGCAAGGAAACAGTTAACAGAAAAGGATCCAAGAAGTGAACAAAAATAAAGGAAAACAATCGTGTCTTGCTATATTCCGAGGAAGAAAAGGAGATACAATGAAATGAATAGAACGTTCCTCCAGAGACAATAACTAAAAAGCAATGAATCTTACTTTCCTTCAGAAACCATTTCTTTTCTAGAATCTCTCCCAGAATATAGCTACGATTCTCTGTTAATGCGTTCTCAGTTTTTACAGCCAGTGCGCTCCCTTGCCCCATGGGGAGAGCACTCGACAATGAAGAAAGGCAATGGGCAGACAAGTGTACAGTGGTGGCCTGCCCTGCTGGCAAAATGTCCATGCAGGAGTGTGTTGTTTGAAATACACGCTATAATACAGAGTTCCAGATTAGAGCTATATTACAACATACTACGTATTAATGAAAGCCTGTTTTCCGTATTTTATTTAAACGTAAGCGATTTCAAATACTCTCTCTCTCTGTCTTTTTTTCTCTTTGGGGTGCTCTTCTTTTGAAATCTTTTATAGAAAAAGTCTCCACAGGCAAATATGATAGTCAAATGAAACGGAAAAAAATACGAAATACATAAATATAAGAACAATACAAAAAGTGTTTAAGAGAAAAAAGACCAATATTGAAAAAATATGTCAAAGTCTTAGAATATGCCAAAAAGGAAGAGATAGAAGGACATTAACAGACACTTCCTTCAGGACCATAAAAAAGAGAGCGAGCAAAAACAGTAACTCACGAACAACGGATGTTTACTTTATCTAAGCCATTTTCTTTTTCATCGTTTTTGCCAAATGCAACAGTAGCTTGTTATTGCAACTAAGATGATATTGCCATTCAGCTTCTGTGTTTCATGAAAAACACTTCTTAATGGATGAACGTGAACTGACTGGCAGCTATAGGGCCATAGGTACACTGTGCAGACAACCCAAACACATCTGGAAACATATCTATATAAGAAATGGCTAATATCACCTGATACATGAGGTATTATATAGAGCTTTCTTTCATGAGTTACGTATGGTATAAATCCATTATTCACTGAGATCAACACCCAGATCACGTGAGAGGACTTAGTAAGCCATAGTGGGCGCATGTGCGCATGCACACACACACACACACTCAAAGAGAGAGAGAGAGAGAGAGAGAGACACACACACACACACATATATATATATATATATATATATATATATTTGTGTGTGTGTGTGTGTGTATACAAGAGCAATCATTTACTCTCCGAACACAGATCTAAACGATAACAATAGATTCAAAAGCAAAAGAACACACAACAAACAAAACAAAACAAAAAATCCAAATAAAATACAGTCCAGGCCAAAAAAAAAAAAATTAATTCAGGAAATCTTCGAAAACTCAAAAACAGAAAGAAAAAGGACGGAAAGAAATAAAAACGATCGTTGCCTCAGGGACAGTAACTAAAGAGCAATACATGTTACCTCCCCTCACAACGCTGTCCACTCTCATCCATCTTGCCAAATACAGTAGTAATGGCAGCGGTGTTCTATTGCGCCCTCTATCCTGCAGCTAGTGAGCTCCCTTCTGACATAGAAGAGCAATCCATAATTATTTATACACGGTGCAGACAGGCGATTGGTGGGCAACTGTGTGCACATTGAAAGTTGAGATACAAAAGGATGGAAGTAACAGTTTTTTATTTTATTTTTTATTTTATTCTTTTATATCGAAAATGATTGAATAAGCACATATTTGGGTGTTTTTTTACATCCAGTCCTCGTGTGCATGCAGTTTTGTACATTTTGCCATCTGTTCCCACTGGCACACATTGGCCTCCTCTTACAAAAGCGGAAAAGGAACTAACGTGTGCACAAGATGTTCTGCTGCGTGCGTTCGCACACGGGGCCTCGGGTTATCGTCTCATCCGAAAGACTGATGGGGAGAGTGGAGTCTGCACTGATGTTAACTCTAGGGGAAAATACCCCCTTGAACGGGAATCGAACCCAGGTCGTCAGATTGCGAGCGCAATGTTCTAACCACTAGGCTATCCCGTTCCCAGTGAATGATATAGATTCGAACCCAAGTCACGATAAAGACATGCAGATTCGCCTCGGGTCGTCCGCTGTGGCATCACTGAATAATTTTGAAACCAGCTTCTTCCATTCCACACGCTTATGAGCGATCCGTGAAATAATGTGTTCTTCCACCCAAGGTCATTTTGTTCTTTAATATTTTTTTGTCATCAGAGATGCAGAGTAGGAACCTACTTATAAAACATGCACCAACATCATTATGTGTACCATGTTTGCATGGACACCACTCCTCCACATTTCTACACAGGCACTGATACGTTGTTTTATTTTCGAATTACCTGTAACAGTTTTTGTATTAAGGACAAACTGACACACTAAAAGGGACACACAAGTACGGGAGGAAAAAAAAAAGTAGGTTTCCGATTGCAGACATAGTCAGTAAGCATGTGTAATATTCTCTGTCTCTCTCTGTCTCTCTCTGTCTCTGTCTCTGTCTGTCTGTCTGTCTCTCTTAAACAGACACACACACACACACACACACACACACACACACACACACACACACACACACACACACACACACACACACACACACTGGGTTGTATATTTCGTATCAAATACTTCGTGAACAATTGATTCCCAGTAAAATATCAAAGCCGGAATACAGACAGAAAGAATAGAAGATACAAAGAGCACGAAATGTACAAAATAACCAACATAAAAAACAACAACTACGAACAGAAAACAGGATTGCTGCCATTTTTGTTGTTATTGCTATGGATGTCTTACCTAACACACCTGAGAACTTCCCTTAGGCATTAAAAGCACACTGGATGAAACGTTTGGATGTATGGCTGCTTTTAAGTACCTCACCTATATTATAGGCATTCACGCTCCTTTAAACAGTAAGTACAGATTGTTATGGTTAGACCTTATCCTCAATAACAACGATCTAAAAAGAACGTTTCTTAAGCATAAAACTACATTTTCATAGAAGCCTCAGCACTTCCTTTGCATAAATAACTTAAAAATCTTTTTATCTTGGACCAGAAACACACACAAAAAGATTGTGACAAAAATCTTACAGAACGAACTGAAGAAAGGAGAGAGGAATGAAATGGAAATAACATTTTCTTTCACGTCACGGACAGTAATAAAAGAGCAATGAATAATGCCTTCTCTCTATGCTTTGTTCTTTTTACCCATCCATCTTGCCAAATACGGCAATAATTCGCCGTTAGTGCTCTGACGATTTTACAGCAAATGAGCTTTTGATGTCCTTAAGGACGTACGTTTATACAAGAGACAAGGAATCAACAGACAACTTTGCAGGCATTCAGTGTGCACATAGTATTACCGCTGAGTTAAATGGTACAAACGACTCAGTGTGATAGTTGAGATATGAGCTGGGAGGCAGAGATTCAGATTTGGGAGCAAAGTTACAATATACTGCCTATCAACTCAAGGCTATGTACTCTATCAAATACACACACACGCGTACATGCACGCACGCACGTACGCATGCACACACACACACACACACACACACACACACACACCACACACACACACACACAACACACACACACACACACACACACGTACATTGGAAACCAAACACTGAGTTCATCAGGAAACCAGAGCACTTGGGCCTATGAAATCAGAGACAATTTTCTTGTATTGCATGATAATCAATGAGCCTGAAGAGATAATGATGCTTCTTCTGTGGAAAGGCACCTGCTTCGATATTTCTTGAAAGGGTTGCACGCTATGTGTCATAATATGTTATGTTGCCAGTTGCATTTCACAGTAACTACCCTGGCCCAGGAAATATAGACACTTTTAGTTTTGGACATGTAACTTGAGAAACGCTATCAAAATTGCATCCGTAAAGAGAGTAAAATTCGAATATGTACTTCCAGTCTTCTCAAATGAGCCTATGGGAGACTCATTTTGGGACTCTTTTGGGAATCAAACAGACATTGGTTTTTTTTCTGCAGGTAACTGACCACGCTAACCAGTGCATCATGGGACTTGTGATTATCATCTTTCTTGCTTTATTTCTATGGAGATAATTAGGTGTCAGCCAGAGTGGCCGTGCACTGCTGTTTGGTCGCTGTCGTGATGTTTAGTGGCTCTCGTTCAGATCCAACACCAAAGGCAGCACACAACTAGCCAGGACCCCGAATGACAACAGTAATAGCTGAGTAGCAGAGCCACCGATGTGTTCCCAGATCATGTCCGTATTAATATTTGTGTATGCATGTCAAACGTGGACCATAACAGCAAACATTGAAAAAAAGGATACAAGCAATGGAGATGAGAAGCTTTTGCAAACGCCTTGGTATATCATACAAAGATCCTACCAATAATAAGAAAGTGAAGACCAGATTAAAAAATGCCTTCAAACCATATGAAGAGCTCCTGACCTCAGTGAATTTACAACGCAGGTGATGTATTAATGTGTGCATGTCTGTATGTCTGTATGAGTGAATATATATATATATATATCAAATATCTATATCTATATATATCTATATATATATATAAAATAAATATATATATATATATAATATATAATATATATATAATATATATATATATAATACATATATATATATATGTGTGTGTGTGTGTGTGTGTGTGGTGTTGTGTGTGTGTGTGTGTGTGTGTGTGTGTGTGTGTGTGTGTATCAACCCATGACTTCCTAGATTTGCTTCAACACCACATCTCAAAATTTAACAAGATGGTTACAAACCTATGAATAACTGATATAGTCGGTGTACGCAATTAATTCTATACACTGGAGCTAATCAGGTAAACATTAATCATTCATGTCTTAATCGGTGACTTGCTTTGCAAACAAATTAATGGTACAAGCAGTCTGGAGTTCCATAAACTCGGCCAGAATTACGTGTGAAACAGTGGTGAACACCTGTGTGATGTATAATGCAACAGGGTAGTTACTGTGAAATGCAACTGCCAATGCACCCAGTGGCTTTGATGCTACACATGGGTACTGGGGGTCTTCCATTCGCTGCCTGCAGGGCTGGTTTCTGAGGTGTGGCTCAGACATTCTGTTTGTGTCTGTTAGTATGTTCTCTGTATGCCTCTCTCTCTGTGTCTCTGTGTTTCTTTGTGTCTTGCCTATCTCTGTGTGTTTCTGCATGCGTGCGCGCGCGCCGTGCGTGTGTGTGTATGAGTGTGTGTGTGTGTGTTCGCTTGTTTGTATGTGTTTGTTTGTGTGCGCACATGCATGTTTTCTGTGTGACACAGTCACTTTGTTAATCCTGTCCATCTTTAATTTTGTGTAGATTCATAACTTAGATTTATTCCATTATTTAAAAAAAAAAGTTTTAAGTCATGAATATACCAAGTGTATTACCAAAAAAATTGTTAGCTCTCACCACACATTCATTTTGATAGCAGAATGTCTTTACCACCACATCAAAAAACTTAACACAATACATATTCATGAACCCCAGATGGTAATCAAAACAAACGTTTCTCAACACCAAAACAGATCAGTTTTTTTTTAATGCAACAATCTATCTTTTCACTTTGTGCCAAAGTTTGCTGAAATGGTACAACTAGTCTGGAGTTCCAGAGACTCGGTCACAAGCGCGCGTGGAACAGTGGGGAGGACGTGTGTGATGTATAATGCAACAGAGAAGTGACTGTGAAATGTAACAGGCGATGCACCCAATGGCTTTGATCGTTCCAGTGGGTACTGGGTGGGTGTATTCGATTTGCTGCCTGCAGTATAGGGCTGTTTCCGCAGATGAGGCTCAGACAATGTGTCCGTCTGTCTGTTGGCATGTGTATCTCTACTACCAGACAGAAAGAAAAGCAGACAGACAAATAAACTGGCAGACATACAGACAGACAGACACCCATGTGTCTGCATGTGTGTCTCTACTGTCTGCAAGTATGTTTTCTGTCCCTATCGGTTTCTCTAACTGGCTCAGTCTGCATGTCTAGTCCCTTTCTTTGTCTCTGTCTCTCGGGTTTTGACTCGGTCTGTCTGTCTGTCTGTGACTCTGTCTCTGTCTCTGTCTCTGTATGTTTCTCTCTCAGAACATCTTGCGCATATGTTAAAACCCGTTCCGTTTTTCGGAAGAGTAGGCCATTCTGTGCTGGTGGGAACGGTTGAAAAAATGTACACAACTGCATACACACGGATATTGGATGAACCCCCCCCCCCCCCCCCCCCTCACATGCATGCTTATTCCATTATCCTCGAAACAAAAGAATAAAATTAAAAATAAAACAAATTAAAAAAAAATAAATATAAATAAATCTCCTGTATGTAAATGAATAATTTTGCTGTAAGAAGACTGGCTTGCAATATATAACAAATATCATATCATCTGCGTTCAACCAGGCTGAATATTTTCCCAACAATTTTAATGAACTCAAACATGATGTAAATATTGTTTCGATCTCAGAGTTTCACTGAAAAACAACAATAAAACTAATAAACCGCAAAAAATATAAACCTGTGTTACCAAACAGCCATAAATGCAACTATACATGCTTCCTAACAATTCAATCATCGCCCCCTACTAGCTAAGAGTCTCATCCAAAGGACTTTCAGGGGAGTGGAGTCAGTACTGGTGTTAACTCCATGGGAAAAGTCCCCTGAAATGGGTGTACTGGTGGTGGTGACGGCTGGATCCCAGAAATAATCCCAGGCCCCGGAATTGCAAGCGCATAGCTCAAACCACCAGTATATCCCGTGGCCCGGTCTCGGGTTTGATCCTGGAAGTTTGGTAGATTAAGCACTAGAAAGATTACCATCTTAGGTCTTGATTCGTATGCATGTAGTGCCTCACTTGTTTCTGTTTGTCTACATGCATGCAGAAGGTCAAAATTGGGGAGTAAGTGGGGATCTTTTCTAGTTTTTTTCCACTTGCTTTGAGTTGGGGAATCTAACAAACCAAGCATGCACACAAATCTCTACCTGGAGCTGACTTATGCACATGGTCAAGCCTTAGCTTTGCAGATTTCTTTGCAGTAAAGTAAAGAAAATGTTATACCATTTTCCTGGGAAATCTGAAAGCTCGACACATGGTGAATGAATAGTTTATAAACAAGTAGACAAATTCTATATGTTTTATAAATTCCCTCTCTCTCTACATATAAATATATGTATATATATATATATATATACATATATATATATATATATATATATATATATATATATATATATAATATATTTATAAAATTATATATTAATATGCACACAGAGAGAGAGTAACAATATGGCCTTTACCTAACAAAACGAACTCTTAGAATCTTGTACGAATAATCAGACTAACAGTTTGCACTGAAAACTCAATGATATCAGCATCACTATCAGCAAACACAGTTTGCTGACTACCAAAGCTGATATCCCTCTCAAGCAACACCATTGATATTCTTCCTTTCGAGACCAACTCTCCCTGTACCACCAAGTCTATCCAAAAGTTCAAACCTAGCTCCCCCCCCCCCATGTATTTCGTCTGCGTGCAATTCAGATCTGCTGCTCTCCGGGGTAGGAGGCCTCAGTGCAGCGCCATCTGTTTTAGTTTTCCTGTCTGCGACCACACCCGTTTACCTAAGCGTGGTTGTTTCTGGCACTTATGAGGTAAAACGTACAGATCAGAATCGTGTGCCAATTTTTCCACGTATGGACCAGTTTTTAGAGAATTACAGAATTGATCCCCTCCCCCCTCTGTCTCTCATCTGTCTCCCTCATTCTGTCTCACTGTCTCTGTATGTCTGTGTGTCTATCTGTCTTTGTCTCTGTATGCATTGCTGTCTATCTGTATGTCCGTCTGTATATCTGTATGTCTGTCTGTCTCTCTCTCATATATATATATATATATATATATATTATATATATATATATATATATATATATATATATATATATATATATATATTTAAATATATATATATATATATATATATATGTGTGTGTGTGTGTGTGTGTGTGTGTGTGTGTGTGTGTGTGTGTGCGCGTGTGCGTGTGCGTGTGCGTGTGTGTGAATACGTATGGAATAAGAGCAGTAGGAATTGTCACATTGGTACTGTGTTCATTTTCGTCCCCAAATATATACACATGGCAGAATTCACTAATAACTAAGGAGTCTGGAAAGAAACCGGGCAAGACCCGTCAAAAGTTGGAATCACAGACTTTTCAGACAGTCTGCGAGGGATGTTGGTACCATATGTATACCCGTTCAAAATACTCCTAGGGCAAATTTACAATGTGAGCTTAGCGAAGGTGTAAGTGTATTTTAGCGTGACCGTACATGTACTTATAGATCCATGCATGCAAACGTGCAAGCATGTTTGTGAGTGAGACCTCACAGGCACGTTTGTACACATATATGCTCAGTCATGAATGCACACACACACACACACACACACACACACACACACACCACACACACACACACACACACACACACACACTCATGCAGGGGTATTCTTAAATACACACACACACACACACACACACACACACACACACACACACACACACACACACACACACACACACAGAGAGAGAGAGAGAGAGAGAGAGAGAGAGAGAGAGAGAGAGAGAGAGAGAGAGAGAGAGAGAGAGAGAGAGAGAGAGAGAGAGAGAGATAGAGAGAGCACACAGGAAACATACACAACCTTTCCCACTCTTTAAAATTCCATAACCTACTTGCCCCATCCCATAATTATCTGTTTGGTCTATAATCCAACAGACCGTAAGAGTAACGCACGCATTTTTCATGTTTTTTTCTTGTTTATGTGTGCAACTTTTGTTTATTAGAAACTGTTTTTCCTTTGAATAAATTGATTAAACAAAATAAGCGCGTAATTGTCGTGGGACTGTTTGTTTGTCCTAGTTGTTTTTTGTTTGTATGGTTTTTACGTGTGCTAAATGTGTGCTGCGTACAGAACTTCACTTGAAACTAGCAACAAAACCTCCAATCAGTCACCTTCATTCCAATGATCTTCTTCCCACTTTTCAGTCTGCCTATCGCCCCAACCACAGCACCGAAACCACCCTAGTCCATACTTTAGATACACTTCTACTTGCTTCTGATGCAGGAAAAATCTCCCTCCTCACTCTTCTTGACTTATCTGCAGCCTTTGATACCATAGATCACTCAATTCTTCTTTCTCGCCTCCAAAATACGTTTGGTATTAATGGCACAGCCCTAACCTGGTTTACTTCATCCCTCACAGACCGGTTCCAGAAAGTTCTTGTAAACAAAATTCAATCAAAACCTGTCAAAATGGAATGTGGAGTCCCGCAGGGATCAGTCCTGGGCCCTGTTCTCTTTACTCTCTACACTGCTCCACTCTCACATATAATAAACAACCACCCTATTGATCATCATTTCTATGCCGATGATACTCAGCTTCAGTGCAGCGATACTTGCGAAAACTTGCCTTCCCTCCTGACAAATATGTCCTACTGCCTTCAAGACATTCAAAACTGGATGACTCAGAACAAGTTACAACTTAATGCCGATAAAACCGAAGCCATGCTCATAGGGACCCAACATAAACTTTCCTCTATCACAAAAACTTCAATAGAATTCGGCAATACGTCAGTTCCTTTGTCCAACTCTGTGAAGTATTTAGGAGTAGTTCTTGACAGCACACTCTCTATGAAAAAATTCATCACCCAGACCTGCCAGTCTTGCTACTATCAATTACGGCGCATAAGCGCGATTCGCAAGTATCTGTCCACTGATGCAACTTCCAAGCTTGTCACATCTCTCATTCTTTCACGTTTAGACTACTGTAATTCTCTTTTGGCTGGCCTACCAGCATCATCTATCCACTCTCTTCAACGCATACAAAACTCTGCAGCTCGACTGGTCCTAAGAAAGAAAAAATCTGAACACATCACTCCTCTTCTGCGATCTCTTCACTGGTTGCCTGTCTCACAAAGACTGGAGTATAAAATCAATACCCTCTGTTTCAAATGTCTCCACAAATCTGCACCCTCTTATCTCTGTAACTGTCTTCACCTGTACACTCCATCCCGTTCCCTTCGTTCAGCCGCAGATACTTTGTGCTTTCGAACACCCAGATTCAAACAAACCACTGTTGGCCGTCGCTCCTTCTCTGTTTCTGGTCCATCCACCTGGAATGACCTCCCTCTTTCACTTCGTCAAAAGCCTTCACTTGATTCCTTCAAATCCAGCCTCAAAACACACTTATTTCCTACCTGAGACTTTCCCCCCACATATCTGTCCCTAATTTTTAACAGCATCTTTCACCTTCTAAGTGTTGTTCCGTGTGTGTGTGTGTGTGTGTGTGTGTGTGTGTGTGTGTGTGTGTGTGTGTGTGTGTGTGTGTGTGTGTGTGTGTGTGTGTGTGTGTGTGTGTGTGTGCGTGCGTGTGCGTGCGTAGTGCGCGCGCATGGATTTGAAATCTGTTGCTCATTATGTTTAAGGAGAGTTGCATGCCTGTAAATGATTGAGTGCAAGCGCTTCGATTTGTTTGTTTTTTACAAGATTCAGCGCTATATAAATTCCATATATTATTATTATTATTATTATTATTATTAACAAAACCTCCAATCTAAGTCAAGTGGATAGGGGGATTCGTTGAGGTTCTATGGCGCATCCAAAATGTACCTCTAACTCACTTTGTAGACAGGTACTTTATATCTCAAGACCACAGGCCCACCGTAATTAAATTGAGGTATGCATACGACTTGAAGACGTAAGACTATGATATTTTTCTCAAAAATGTCGCACCATTTGCTACGATAATGTTACGTGCTCTCAAGGAGATTTGTCAACGTGGTCGTTGTTGTTGTTTGTTTGTTTTTTCCTCCTCAAAATGGGGTATAGCTACACAATTTGTTTGTTCTTTGTTTTAAACAGAATGCTTAAATAAATTATATTTATTGATGAATTTTCTCCAATGGTAAATTCATAACATGTGCTTGCCATGTAGAAGGGAGTAAAAAGACAAGAGGGTTGTTTTGTTTCTGCCTACACCGGTGGTACCAAGTACGTCATTCGGTAAGGGTCAGAAGTAGAACACGACCTTCAAACTTGGGAATCAACTTTCTGCCAGTACCACAAAGTTTCTGTATTCCACTCACTCCCGAAAGAAGTTATACCCGCCTGTCAATTTTGTTCAATGTAGGTTTGGGCAAGGGAGGCAGCTAGCAGCTGTTTCATTATATAGTCTTGCCTCGGGGTTAAGTTTGATAGCACAGTTTTTGTGCAGGTTGTCGTATGCTCAAGTGTGGACGTTTGCACATACTTACTGACTTACACGCCAGTATGCAACAAAAAAGATATTCACATGCACAGTGTTGCATCCGTAAAAAGAAATAATTAAGATGCATGTGCAATCCCTTTATAGTCCTTCCCTAAAACAAGCGAACAAACAACCTATCGGAAACAAAACAAAACAAAACTTCAAAACAACAACACAGCAAAACTTCAAAATAACAACACAGTTCAACCAACTGAACAGAATTTGAAGTACATGCGGGTCTGTACTTGTAGAAGATAGCAAAAGATCAGAGAGAGAGAGAGAGAGAGAGAGGGAGAGAGAGAGAGACAGAGACAGAGACAGAGACAGAGAGAGACAGAGAGAGAGAGAGACAGACAGACAGATAGACAGACAGACATGGAGACATACAGACAGACAGACAGGGAGAACTAGTAATACATTGAGAGACAGAAACACAGAATAGTTAGAAATAATAATAATAATAATAATAATAATAATAATAATAATAATAAATGGAATGTATATAGCGCTGTATCTTGCACAGACAAATCAAAGCGAAAGAGAGGGAGAGATAGATAGAGAGACGAGAGAGAGAGAGAGAGAGAGAGACAGACAGACAGAGACAGAGACAGAGACAGACAGACAGACAGACGGACAGAGGCAGACAGACAGACAGAGACATAGAGACAGGGAGACAGAGGGAAGTAGATAGACAGAGAGGAGGAATGATACATTAAGAGGCAAAAAACTATCTGCCATAAAACAATATGTTAAAAAAACGGGAATTCATATAGATGATAAAACTACTCAACATTGAGGTATGTTTTGTGCAATAAAGTGTATATTGAGCGTACATAAAGGAGCAAAAAAGTACTATGAAATCCTAACATCCTATAACAATAAACCAAAATGTTGTTCCAAATGGTCAGAAAAAATAAATGCATGTATACCATGGGACAAAATTTTCAGCAAAATACACAGAACCAGAGATGTACAATTTAAATGGCTACAAATTAGAATCGTACATAGAATAATTGCTACTAATGTGATTCTTCATGCTATGGGTGTAACAGATACTGCACAATGTTCACTTTGTCAGAAGGAACGAGACTCTATTGAACATTTTTTATGGAACTGTGACTTTGTACGTTCTTTTTGGAATGCTGTTGAACACTTGTTGAACGAAAAATGTTATAATATTCACTCTCTTAAGATGTCACGAGAACTTGTCATTTTTGGAGTTGATCAGTATCTAGAAACAAATGATATATTGGATTTTATTTTAATGTTTGGTAAACTATATATATTTAAGTGTAAAATGACTAGCAAAATCCCAAATTTGTTTGTATTTCAAAACCAACTAAAAGCTAGATATGCAATAGAAAAATTTAATGCAAGAATAAGTGGCAAATTGACAGACTTTCTCAATGCTTGGAGTGCATTTGAACCAATTGTACTCGAAACTGATCAGACGTGTGTATAAGAAAATCTGACAAACTTGTGAGAATATTGCAAACTCGTTAGGGTATTTTTCATTGCTATGTTTACATTGAAGAGTTTGTTTACATCTATCCATAGTTGCTGATTGTTGAATGTCTCATGGCTTTAATGTTCCTTTGTGTGCGTATGTTGTATTATATATGTAAAATGTTTGCTATAAAAAAGATTTTAAAAAAAAAAAAAGGCAAAAAACAGAGATAGAAGATTTTAAAAGAGAGGGATAGACAGATAGATAGATAGATAGATAGATAGATATATAGATAGATAGATAGACAGACAGACAGAAGATTGATAGACAGGTAAATGGATAGATAGATAGATAGATAGATAGATAGATAGATAGATAGGTAGAGATAGATAGATAGATAGATAGATAGATAGATAGATAGACAGACAGATAGATAGATAGATAGACAGATAGATAGATAGATAGATAGACAGATAGATAGATAGATAGATAGATAGATAGATAGATAGATAGATAGATAGATAGATAGATAGATAGATAGATAGATAGATAGATAGATAGATAGATAGATAGATAGATAGATAGAGAGAGAGAGAGAATGCATGTCTGTCTGTTTTTATGTGTCTGTCTGTCCACAGCTGTGAGTGTAGTGAAAAACTCAATTTTTACAATGTTGAGGTGCAAATTATTAAAAAAAAACCTTAAAGTTAGGCAAAGTCGGTCGCATAATATTAAAAAGATCTCACAATTTGTGAACCTCGAATCTAACTAGGAACAAAAAATATGATTGAAAAAACCAACATAAGGATTTGGTTTTTTTCACTCCAATCTCAATATTTTTATCAAGTGTTCTACTTGTTGATGAACTCTCAGCACTGAAAGTTTGCTCTGCGTGATAAAGTTACTTTCTGCTGATATTCATGTTCCAAATGAAAAGGAATGTGAGAAAGAAAACAAATGTAATGTATTTCGATTACTCGATTGAACTTGTTTGTGTTCATTGTTACCGCTGCCTTTCTGTAGTAATAAGAGCCTGTGTGAAATATTATTGAAATTAAGAAGCCTTCATTACTTTTTTGTTCCACGATTGTTTTTTGGGTTGTTTTTTTTTTAGTTTCCTAATTATATAATATTCATTTTGAACACTTTAGATATGAATCGATGACTTACTTACTAGTAAATCTGTGGAGTTTAATTGTTGTTGTCTTTTTTAAATTGTGTATTAGTTAAGGCAAATCAGTTGTATATGTAAATTCACTTTAAAAGAACAACAGCGACAAAAGAATTTATAAAACAACCCTTTCCTATCCACACAGGTGGAGGTTTGCATTTGTTTTTGGTACAAAGAGAGAATGAACAGTTATAGTCAATTTTCTTCTTCTCTGGCAGTCATTCCTGCATGCTATGTATCCGTTCGTTAATGCGTTGAATGTACCATCTCTCTCTCATAAATTGTTAATATCATATCTCCCTGAAGTCGTAATACTGCTACCTAAATGCTGAGCCGACAAAATGGTCACATACCATTGATAAACCTCAAAGTTCTAGTCGAGGAACAAATAAAAGAAGAGAAAAAATCCCTCATGATGAAGTCAGCAGCAAATGTCATAGTATGATCCAGGCATCATGACATCGTTATGATAAATAACTGTTGCTAGCGCTGTGGAAACAATTATGAAAAAAACAGTGTGCATCAGTACCGTGTGAATCGCCGGTACTTCAGTTTTTTAACTGAATATTACATAATGCTGAATCTAGACCTGAAAAGTCAAAATACCGTCTTCTTTATAGATCGCGTGGCATTTGTTGTTGTTTTTTTGTTGGATATGAAAACGTGAAATATAGGATCTAGGAAGTCTTTGAGTGCTTTGAGAATCGTCTTCATCGTACTTTCCATTGACATCGCTACTTTTATACCCAAGAACTGCCTATTAGTTTGGTCACAGTACCTGTTGTCCTGTCATTCCAATACCCCAAGAGACACAGAGAGAGAGAGAGAGAGAGAGAGAGAGAGAGAGAGAGAGAGAGAGAGAGAGAGAGAGAGAGAGAGAGAGAATGCTTTAGAGACAGAGACAGAGAGAAAGAGATACACAGAGACTGAGAGAGAGTTGTAGACATAAAGATACAGAGAGAGGCAGAGACTCTGCTATACTCGTAAACAGACAGAGAAACAGATAGACAGACAGGCAGACAGACCTAAACAGGCAGGCAGACAGACAGATCGACAGAGGTTCATGCGTGTATATTTGAGTAGCATATTTTATTCTGTTTCATCTTCTTTGATTCCATTTAAGTTTGTTTTTTATTCTATTCTATTTCTTCTTCTTTCATTGCACTTAAGCTTTTATTCTTGTCAGCATGTTAATTAACTTTTTTTTAAGCCCTGAATGATCTTTTCAAATATGCCACTTTCTCCTTTTATCGCATACCCATAAACATAAAGTGTGGAGATAAAAATTTTATAAAAAATCTAACAATAACAAAATTGAACAACATCAAACGAAGAAAATATACATCAATCGACATTATTTATCTCCTATAATTATTGGGTTTTTCCTTTTCCGTTTAAAATGCATAGACACTCCTCTTTCTGTCATCAACCCTGTGAAAAGCTGTTTTCTTTATTATCTTGCATATTGTGATCACATGTTTTATTGATACACTCCTGCAACAGACCATTGTACTGTCGGGTGACTGAGTGTAGTAGCTTCAAGAGTTTTCCATAGCGTATCGCAGTCGTCTGCTATGTTTTATTCAAAAGCTTAAAAGGTAATAGTCTATGTCATCCATAAAGTCAGTTTGTGCTGATTGATTTCAGCTCTATTATGTATGTAATGGTAACAAAACGTAGAGAACAGAAGAAAACCAAAACAAAAAAGGCATTGTAAACTCTTTCTCTCTCACACACACACACATATACAGTGTGTGTGCACGTGCATGTGTGCGTGTGTTTGCGTGCATGCCTGCGTGTGTGTGTGCACGTTGCCATGCGTGTGCGCATATGTCTTCCATACAACACAAGATTGCTTGAATGTATCTGTGTGTATCGTTGTGACTCCTGTTGATGTTGCTATTGTTACTTTTGTTGATTTTTAGGGGAGGATGAGGGGGAGATGCGCTTGCGTGTGTAAATGTGTGTGTATGTGTATGTGATGTGTGTGTGTGTATGTGGGGGGGGGGGGGGTGCTCTATTTTCAAGTACTATGTTTCTTCTTACAGCATAAACGATTTATATATAATATAATAATAATAAAAATAATAATAATAACAACAATAATAATAATAGTAATAGTAATAATAATAATAATAATAATAATAATAAAAAATGGAATTTATATAGCGCTGTATCTGGCACAGACAAATCAAAGCGCTTGCACTCAACTCATTCTTACACAGTCATGCGACCAATAGCAAGTAGTAGTTCTAACAAGTCCAAATGCACACACACACACACACACATACACACACGCACACACACACACACACGTTATACACTTTGGCAGGGTGATGGATTTTTGGCAGTTGAAAAGCAGGGATAGCTATGAAATGAAACAGGAGAGGAAATTCTTAGGTTTGAAACAAATATGTCTTGAGGCCAGATTTAAAAGAGTCACAAGAAGGCCTTTGGCGAAGAGAGATAGGGAGGCCATTCCAAATCGATGGACCAGAAACAGAGAAAGAGCGACGGCCAACAGTGGACTGGTTGAATCTAGGTGTTTGTAAGCACAAGGAATCTGCAGCAGAGCAAAGGGAACGAGAAGGGATCTGATGACGGTTAATTATATGTGACAGTGGAGCGGTGTAGAGAGTGAAAAGAACAGGGCCCAGAACTGATCCCTGCGGGACTCCACATTCCAGTCTGGCAGGTACTGACTGAATCTTGTTTACTGTGACTGTCTGGAATCGGTCAGCCAGGTATGAGCTAAACCAGGTGAGGGCTGTACCAGTAACACCAAACGTTTCTTGAAGACGGGAGAGAAGGATAAAGTGGTCAATAGTGTCGAAGGCTGCAGATAAGTCGAGTAGAGTGAGGAGGGAGATTTTCCCTGAGTCAGAAGCAAGTAGAAGCATGTTTAAGGTGTGAACTAGGGTGGTTTCAGTGACCAGATCTGTGTGTTGGTTATGTCTTACAGCATAAACGATTATGGTTTTAAAAAAAGGTAGGAGGGTAGGGAGCATTATGTTAAGTTAATGTAAACTCTTTCACTTGGTTTACCCCCCTTTTTTCTCCCTTTTCTTTATTCTGCTGGTTTCTATTGATGCATTTTGCATTTACTTCGTTTTTTGGTGCTTTCATTGTTTTTAGGTGGAGGTTTTGTTGTTAATAATGTGTTTGTTGTTTAAGGTATATTGATGCTCTTTTCTTCTTTTCTTTTTTGGGGGGTCGGGGGGGGGGGGGGGTCCTTAATCTTTTTTTCTACGTTAAGTACTTGCAGCATGGTATTTTTATTTGTGCTCAAACTTGCACTGTTTTGATTAACAGGGGTGGTGTTGTGTCAATGTAAACACTAGTCTGATTTTATACACCCCCCCCCCTTCCCGCATCCCCCCCCCTCCCATGACCACCACTTCTTTTCGTCTGCCTCTCTTAACCATTATTTTTTGTTGGTTGGATGGTTGGTTTGCAAATCGCTTAGTTGGTTCCTTTTGTTTCGTACCTTTGAAATACCAAACCTTTTTATGGAAAATTTTGTCATCAGTTCCCGCCAGCACGCAATTGCTTACTCTTCCGAAAAGCGGAATGGTTCTTAACCTCTGGTGTGTGTGTGTGTGTGTGCGTGCGTGCGTGCGTGCGTGCGTGCGTGCGTGCGTATGTGTGTGTGTGTGTGTGTGTGTGTGTGTGCAAGAGGTTATGCGTGTGTTCTCACTCGGGATCGAACCTCGGCTTATAGTCTCATCTAAAGGTCTTTTTTGGGAGCAGAGTTGGCACTGATGTTAACTAAAGGTAAAGTTAAAGGTGTTCCACAACCCATAAGGTCGTAGGGGAAGGTAAAGCAGCGAGGGAGAGGAGATGGGCGCCCCCCTTAATATGCTGGCCCCCTCGCTGCTTCACCTTCCTTGACCTTAAAAAGGCAGGTACCCATTTGCAGCTGGGTGAACTGGGGTACTGTAATGAAGCCAAAGTGCGCAAACCGTCACCTATCCAACTGGTATCCACGCACAACGCTGATTAACTTGGCTGATGGAAAGCGAGTCACTGAGCTATCGCGATGTTAACTATAGGGCAGAAAAAAACCCCGATGGAACGTAATAGTGGTGGTTGGAACCTGGGCTCGAACCCCAGCCGTCAGTTTATGAGCGCAATGCACAAAACGCTAGCAACCAGTGATAACCTGTACGCCCTTACACTTAAACAAAGAGTGTGAGGCTCAAAGTTGATTCACAACTCCTATAGAAGAAAGGCTAATCTCTGTGAAAATTGCCTTAATGACAAAATCCAGCTGGCATACATTTTCTGCAAATTTGGAGAAATTTCAAGACTAAGGTTTCTATCGTTTCCTAAAAAAAGATGCGGAAAGAGTTTACAAAAGCTAACAACATGCTCTTAAGGGAGTGTCTGATGTAGTATTAAAGCAGCTTAAGAGAGGTGTGTGCTTCTTCTATGCAGAACTAATAGTTAACTAGAACCGGTATGCTTGCTTCTTTGTTGATATAGATTAATGTTAGTTAATTGAATGAAAGTGCAATTTGTATTCAAAAACGAAAATTGATTTGTATGCAAATCGGGAAAACACTGTTTTATCTAGATGTTACATTTCTGAATTTTAAAAATGCGAGAAAAATATGGCATATGCTTTGCATTTAGATTATCCCTGTAAACAGTTTTTGTTTACCTTTCCCCTATGTATTCTTTTAACAACGAGAACTAGTTTGTTTTTATTTGTTTTACATTATCGAAACCAAGAAGTCTTTAACATAAATCAGTTAATGTTACAATTTTTTTAACACTATTCATAATGTTGCTGCCAACTCACAAGCTACTCTTACAGCGTGGTTTCGCTATTTTGTTTCGTATTAGTTACGAAAATCAGTTGTAGTTGTTCGTATCTTTGAACAAAAATCTGTGTCCGAATATCAATTCTACAGACGAAAACGGAACCATTAGCTTTTCTACAGATACAATCTAAACATCAGTTAGAGCAAGAGTCTGAAACTGTGAGTCATTCCGTCTCTCTGCCTACTACTACCTATCTGTCAGTAAGTGCATTGAATACGTCTCTGTTTCTATCTCTTACTTCCTCTCTCTCTCTCATGCACTCCGCTTTCTGATCATTTTATATTCCCTTACATGTACTAATACGTTGATAATGATATAAGTTTACCATGTATATCACTTCAGTAGACAGACAGATACACAGACAGGCAGACAAATTAAGAGAGAGACAGACAGACAGAGACAGAGACAGAGACAGAGACGGACAGAGAGAGAGAGAGTGAGAGAGAGAGAGAGAAGAGAGAGAGAAGAGAGAGAGAGAGAGGAGAGAGAGAGAGAGAGAGAGAGAGAGAGAGAGAGAGAGAGAGAGAGAGAGAGAGAGAGAGAGAGAAGAGAGAGAGAGAAAAAAAATTAGCATGTAAGAATGATTGTCATGCTCTGTTTTGTTTCGGTTTATTTTGTATTATCTTTTGCCTGGACTTGGGGTTATCATGTCCTACGCCATCCATCGTCTGTACTGTTAGCGGTTGCAATGATGCAGTTATATTACGCAATAGCCATATCAGGTAGATTGTGTGAACAGTTCCCAGCTTTATAGTCATATCCTTCAGATGAGACTATAAACCGAGGCCCCGTGTGCGAACACATGCAGAACATCTTGCGCACACGTTAAATCCTGTTCCGCTTTTCGAAAGAGTAGGCCATTGTGTGCCGGTGGGAACAGATGACCAAATTTACAAAACCGCCTACACACGGGAACGGGATGTAAAAAAGCAAATGAGTGCTTATTCCATTATCCTCGATATAAAAAAAAATTGTCATCTGAGCGCTTTGATGTGTTGCTTTACAAGATTCAGCGCTTTATAAATTCCATACATTATTATTTTTATTATTATTATTAGATTATTATTGTCCTTATTATTATTGTTGTTATTATTATATAGAGCAATGATGACATAGTCATACAGCGCAATGATAATTATAGTCATATAGCATAATGTGTGTTCGCGCGCGCGCGAGCGCGTGTGTGTGGTGTGTGTGTGTGTGTTTGGTGTGTTGTGTGTGTGTGTGTGTGTGTGTTGTGCACGTGCGCGTGCATAAATTTGAAATATGTTATTCATTATACTTGAGGAAAGTTGCATGCGCGTAAATGATTTGAGTGCAAGCGCTTCGGTTTGTTTGTTTTACAAGATTCAGCGCTATATAAATTCCATATATTATTATTTTATTATTATTATTATTATTATTATTATGTGGTCATGTAGCACAATCTTTCCACAGCCACTTGCCAGAGGACGTTGACAGCCACACTGCCACTCTCAGCGGCCTAAAGCCTACCAGTGTAGGCACAGGTAGCGGGGGCAAAAAAAGCGCTTTTCCCGTGATTCCCACATCCTTCTGTGACAGGTAGGTTGTGTGAACAGTTCCCAGCCTTAGGTTTCTAGCATATTATGTTCAATTCCCTAAAGTCAGGAAGTGTAGTGACGTCACCGGTAATATCCACATGTTCATTTGACACAAAAGGGTACACCTTTCAGTCTGAAAAGCTTGTATAGTGGACTCATTATTCTTATTAACTAAAAAGCGGTCCCCTTTTTGTATGTACGCAGATAAATAGGATGCTTCTGGTAATGTCGCGCCTGATCCAATTTCATAAGGATTGAACATGACGCCTTTGTTACACAAAAACAAGGGAGGTTATCACGTGTAAGCTAGAGGGCGCTTTGGATATCAAGTGTGTCACTGATTGGTCAAATCTCCACGGCAGTTCACACACAGGCAGAAGAAGGGGTCACACGCAGACAGAACAAGAAGCCCCGCCTGACGTTTGAGAATGTGGCCAAGCCAGGTAATGGTAAGTGTGCCCACAATGTTATTTAGCTAACGCCAAGCTCTTTTAAATAATTGTATTCTCAGTCTGCTAAAGAGAAATGTATGTACCAAAGCTGGTATGGTCATGCAGACCACAAGTTTAAATGAAGTTGCCCTCACCCCCGCCCTCAAATTTTCATGAAAAGTTAACAGTAGGTCTCAAGTTTATGCCGGTTCAAAATCCTAGTACTTACATTGCTGTTTCAGATAGGTTCATTATTGTCATTTGAATACTCTTTCTCTCATTATCTAAACCGGGGAAATGAAATAGTTGGAAGGTGCAAGTTAGAAAAACCTGTCAAACGACATTTAGAACATTGAACCCAACCAGTCTTGGACGGGTGAACAGGTATCAGTCCTTGAGACCGACATTTTGAAACAGTAAGGAGACCGACATTTTGAAACAGTCAAGTTTATTAGGGGGTGGGGGGGTGGATTTTTTGGGGGGGGTTATGTTTCGTTCTTAGGCTAGACCTTCGAGATTTCACTGATGGTGAGCTTTTGCAGCATGCGGCCGCTTTTACCCACCTTTAAGCTGGTCCCATTTGGACTTGGGGATCGTGTTCAAACACACTTTTCATGCATGTAAAAGGCCATCTGTTCCTACGGGCACTTAATGGCCAACACTTTTGAAAGGATTAAGTGTGCAAGATGTGCATGCATTTATACGCAAGGCCTCGACTAGATTTTAGTTTCATGCATTTAAAATCTCGAATTCTGTTGCCCATGAAACTTTGGTTTCTGCTTGTGCTATATAATGTATTTTGTTTATTCTCTTGTAGTAAAATCTTTGTTTTAGTGGACTGCTTTGGTGTGTTTTCGTATTGTTGCAAAACTGTTTATTGGTTACTGTACCTCGAGTAACACTTTGCCATCTCCACACCCTTGCGACTCCTGTTTGGCAAATTTTGCGGTAGATATAGATTTTAAAGTCCACATAAAGGTAGTTATAAAATGTCGAGACACCTACACACCCGCGCGCGTACATGAGCCCGCTCGTGCGGAATGTGTGCGCAGTCGTGTGCATGCGTGCACACACACACGATTGTGTATGCAAGCAAACCAGTCATTTACAATTAGCCTTCAAGCAAAAGTATACAGGGTATAGTGCTTTGGAATGGTTTCATTTTTCACATTTAGATCGACTGCATGACGAGACCAATGTGCATGTGCCCTCATTATACATTTTCCCTATGTGTTCGTTTTGTTCCTGTCTCAGCGATCTAATGAATTTAGTGACAAAGCAGCGTGCTGTAAAGCTGTGCAGATAAAGCGTTTGAGTTACCAGTATCAGTGAAGTCGTGACTTCGAAAATTGGCAACTGCGTTTAGTGAATAACCATAGGCTCCGTTTGATAGTTTCCTTAGGGGTTAACAATGGTTTGACTCGGTCGCATGCACGTTTTTTGCATGAGGCTTTTGACTGAAGTCCCATGTGCTATCACATACATGCATATAGTCATCGGGGTATTGGCCAGTAGCTGTGAACCTTCCGATCACAGAGCGCACGTTTGCTTCAGTACAGGGGTAAAGTACTACTGGACTCTTAGCCATTTTGTGTGTTTGTCAACTATGACTAGTGGTATTGATAATGGTCATAACCCAGCATGCACTCTCCCACGTGGAGAGGGATGGGCTCCACAGATTCAGTTTGCCCAAGACATGCTGCCTGATTAGTGCAGCCCCCGGCAACTGCTGAAGTAGTTAAAAATGTCGGTCTGTGTGACAGTCTAAATAAAAGAAATAGGGCTAGAAATAGTTTGACACAGTTGATGATGGAAGCTGTTTAGAGGGAAGCATAGAAGGAAATAACTTGTTTGCGACAGAATGAGTGGAATTATGTAAGGGATTTTGTGTTTTTTGTCGAGTGTGTGTGTGCGGGCGCTTGCATGTGTGTGACAAAACTTATGTTATGTCTTAATCAGATTGTTGCCAACAACTGCGGACCTCCCTATCCAGAGACAGTGGAGGTGCGGTGCATTCAGTACTGGGGTTCAGTGCGAGTAGGCTGTTAATGTGATGCATGATCAGTAAGTTATTCCTCTGTATACGTCTTAATAGTTTGAGTGAACAGACGTAAAATCGAAGCAGCAACAGCATACTTCTTTAGATAATGGATTTAGAATGCTCTTTCACAGATATCTACAAAATATAAAGCCAGACCTTTTAACAGCCTCACTGTACATAGCCCTGAAATAAAAAAACGCATTTGTTTTGGTCTTTGAAATAGGGAGGTTGTACTTTTCCAACGCTGGCGGTCGTCAATAAAGATTTGTTTTTTAGACTTCAGGATTTAGCCAAAGAGCTTCCAGTGTGTTTAAGAGTAGAGAGTGGAGTATTGATTTTATTATTGTGAATGCAATCCCTCTCTTACAGCGAAAACGGGATAAATCCGTGGTAAGATTCCCCACACCGAGAAATATATAAATCGGGATGAAGAAGCCAGTAGGTGCAATGACTGCTGGCAGAAAGTTATAGCTAGAGACAAAGTTGAATATATGAAATAGAACTGCACAACTGTAGGTTAGCTATATATGGCACTTTGCCCATTTTAGAGGAATTTCTTTTTTATAACCAGTACAACCAGTGACCATGCCTGCATACAGTTGAAAAGTAACTCCGGCTTACTCCTAGGCTTCCCCGTCCTTAACTGTATTTGTTTCCCTAAGTTTTCTTACTGTTCTGATCAGATTACTTCATTTTCGTTTCATGACTTGACACTAAGACCAGTCAGCTGCCTTTAAATGATCTCTAGACACCACATTTCTAATATTTTTTATGCTACCCTTTGCTTCAAACAGTGAAATCAAATTCGCTGAAAATAAACGCCTGGAAAATTTAAATGATTTAAACATATTTCACAAAACACTGAACTGACATCAATAAAATACAATGTTAAAAATCTGTAGATTTAGATTAAACTTAAACTGGTTTAATATAAACACAAAATTAGAGATTTGAAATTAGATGAGCAATACAAATAGACTGAACCAATATATTTCAAAATCTAACAAGTAAACAAAACAGGAATAAAAACACCACTTAAAACTAAACCAAAATAAACAACCCTGAATAAAACGAATGGAACCGTAAACAAACTAAACCGTGTAAAACTAAACCAAACCTGAATAAGCGAAACAAAGCCTCAAAACTAAACCAAACCCCCAAATAGTACTAACTCTAGTAAAAACTAAACCTTACCCCGACTAAAACTAAACAGAAAACCCCCAAACTATACCTTACTATTAATTTGATACAACTTAAGCAACCCCCCAAAAAACTAAACCAAACCTGAATAAACCTACCCCCCCCCAAAAAAAAAACGCCCAACATTTTATAACGAAACCAAACCCTGAATACAAATTGAACCGAATAAATCTAAACCATACCCTCAATAAAACTTAATCAAAACCCCTAAAACTAAACCAAACCCTGAATAAAAACTAAACCGAATAAAACATAAATCAAAATCTGAATAAAACTGAACCAACTCCTGAATAAAACTAAACATACCTTGAATAAAACCAAAAACCCTATTTAAAACTAAACCCTAAATAAAATCTAACCCAAACCCCAAATAAAATCAAACTAAACCGAATAAAAATATAAAACCTGAATAAAACTAAACCAACTCCTGAATAAAACTAAACAAAACCCTGAATAAAACTAAAAACCCTATATAAAACTCAATTAAACCCTAAAAACCTAAACCAAACCCTAAATAAAACCAAACTAAACCCTAAATAAAAACTAAACCGAATAAAAAATAACTAAACAAAACGCTGAATTAAAGTAAAAACCGTATACAAAATCAAACCCTTAATAAAAGTAAATCGTAAATAAAAGTAAACCCTAAATAAAACCAAACGAAACCCTAATTGAAAGTAAACCAAACCCTAAATAAAAAACTGAATAAAAAGTAAACCCGAGATCAAACTAAACAGTAAAACTAAATCATATCCTTAATAAAATTAAACCCAATAAAATTAACTCAAACCCTGAACAAAACTAAACCAAACCCTAAATAAAGCAAAACCAAAACCCCAAATAAAACTAAACTGAATAAAACTAAACCAAACCCCGAATAAACTAAACTGAAAAAAACTAAACCAAACCCCGAATAAAACTAAATTGAAAAAAACTAAACCAAACCCCGAATAAAACTAAACTGAATAAAACTAAACCAAACCCTGAATAAAACTAAACTGAATAAAACAAAACTAATAGTGATATAAAACTAAATAGTACACAAGTAAATTAAAATAGTGAATAAAGTTCAACTAATGTAAATGTATACAATTAAAAACCAGTAAATATGGACAAAAGGAAATTAGAAAACCTATACATACTACAAACCAGAATCTCTCCCCCCCAAAAATATATAATAAATAAATAAACACCGCCTTTGAAACACAAAAGAACACCTTCAAACAATTAAAAACATATAACTGAACCCAAGCTCCAAGATATCAAAATGAAAAATCCTGGTGACGGTGATCATGCTGTCCTGGAAAGAACGTCATCGTTGAAGGCTCTGACAATGCTTGGTAAAAAAAATTCATCTAGGGTAGCAAAAGTTTCCACGACTTCAACTTTGGTGAGAATGTCTGTAGTTGTAGGTTAGGGGTAGCTGTCAGTCTGATCCGGGCCTTGATTTGCTAATCCCCATGTGGACACGTTGGTAGGTCTCACCTGTCGGCATCACCCAGTACAGCTTTAGCCACCGTTTGCCAGCCACCGCATCAAATGACACTCATACGATTCTCCACCATTGTGCTTCAGTCTTTGCTAAACACTGCTAACTTAAGCGATTATCATTTCACAGGATTTGATGTTGACAAACAGAAAAGATAGTGCTCTGTTGTTTTTTTAATTGGGTCTGGTTCTTGCCTGAAAGACTCATGAGGTGTGTATCTTATTTGGCCCGAGTATTTTGATTTCCTTTCATTCATTAAATTTTTAGGCGCATGGCCCGAGTATTTTGATTTCCTTTCATTCATTAAGAAATTTTCTTGCAGTTCCTAGTCTGTGTAGTATTCTTTCTAATTTTATCTGTCTAAATAACCACGAGTAGCCTTCAATAAACTATAGGCCAGTTGCTTTGATTCATCTTTCGCATCTTTTATTTCTGTCCAGGATTGACATAATTATAGCATGAGGGGATATACTAAGCAGTTCGGAATTTTAATTTTTAGTTTGTAAGGGATACTGCAATCTTTCAAGATGTTATTCGAGTTGGATTATTCTTCTTTTAGTTAAGTCTGTACTTGTTTTCTCTATCTTTCGTACATTATTTTGTTTTTATTGAGCCGAGATACTTGGTCTTTGAGGTGGGTGGGTACTGCAGTGACAAGAAACGTGGCTCAGGCCTTAAGCATAGATCGCCTATTCTTGGAGGAGGATTATCGACTGTCACTCTCTCACACTTCATGAAGCATCTAACAAACCACCTAGGTTCTTTCACATCTCTTTTTTCCGCAGAAGTCATATCGTTAGGGTTAAGGTTGTCATGCTAATCACATAGTAGTTCTACGTGCGCTGTTCCTTCGGTACTGATGCCATCAGCAGAAAATTCCTTCAATCATCATGACGTGAAAACTTCCATGCTGTCACCAAGACTTCAACCCTCTGCTGTAAGTACATAGCTATTGAGATATGGTGCCTCATTTCAGCTGACTTTAAAACATGATTTATAACTATGTCTGTGTCTGTCTTTCTCTCTCTCTCTCTCTTTGTCTGTCTGTGTCTGTCTCTCTCTCTCTCTCTCTCTCACTCCCTCTCTCGCTCTCTCTCTCCCCCTCCCTCCTCCCTCCCTCCTGAGCTTCATAGTTCAGCTCTTTGTCTCTGTCTCTGTCTCTCTGAATGTGCGCATGGCTTGTTTAACTCCATGCCTTACTCCTTACTTAAAGCAGTAAGGGGCAAATAATATAGTGACAAGAGATGCTGTAGTAGTAAACTATTATGAATTTAGCTGCTATAATATATGAAAAACTAGTTATAACATGTCTATATTGCTTGATTTGTATTTGCTTTGCATCAGCCATAGTTAGAGTAAGGAGTATCATCTTAAAAGTATAGCCATTTTGATTGCAATTTTTTTAAACAAAATATGTGAATGGTCCATTACAATGTTTTCAAAGTTAAAAAAAGAAAATATGCATGATTTTAAAGTTTTATGTCGGTAATAAAACATTGTATCTATCCATTCCGCTTTCTCCATGGTTTTTTCTTCAGTTGTAGCAGCGATTTCGGTTTTCCGGTAAGAATTTTTGGGTTTCCCAATTTCAACCAAAAGAAACAAAGTAAACGAGCATGACTTAAAATGCACATTTCCCATATCTAATGCTAGTCGACACGATACCGTCAAAGAAAAGCGTAAAGGATTACAGTTGTGCACAGTTTGTACTGTAATAAATAAAGTTTTCATTACATTGATCAGTCTCAAGGCAGACTCTGTGCCGCTCCAATTTTCGAATTTCGCATGGCTAATGAAAGGCATATCTGAACACGAGTCCCGAGTTGTCTGTCTCTACGTTTTTGACGAACCGGATCCGATTTTTGCCGTCTTCCTACACAGTTTTGCCGTCTTCCTACACAGTTATAACGGTTGCTCAACTTCTTCTTTCAAGTATAGAGCCAGTTTAAATGCATTCTAATACGCAGAGAAAAGGGTCCCTGCAGATGAAGCTATTTAAGGGAAATACTGACAAGAGTGCATGCGCATCGAGTGAAGTAGGTCGTTTATTATCTGTATTATCTCCTTGGAGATGAAACTATTAGAGGAAATACTGACAAGAGTGCATGCACATGGAGTGAAGTAGGTCGATTATTATTTGCGTCACTTGGATGAATTCGTGTTGGTATTAAAAACAAATGCCTCGCACCCCGCAAAAAATGCTAGTTTGGGAGTCTTAAGATGTTAGCAGCTATGTTAACAACATATTTCAGAGTGTTTAAACCATATGGTTATAACATTTAGACAGTTTTTGCTTGACGCTTGTATGAGCTTATCACTGAAGCAAGTACCAACAAACTTGCCCCTCCATGTTTCTAGCTTTAAACATGTATGTCTGGTTACCAGATGCCGTATGGTCCCGGACAACTATCACGGAAGCTGGGCCACAGCAACTCTTCCTACCCGTTATAAATGGAAGAAGCTGGCTCGGTTTGATCACGTCATACATCACAGCGCTCCTGCCAAAATCACTCTGCAGAAACCATTTAAATGAGGAAGACACAGGAGCAGAGAGGACAGAGAACATGAAAGATTGGACCCACCGTGACATTGCAGCACAAAATCGGGGAAAGAAAATGATGGCCAAGCCTGAAGAAAGTTTACCAACCAACACAGCCCTGGTATCTTCGACAGAAACTTCATTAAACTGCTGATGTCGATACCATTCTGACAGCACAGTATTCTGACTTCATCATCACTGTGATATTTTAATAGTAAAACCAAATTATTATCGTCTGTGTATTGTGTTCTGCAACGTTGTTTGTGCGCGCGCGCGTGCGCACGTGCGTTCGTTGTGTGTGTTGGTGTGTGTGTGTGTTTCTCCCTTCTGTTGTCTTGTGATGACTCAGTGTTGGGTCCTGTTTAGCATGTATGCCTGTGGCTGCATCTTTAAATGGCTTCTGTCCCGTCTCTCCGCTCTCTCTCTCTACCATTCATCTTCTCTCTCCATCTCACTCTCACTCTCATCTCTCTCTTCTATATTATATATTATATAATATATATAGATATATAATAGTATATATCGCCTCGATCGATCGCTCCCCCTCAAATTTCTCTCCTCTCTCCCTCCTCCTCTGTCCGCTTCTCTTCCATGTACTTCTTTCTCACCTTCTTACCTCCTCTCCCATCACTCTCCCCTCTCTCTCCCTCATCCCCTGGCTCCCTCTATCCCTTTCTCTCCCTCTCGTCTCTCACATTTTTCTCTGCGTGCACGTGTGCGCAGGCGGGTGTGTGTATGCATGTGTGAGTGTGTGTACGCGCGCGCGCACGCAAAGAATACTCGCGTACCAGAAACTCTAGTGAACATTTTAAGACTTGAGTTTTCCGCCCTTTTCTACTTAGAATTCCCCGCCTTTTTTTTCTACTTAGAACTTTCCACCATTTACCAAAGCTCAGCCTAGTTGTGAATTTCTCCACGAGTCATCCTGTGAGCACTGAATAGTTAAGCTGAGGAAATACTAGCCAGGGGAAGGGTTGCAAATGGTTCTTAATCGCCATCGATTTCAGGAAATGCATGCGCTCTTGATGCGCATTTCACAGTGTAACACCCTGAAACCACGCTGTTATTCTCTCAGTAGTAAGCGGAAATAGTCTACTCTGGCGAAAGGCAGAACGGGTTTTAACATGGTGAGCAAGATGTTCTTTCCTGTGCATGCATGCTAGGATTTGGTTTACATTGGCATCTGAAAGACTTTCGAGGGAGTGGTGTCGGCACCAATACCTGTAGGGTGGAAAAGTCCCCTCCTCTTACTGGTGGGTCAAACCAAAGCCATCAGATCGTGGGGTCAGCGCTCTAACCACTAGGCTATCTCGCCTCCTAACAGCATCGATAAACTCCAAATGATCCAAGCACTCTAAAATGTACCAATGCCATTGATTTCATTTTAGAGGACAATGGTATCGACATAATATACTCCGGGACGGATAGCACTCACATTATTTTCATTTTGTCACCAGGCCCTGAGAACCAGCATGACGGTACAGAGCAGCAACAAGACGACGGTACACAGCAGCAACAAGACGACAGTGCACAGCAGCAACAAGACGACGGTGTACAGCAGCAACAAGACGACAGTGCACAGCAGCAACAAGATGACAGTGCAAAGCAGCAAGACGACAGTGCACAGCAGCAACAAGATGACAGTGCAAAGCAGCAAGACGACAGTGCACAGCAGCAACACAACAGTGCATAGCAGCAGCAAGACGACAGTGAACAGCAGCAACAAGACGACCGTGAACAGCAGCAACAAGACGACAGTGCACAGCAGCAACAAGGTGACAGTGCAAAGCAGCAAGACGACAGTGCACAGCAGCAACACAACAGTGCATAGCAGCAGCAAGACGACCGTGAACAGCAGCAACAAGACGACAGTGCACAGCAGCAAGACGACTTTGTTCAGCAGCAAGACAGTGCACAGCAGCAACAAGACGACAGTGCACAGCAGCAAGACGACAGTGAACAGCAGCAACAAGACGACAGTGCACAGCAGCAACAAGACGACAGTGCACAGCAGCAACAAGACGACAGTACCAGCAGCAACAGGACGACAGTGCACAGCAGCAAGACGACTTTGTTCAGCAGCAAGACGACAGCAACAAGACAGTGCACAGCAGCAACAGTAAGACGGTGCACAGCAGCAACAGAACGACAAAGCACAGCAGCAAGAAGACAGCAACAAGACGACAGTGCACAGCAGCAAGCACGAAATGCACAGCAGCAACATGAAAGTGCACAACAGAACACATTAGTGCACAGCAGCAACACGACGACGACAGTGCACAGCAGCAACACGACGACGACAGTGTACAGCAGCAACAGGACAGTAGAAACGAGAATTAAAAACAAAAGGACAATGTGAAGGAAGCAGCAACACAAGGACAATGTGAAGGGAGCAGCAACGAAAGGTCAATGTGAAAGGAGCAGCAACGAAAGGTCAATGTGAAGGGAGCAGCAACACAAGGACATTGTGAAGGAAACGGCAACACAAGGACATTGTGAAGGAAACGGTAACACAAGGACATTGTGAAGGAAGCGGCAGCACACAAGGACATTGTGAAGGAAACGGCAACACAAGGACATTGTGAAGGAAACAGCAACACAAGGACATTGTGAAGGAAACAGCAACATGAGGACATTGTGAAGGAAACGGCAAACCAAGAACATTGTGAAGGGAGCAGAGAATGTTTCAGAGCAGCAACAGAATGAAATAACACAGCGGCAACCAAATAAAATAGCATATCGGCAACAGAACCATGTTAAACAGCGGCAACAGAATGAAATAACACAGCGGACAACCAAATGAAATAGCACAGCAGCAACATAATGAAATAACACAGCTGCAACCAAATAAAACAGCACGGCGGCAACAGAATGAAATAACACAGCGGCAACCAAATAAAATAGCACAGCGGCAACAGAACCATGTTAAACAGCGGCAACAGGATGAAATTACACAATAGCAAAAGAACCAGATTACACAGCAGCAATAGAATAAACTCAACGGCAAGCGAACCATGTTTCCCAGCGGCGGTAGAATGAAATTACACAGCGGCAACAGAATGATGCCACACAGCATCAACAGAAAGACGCTACACAACCGCACCAGAAGGACATGCGAAACCAGCTATCGTACAACTGATGAAGACCACCTCACGAACAACTTGCACACAAGGACCTTGTGCTAGAATGATCATAACCTTACACACCGGGTCTCTAGGACTTCTTCACAGATTTGAACACTAGAACTTGTGTTGAAACACAAGGGTGTAGTTAAGACTTCATAAGCTCATATGGGCCTTGAGCAGTAGATGGCAAACATCTTTATGCAGTAGATCACCAGGATTGTGTATATGAAGATCAGAAACTCATCATAGAACAGAATGCCAGCACCTCGCTATGGAATGATCGTCTGCACTTCACTATGAAATAGAATGTAGAAAACTTACGGAAAACGAGTCGAAAACTGGATTTTATGTACATATTCTATACAGTGCACAAAAACAAAGCACACCAAAGAGATGAATGAGGAGAGGTGAAATAGCTTTTTTTTCTAGGCGTAAAGATAAGCACCAGAAACGGCAAAGTAAATGAAAAAAACACCCCCAAAATCAATTGGGTGAGAAATATTAACGGGTTTTTTTTATTAACCCCCCCCCAAAAAAAAAGTACAAAAGCTAAAAAGACACCATTTCTTTTAATATAAAAAAAGAACGAAAGTTGGTGCTTTATGATCCATTTGCAAAAAAATCCCACACCCACACCCATCCTTAAAAGATGGAACCACAGCGTAATGTAAATAAGGCCGGTGTATGAATAGTGCAGAATGAACAGTGGGATGAAATGTGCTTTATTTTAGGACTGAGAGATTTTCCAGATGTCATTTTCAATTATATTGTAATGAGTACATGCAAGATTGGCATAGTCGTCTTCTTTTTTGAGTATGGTCATAAATGGAGGGGATGAGAACAGGGAACAGATGATGAATTTTTCCTTTTGTGTGCAGTTGGGCCAGATATGGTGTTTTATGCATATGGTATAAAATCATTTCCCCCAATCTAAAAGTCACGTTAATACCGGTTTGTTTTATCTGGTTGTTTTCTCGCTAAGATGTCACATTAGCGACGGAAGTTTGCTTTCCTTTATAAATTTTGTTTTTACAATTTGTACAATGCTGTCCTTGTATTTGAAATATCTTTAAACAATGTTGGTAAAAAGAGTAGGCAAAGAGAGCTGGGTGTTAATTTTGCATGCATCGATATTCAATACCCCTTGCAATTTTCAACAATTATTGCATTGAAGAATGTAAAAAGCATACAATGCGCAATATGTTGCAAATAATTACATGGAAGGAATGTGATGTGCTTGTTTTATGCGAGACTGTAACATGCATTGCAAGGGGAATAATTACACCAGACTTAGATGCGAGGGAAATAATTACACCAAACCGGTGTTTTTTTCATGTCTATACTGTGTACAAATTTTGTTTGAAAAATATGCATGTTTATCCTGTTAGGTTATCCTTAGAGTTTAGAATGTCTACATATATTTTAAGACTGCTGGGAAATTTTTGAAGGCGTCCAATGATAAAACTTTGCATACTGTATTGTTATACCGAAAATATAGAAACTAAGTTTAGAAGTTGGTAAAAAATGGAAGAAGCGCGTATAAGGCTTCAGTAAGGTGTGTAAAGAACACGTGTGGGATGGGTGATGAAGACATCGGAAGGAGTTGAAGGAAGGCACCCATATTAACGTATAAGTTTAGTAAGAAACGTTGTTTAGAAAGGACAGCATGGGGAAGGGACTGGCACGTACTGTTAAGATGGATGTTTAGGAAGATGCGTTCAGTAGGGAGTAGTATTGATGGTTGGGGTAGCAGGTATTAAAGTAGACGTTTAAAAGGGGGTGGTTAGGAGGGAGTAGTATTGATGGTAGATATTGCAGGTATTAAGGTAGATGAGTGGAAGGAGTGAGTTGAGGGTAGGCGGTTGCAGGTATTGTTTAAGATGTTTAAGTTGAACGTGTGCTTAGTAGTAGTGTGGGCTGGAGTTGTAGGTATTAAGATATATGTTGGAAAAGAAGGGGAAGGGGTGTTAATGGAGGAAGATGTAGCATACAGGTATTGGCGTAGGTGTTAAAGAAGGGATGGTTTAGATAGGGGGATAATGAGGGAGTGGAGAGTGCGGGTATTTGTGGGGTAGTTATAAAGGTGTGTTTGGGCCAAGAGGGTAGTACTGGACTGGTGTTCACGGGTATTGTCAGGTAGGTGGGTTTTATCTATCCTCAGCTAGGGATCAGATGTTCACCAATGAGATTTCACCTGTGCAATTTGTTCCTCATCAGTAAGGTAGCCGCATTCCAACTTCATGGATATATAGTTAAGAGATAGTTCAAGAAACGAGGGTAAAATGCATGATTAGTACAAAAGAGGAATATAAAGCCAGTTTCCTCTTAAAGGAATTTTCTGTTGGGTTTAATGTTTTCCTTTTAAAGGATATAAAGGGTTGCAATCTAGACTTTAGAAAGATCCAAAAATGTTAGACTTAAAAATCTTCTCTACTTAACAAGATACGACACGGTGTACATCATAATCTTTTGAGTGGCCATTTTGTAAACAAGCCTCTACCAACGTGTCTCTGTTCCAGTGTGTCCAAATGCCTTTGAACAAACGAATACACAACACACACAGTTTTACATCTGCTACTGACTCTTAACTCTAACCCTTGTTCTTAACCAAATTTTAACTTTGCATGAAAACACAAAAGGCAAGTGGACACAGCGGTATATAAACACGATGGTAGAGAACCTAAATTTCTTCAGGGAACTTTGTAGGGGAAGGGAAGTAAAACATTCTAGGGAAAGATGTCAGGGTTTCTAAATGAACAGGTACAGTTTAGGCTATAATATCGAAGAAAATGTCACTAAGACATAAGTAAAGGGTTGCAAAGTAGTCAGATTTGATTAAATGAGATGATTATAAGGGTAGGACGCGTTTTATACAAAATGAGAGGGTCGTTAGGGAATGGGCATGAAAGGGGATATTTAAGCTGTATGAAATGGCGACAGGGAAAGTCGGCAGTGGGATGTTTTGTTGTAATGAGAAGAGAGTGTTACAATTGTAGGGAAAAGGGACAGGTAGGGGGTGGTACCGAGAGGGATTACATGGTGATGGGAAGCTGGAAAATGATTTGTTCCTGTTGATTAGAAAGATAAAATGGATATTATAGAAAATAAAAGCACTACAGATTTACAACGGAAAATAACATTGTATGTACGGATCAGTTGAAGAGCTGAAGAAAAGATTGGATAAAATTGAGTATAAAAGGATGGAGGGAAAAGCGATTTAAGAGTGGCATTTCATGCTTCTAGATGCAGGGAGGGGTTCTACCTATGAGGATTCTGAAGAAGAGGGGACAGGTGTGTATGTTCTGGTCGGATTAAGCGAAAGAGGACGACAGTGTATGGTGTAGTAGTAGAAGTAAGAGTATATAGATCTAGTTAGCCTGATCTTTCCTAAGCCATAAGCTGTTCCCATGTTTCTGTTTGGTTCTAGTCGAACTGGTTTTTGTTGGTGTAAAAGATTAATTCAAGCAACTGCTTTTTTCACCTAGCCCTTGTAAAAGATTCTTTAAAAAAGAGGAAAAAGCAGCCCCCCGCCCCCCGCCAACAAAAAACGCGCAAATTGTGTGTATGCTTGAATGTGGTAGGGGATATTTACGCCACAAGCAGGTCTGTGCTCTGGTATATCATTGGAATGCCTTCATAGATTTGACAGCAGTCAATAGTATGCATTGCTATGAACAAATGTTGCTTTGCTTACATTTGTGTGCGGTTTTTTTACTGTGGACATTTTAGTATGTACAATGCCTATGCATGTGTTGGAAGAAAGTAGGGATTATGAAAATTTGCTCACAGCCACAGAAATGACAGCAGGAGCAGCTCATAGTTTTTTCTGGGTTTTCTTATAGTAATTTAGTCAGATGAAGAATGTAGCCAATCACTGCAGCCCTGAAATTAGTGAAATTGGTCAGAAATTTTGCTCAGACATATAACTCTAATCAGAAAGATGCTTTATTATGAAGATATTGACAAAGTGTGCTTATAGTATGGTTTATTTGTGTCTTATCTTTTCAAGTTTGTCGTGGGTTTGATGTCAGCATATTAATTTACTATATCATGAATTTTTTCTGGTTTTGTTACATCTGAAAAAGTGGGGAGGGGGGAGAGAAGTTGGATACCCTACGATGTAAATAAAAAGACACAAAGTAAATAAATACAGGGTTTTATTTTAAATGAAAGAAGAAATAAATGCAGGAAAAGAGATGTTGGAGGTCCTACATAAGACAATAACTCTGGTTGTATTGACATGAGTGAAATGAGTTAATGTCAATATATTGCTCAGTTTATTGCCACCTTTCTTGCAATTGTATGTATAGAGTGTTTTATTTTCAATGAAATAGGAAATAAATGCAGGAAAAGAGATGTTGGAGGCCCTACAGAAAAAAAACCCAACTCTGGTTGTATTGGCATGTCTTAAACGAGCTGACGTCAATAAGAGCTTATTGCTCAAAGTTTATTGCCAACTTTCTTGCAATTGTATGCATTAAACTTTTATCTGTTATAACCATTTGTACTTTTTTGACAAGTCTTCAACTCCACTTCAAATGTGCGCATTTTAAAACTTCGCTGTAGCAAATGTTCATGTATTCTAGCAGATAACTGCGATAGTGGAGAGTGGTGCAGGGTTTTCTTATACAATAACTTTTGCATGGTATCTAGTATTAATATTCGTCTGTTGAGTTCAATACCTCCTCTCATCTCCCACCCCCACTTTGTTTGTTGCCCCACCCCCTATTTCTATTATTCAATGTAAGTTTCATGCACATTGTTTTAAGATACAATGCACTGGAACCGGAATGCCAAGTACATTTATAGAAATATTGTATTTGAAATTGCTTTGCAAATAATTCTACTTCACTGATAGGGTTAAATGGAATTCTGATTGTCAGTAGCATGTTTAAGGGTTTTTTTGTTTCTTGCTTTATTGTTTAGGTTGGCAATTAATAAAAGTTTTTTTTCTTCTGTTTGTACACTTCTTTCAAAATGTTATCTGCCCTGACTCGGTTAAAGTTATTGTAAAATTCCAACACCAAGTGTACAAATGTATGGATATACGTTTTACAACTTAGACTAATCACATATATCATATTTTTATTATGATTTCCAAGCTTGCCCATCTGAAAAGTTCGAGTAACGTTGCGTGTTTCTTTTGAAGCTGATCTTTAAAATAATTGTATATAACCAGTTTTGCTTTCATTATTTTCATGTGGATTATAACACGCCTGTACAAAATTGATAAAAATATATACATTTACATCTTAAGATATAGATGGTGAGCACACACCACTGACACTTGACTGCCCAACTGACTTGACTTTCTTCCTTGAGAAAAATACAAGCTGTGCACAAGTCCCTCTTTGAAAGCTAGACACGGGTCTGAAAGGGGCCCAAATCGTGATTTTCTTCAGGATAAAAGAAAAAATTGCTAGATGCAAATACGGAGGTTTCCTTGCGTGAATTCAAAGAATTTAGGCTGTAAAACATGTCTGATGAAGCAGGTTCCTTGTACCTTTTATAGATGAAAAAGAGACTCAAGAGTTTGAAAGATTTAGTTTTGTCGGCCACCTTGGATTGTTTCCATGGTGCGTAAAACCGAGTAATTTATAGATTTTTAGCCTAAACAAGTGATGCCCTTTCAATGTAGTGTACAACTTCTAACATGAGCTTGTAAACAAAATGTCATCATTTTGGATCCCCATGTCGTACAAGAGCATGTTTTGCACTCCCTAATTTAGTGTGTCTGGGCTTTCTAGCTGGAATACCATGGCTGGAATTGTGATGCTTTGCCACTTCTGTGAACCGTATCAAAACAAGTACATTATTCTAGTCCGAGCTCTTTTTAAAGGATGTGAGAATTCAAAAGCTGAACAAAAGTCAGTTGGTTGGTCATTGTGTCACTGCTGGTCAGAGCATTGGGAAAAGCCTACCTCCCCCTTCAGCCAAAAAGAGGCAGGAGTTAGGGTTGGGTAGCCGGCTCGCAGCTGTAGTAAAACAAAATGAACACTTAAGTATATTGTGAAAATTGATGAAAAATATGTATGAGGGCAAACACTTATGAGCAAAAATAAAATAAAATGTGATCATGTGTGGCGGGGTTTTTTTATATTAAAGTATACGTACAAGATCTCGGATGAATGTACACTCAATATATGTATTTTTGTGTCTGTCCGTCTGTCTGTGTCTGTCTGTCTGTCTGTCTCTCTCTCTCTCTGTCTCTGTGTCTCTTGCTCTCGCTCTCTCTCGCTCTCTCTCGCGCTCTATTTGTCAATCTCTTTCTCTCCCTCCCTTTTCTTACATTTAAATCTATTCATTCAGTCCATCAAAAACACAATCTGACACATCCAGATGCAATACCTGTCAATGGAAAATATGCATACACCAGCCATATAAATATATAATTTCCAAATGTCTCATGAAAATGATGTAGTAATACCATAAAATATAATTTACATAGCGTTGTATACGCACACAAACACACACACACACACACACACATACAGATCATTGTTTGCACACGTTAAAACCCGGGAAATAGCTTGTATTCGTGAGAACGAAACAAAAAATTTTCAAAAAATGCATACACCGGGACTATATAAAGAAAAACACACGGTGATTTTTTCTTTTAAAAGTAGGCAGTGGGATGTTTTGTTGTAATGAGATGAGAGTATTACAGTTTTAAGGAAAAGGGACAGGTAGGGGGTAGTACTGAGAGGGATTACATGGTGATAGGAAGCTGGAAAATATTTGTTGCTGTTAATTAGCAAGAGAAAAGGGAGATTATAGCAAATAAGAGGACTACAGAGTTACAAAGGAAAATTACATTGCATGTACGGGTCAAAGAGCTGAAAAAATGCAATGGATAAAATTCATTTGGGTATGAAAAGGATGGTGGCAAAAGCAATTTAGGAGTGGCATTCCATGCTTCTAGATGTAGGGAGGGGTTCTACACATGAGGATTCTGAAGAAGAGGGTACAGGAGTACATGTTCAGGTCAGATTCAGCGAAAGCGGTGGACAGTGTATGGTGTAGTAGTGGAACTAAGAGTATATAGATCTAGTTAGCCTGATCTTTCCTAAGCCATAAACTGCTTGCGTGTTTCTGTTTTGAGTCAAGTCAAACTGGTTTTTGTTGGGGTAAAAGATTAATTCAAGCAACTGCTTTTTCACCTTGCCCTCGTAATAAATTAAAAAAAGAGCACAAAGCCCCCCCCCCCTCCCCCCCTCCACCAACAAAAAGCGCGTAAATTGTGTATGCTTGAATGTGGTAGGGGATATTTACGCGACAGGCAGGTCTATCATTGAAATGCCTTCATAGATTTGACAGCAGTCAATAGTATGCATTGCTATGAACAAAATGTTGCTTTGCTTACATTTGTGTGCTTTTTGTAGTGGATATTTTAGTATGTACAATGCCTATGCATTTGTTGGAAGAAAGTAGGGATTATGAAAATGTGATCACAGCCACAGAAATGACAGCAGGAACAGCTCAGTTTTTTTCTGGGTTTTTTTTATAGTAATTTAGTCGGATGAAGAATGTAGCCAAGCACTGCAGCCCTGAAATTTGTGAAATTGGTCAGAAATGTTGCTCAGATATACAACTCTAATCAGAAAGATGATTTATTATAAAGATATTGACAATGTGCTTAGAGTATGGTTTATGTGTGTCTTATCTTTTAAAGTTTTCTTGGGTTAGATGTTTGCACATAAAATGTACTATATCATGACTTTTTCTGGTTTTGTTAAATATGAAGAAAACAATAGATGCCCCACAATGTAAAAAAAGAAGACATAAAGAAAAACAAAGGGTTTTATTTTAAATGAAAGAAGAAACAAATGCAGAAAAAGATGTTGGAAGCCCTACAGAAGAATAAACAACTCCTCTGGTTGTATTGACATGAATAAAATGAGTTAACGTCAATAAGAGCTTATTGCTCAAAGTTTATTGCCAACTTTTTTGCAATTGTACGTATAAAGTGTTTTATTTTATATGAAAGAGGAAATAAATGCAGGAACAGATGTTGGAGGTCCTACAGAAAAATAACCCACACAAAAACTCTGGTTGTATTGGCATGACTAAAATGAGTTGACGTGAATAAGAGCTTATTGATCCACGGTTATTGCCAACTGTCTTGCGATTGTGTGTTATACTGTATCTGTTATGTCCATTTGTGCTTTTTTTGGACAAGTCTAGAACTCCACTTCAAATGTGTGCATTTTAAAACTTCGTTGTAGTAAATGTTGTTCGTGTATTCTAGCAGATAACAGCAATAATGTAGAGTGGTGCAGGGTTTTCTTAGACAATAACTTTTGCGTGGTATTTGGTATTAATATTTGTATGTTTGTCAATAACCCTGCTCATTTCCCATCCCCGCTTTGTCTATTGGCCTACCCCCCATTTCTACTACCCAATGTTAGTTTCATGCGCATTATTTTAAGATGCATTGAACTGGATCCAGAATGTCATGTACATTTAAAAAAATATTGTATTTGAAATTGCTTTCCAAATAATTATATTTCTCTGATGCGGTTAAATGGACATCCTATTTGTCAGTAGCATGTTTAAGACTTTTTGTTTCTTGCTTTAGGTTTGCAATTGATACCAGTGATTTTTACTTCTGTTTGTACATTTCTAATGTTATCTGCCCTGACTCGGTTAAAGTTCTAAAATTCCAACACCAATTGTACAAAAGTGCGGGTATACGTTTACAACTTAGTCTAATTAAACATATCATATTTGTAATATGATTTCCAAGCTTGCCCATCTGAATAGTTTGAGCAAACGATGCATGTTCCTTTAGAACGATTGTATATAACCAGTTTTACTTTCATTTTTTTCATGTAGATTATAACACGCCTGTACAAAATTGATAATGTATAAATTTACATCTTAAGAAATAGATGGTGAGCACACACCACTGACACTTGACTACCCAACTGACTTTCTTCCCTGAGAAAAAAATAAAAGCTTTGCACAACTCCCTCTTTAAAGGCTAGACACGGGTCTGAAAGGGGCCCAAATCGTAGTTTTCTTCAGGATAAAAACTTGCTAAATGCAAATACGGAGGTTTCCTAGCGTGAATTCAAATAATTTAGGCTGTAAAACATGTCTGATGAAGCAGGTTCCTTGTACCTTTTATAGACGAAAAAGAGACTCAGAGTTTGAAAGATTTAGTTTTGTCGGCCATCTTGGATCGTTTCCATGGTGCGTAAAACCGAGTAATTTATAGATTTTTAGCCTAAACAAGTGATGCCCTTTCAATGTAGTGTACAACTTCTAACATGAGCTTGTAAACAAAATGTCATCATTTTGGATCCCCATGTCCTACAAGAGCATGTTTTGCACTCCCTAATTTAGTGTGTCTGTGCTTTCTAGCCGGAATAACGTGGCTGGAATTGTGATGCTCTGCCACTTCTGTGAACCGTATCAAAACAAGTACATTATTCTGGTCCGATCTCTTTTTAAAGGATGTGAGAATTTCAAAGCGAGCAATAGTCGGTTGGTTGGTCATTGTGTCACTGCTGGTCAGAGCATTGGGAAAAGCCTACCTCCCCCTTCAGCCAAAAAAGAGGCTGGAGTTAGGGTTGGGTAGCCGGCTCGCAGTTGTAGTAAAACAAAATGAACACTTAAGCACATTGTGAAAATTGATGAAAAATATGTATGAGGGCAAACACTTATGAGCAAAAATAAAATAAAACGTGATCATGAGTGGCGGTTTTTGTATATTAAAGTATACGTACAAGATCTCGGATGAATTTACACCCAATATATGTATTTGTCTGTCTGTCTGTCTGTCTGTGTGTGTGTCTCTCTCTCTCTCTCTCTCTCTCTCTCTCTCTCTCTCTCTCTCTCTCTCTCTCTCTCGCTCTATTTGTCAATCTTTCTCCCCCTCCATTTTCTTACATTCAAATGTATTCATTCAGTCCATCAAAGAAACACAAACTATCTGGCACATTCAGATGCAATACCTGTCAATGGAAAATATGCATACACCAGCAATATAAGTATATAATTTCCAAATGTCTCATGAAAATATGTAATACCATAAAACATAATTTACACAGCGCTGTATCTTATTTTTTAAAGCGATCAAAGCGCTCGCATTCAACCTAGTCTTACTCGTGCAATCACATAGTTTTAACACACAGACATACGCACACAAATACACACACACAGAACATTTTGTGCACACGTTAAAACCCGTTCTGCTTTTTGGAAGAGTAGGCTAGTGTATGTCGGTGGGAACGGATGACAAAATTTACAAAACTGCATACACACGGGGACTATATAAGAAAAAGCACACGAGTGATTATTTCATTATCCTCGAAATAAAAAAAAATAAATACAAAATAGCACACGCACACAAACGCATGCAGACGCGCGCGCGCGCACACACACACACACACACACACACTCACTCCCATGCAGGCGCGCAAGTGCGCACACGCGCACACAGGCACACACGAAAGTGATACAGTTTGGCTGGTTGATAAGGATTTGGGCTGTTGGGAAAAAAAACGACAAAGAAAATAAAAAAGAGAAAAGATGAAAACAAGAAATTCAGAAAAAAACCCGATACACACACGTAGGCATGCATAAACACACGCACGCACACACGCGCATGCACACGCACACACAAACACACAAACAAACGCACGCACACACACATACACGCACGCACGCACGTTTGTAATTATGCATGCAGGAGTCCATTTGCTTGTGTACATGCCTACTCACGCGCGTCTACGCGTTTGTGTGTGTGTATGTGTGTGTGTGTGTGTTCGAGCATAGCCGGTATTAGGCTTAAAAAGTGTCTGGCCCAATGCCGATGTTTTAAACAAAACGTCCATTGCCTCAGAACAAGATAGCACTAATATATTAAATGCGTACATCAACCAATGCTTATCGAGAATACTCTCAAATCTACATGCAAAACTTGGCAGCATCTGAGCAAAACTGGGACAAACATAGCCAACATTCTCTAAATATCAGTATAACAGACCGACAGACACAAAAACCAAATAGTGATTTTGCCAAAAACAAACAGGGTTGTGCCCAAAACTGGTACACTAATCATTGCACACAAAACATCGCTAATCTCTGTGAAATAGCTCAACGACAAAACATCTTTGTTTCCAAGGCTTTTTCTTCCTGCAGATACCCAGAAGCTACAAGAGCAAAGGTGTCAACGCTTTCCTTTTAAAAAGGGTGGACAGGGGTTAGAAGAGCTTTCAACAGCTTTTAAGATGGTTTGGGATGCAACATTACAGCAGATTAAAAGAGACCTGTGCTACTTCTATGCTAA
>CM054144.1:32762912-32770412 GCA_028751875.1 Rapana venosa
TGAGTCTGTAAAAACCGCACTCGAACCCTCCCTTCCCTTCTTCCTCCTGTCTCTCTCCTTGTCTGCCTGTCCGTCTGCGTGCCTGCCTGCCTGTCTGTCTGTCTGTCTGTCTGTCTGTCTGTCTGTCTGTCTGACTCTCTCTCTCTCTCTCTCTCTCTCTCTCTCTCTCTCTCTCTCTCTCTCTCTCCTCTCTCTCTCAGTCTCTGTCTATCTGTTTGAATTTCTCTCTCTGTCTCTGTCTGTCTGTCTCTTACTCTGTCTCTGTCTCTCTCCCTCTCTCAGTCTCTGCCTGTTTGTCTGTTTGATTCTGTCTGTCTGTCTGTCTGTCTGTCTGTCTGTCTGTCTGTCTCTCTCTCTCTCTCTCTCTCTCTCTCTCTCTCTCTCTCTCTCTCTCTCTCTCTCTCCTGCCAGCCACTGACTACTCGAGAAAACATAACTGGATCGCACATTAATCGACAATTAGTGGCAACGGTCTTCAAAAGAACAAAGCCGCTTTTAAGCTGTTTCTTCCCTTTCTCTTTAAAGCGTCAGTTGAACTCCATTCTGCCTGTCAGGTCTGGCTGTCCTGTCAAGACTGTGAATAGTTTTCAATGATATTAGCTGATTTTTTCAAGCAAAAAATAAACCCAACTCAAAATGATCATACAAGTAATGCATTAAGTTTGAGGTGTTTGCTAGGAAGTTTGGAGAATCAGTGTCGATATCGGAGGTAACAGGGTCATAGGGATGGTATTACGTCATTTTCATCATTTTGATCTATCTGTCATCAGTGATGAGGTTTTGTGATGACATAGGATGTTAACCTTGTGATATGTACCCACCTTGTCATCTTGTTCTGTTCCACTCTGTATATCTTTGTGTGTGTATATGTATGTGTGTGTGTGGTGCGTGGGTGAGTGCATGTTTGTGTGCGTGCTCGTGCATGGGTGGTGCGCATGCATGGGTGCATGCGTGCGCAAATGGGCAGAGTTGTTTCTTTATTTCCTTCCTTTTTCACTAGAGTCTTATTATTTTGTTAATTATTTCTTTGTTTTTGTGCTGTTGCATTTTGAGACATAAAGCCTGGTCCAGCCTGTGAACACTCACAGAACATCTTATGCACACATAAAGATATTGTCCCACCTTTCGGAAGAGTAGGCTATTATATGCTGAAAGGAACAGATTACACATTTTAAAAAAAAACAAAACATGCAAATAAGAGTTGTGTGTTTAAACATCATTCCATAAGTTGAAATGCCGGCTACTTTGATAGTGAGCAAAACCAATGGCTTGCACAAAATTTCACTGTCAGTAAATCTCGGAGATCTAGCCCAGTAATGAAAAAAACCCAAACAAAACAACACTATAAAAAAGCCATCAAGCAACACACAAAGAAACAAAGGGGAGAAAAAACAAAGAAAAAAAACCCATACTTATATCTAGGCCACAGGTCTCCTTTGTCAATATTCGAGCTTTTCTTCTCTTAAAGGGATTTTCTTCTTGTCACGGACCTTTTTTTTGGAAATTCTGTTTCTTGATCTTTATTGTTAGTTTACTTGTTTTGTTTTTTTCTGTTGAGAAGCTTCAAGTATCGGTTTTTAGGCTGTGTTTCAATCCACTTTACGATTTAATTAACATCTTTCGGGTCAAGTTAGCAAAAAGAGAGAGAGAGAGAAAAAAGCAATAATAAAACCCGAAAGATTTTCTCAACGTTGCCTTTTTTAATTTTTATGCTTTGGTTCTCTCTTCCTCATTTCCAAAGTTTCTCTTTTGCTTTATTGATGGGTTTTTTTTTTATCAGCGCTCTGTTTATTTTGTTGTAAAAACAAATGTGTGTGGTTGTGAGAAAGGAGAGAGAGAGAAGAGAGAGGAGAGAGAGAGAGAGAGAGAGCGAGCGATAGAGGGCTCATCGCGCGTGCGCATGCTACGCACACACACACACACACTTTTAAGACCGAGCCGTTTTTCAAAAGAGAGGCCAATTTTGGGAAGGGATGAAAAAATTTTACAACACTGCATACGCACGGGACTTGAGAAAAAAGCCATGAGTGCTTTATTCCCTTACCTCGATATAAAAAAGTAAATAAAAATATAGAAATAAACCCCACACACACACAACCACACACACACACACACACACAAACACACACACACAAAAATTTAAACCCTGCAAACAAATCTGACAATGCAAGAAATGTTTCTCTAGAACCTAAACATCAAATTCCACTAATACACACAGGGGCTGAAAAACAGCAATACTTCAGGTCATAGCACACAAGTACTTCTTGTTGCACGGGTTTTTTTTCCCTGCCTCACAAGAACAAAGACTAAGGCTTCAAAACCCTTTTTGAAAAACCCAAATTTTTAAAAAAACCACAACTTGATGGAAGCTAAGCAGCTTATAAGATTGGTGCATCTGCAAAAAGCAAACAAACAAACAAACAACAAAAACAACGAGCAGCCCAAACCAAGAATGAATGTGTATTCCTCTGTTAACAGAAAAACAATCCATTAATTTTGATATATTTTGGGGCAAAGGGTAGGCAGTGAAAAATTGATGGTTGCATGTAAAAAGAACGGCTCTGTGCGTAAATGAAACCGTTTGGGTGCGCAAGTGTGTGTGTGTGTTGTGTGTTGTGTGTGGTTGGGGTTGTGTGGTGTGGGGTGTGTTTTTGTTGTGGTTGTTTGTATGTGTGTGTGTGTGTGTGTGTTTTGTGTGGTGTGTGTTTTGTGTTGTGTGTGCGTGCGTGCGCGGTGTGTAGTTGTTGTGGTTAGATTTTCTAACGCTGCCTCCTTTTGTCTAATTCCTTGATATTAATTTCCTTTTCCTCACTTCTCTCTCACTCTCTCTTTTCTCTCTCTCCTCTCTCCATCTCTCTCTCCTCTCTCTCCCCCCCCCCTCTCTCTCTCTCTCTCTCTCTCCCTCTCTCTCTCTCTCTCTCTTTACTCAGCATTTACAAAAGGTGCACGTTAATGGACTTTAGTGGCATCATTCTTCTAGGAACCTCGTCATTTTGGCCTTTTTTTTCCCCCTTTTCCCCAACAATTTTTAAAAGATGCCCATCCCACTCGCTCTCATGCTTGCGAAGCTACAAGACTGAATGATTTTAACTTTTCAGGGGCTTCCTCAACAAAATCGCACGCCCAGCATTAAACGATTTAGCACGGGATTTAGTCAGGTGGTTTAAAGGGGGGAGGGGGGGTTTGATACGGGTTTTTTGGGTAATGCAGGGTTTTAGAGCTGGGGTTAGTACAGGCAGCCATGTCATCTTCATTGTTTTTATCTTGGTCAGCAAGCGAGTGGAGTTTGGACAATCAAACTCTGTTGCTTTCTTTGACAAACTTGATTTTGGTGTTAGAGTCTTTTTGTTCTATTTTTTCTTCTATGTTGTGTGAGTATGTGTGTGTGTGTGTGTGTGTGTGCGTGATTGTGTGTGTGTGTGTGATTGTGTGTGTGTTTGTGTGTGTGTTGTGTGTGTGTTTGTGTGTGTGTTTGTGTGTGTGTGTGTGTGTGTTTTGATTGTGTTGTGTGTTGTGTGTGTGTGTGTTGTGTGTGTGTGTGTGTGTGTGTGTGTGTGTGTGTGTGTGTGTGTGTGAGTTTGCTTTTGGTGGTTTTTTGTTGCTATAATCACTTTTTAGAAAATACATCTTTTTTCCTTCTTCCCCCCTTATTATATCGCTTTTATTTTGAAGTCTCCTTCACTACATTTTTGTTCATTGTTTTGTTTTGCTTGTACTTTATTGTGCTCTATCTATTTTGTTGTTGTTGTTGCATTTCTTTGGTTTGTACTTCTCAGCTTGATATTAGTTTCTAAAACCTTCTAACTCTATCTTTGACACTACCAAAAAAACCAAAAAGGAGCAGGACAGAAAGAGAAGATAATGATTGAAAATTAAAAACTGAAAATTAATTTGCATGTTGTTGCTTTTATTTTATGTCATTTCAAGTATCTTCAGGCTTCTTCAGCATTTAAGCAGTTAGAAAATCTAAAACCAAAAGGAAGCGAACATTGGTTTTTGTTTTGTCTCTTTTTTGTAGACTACAATACTATGATTCTAGTCACCTCCGTCAAATCAGGCTAAGTTTTAGTTTCTTTTCCCAAAGTCGGAGTGCAGCTGCCTCAATGACGGGGTGGGGGTGGGGGAGGGGAAGGGGAAAGAAGGCGATCAGTCCCAGACCCAAGAAGCCCCATTTAGTTGACCTTGGAGATCCAGCCCGGGAATGAAATAAAAGTTTACAAAATCTACCTGTGTTTTCCTCAAATACTTGCTGCCTCTAAACAGATACAGCAATAAATGTTCATTTCCTAGATCCATGAGATAGTGGCCTTGAATCTCAATAGACAGTATTGTCTGGTGATTTATGGCTCCAAACGTTTTTCCTTTTTTTAAAAATTTACAATCTTCTGTTCACTTTATTTGTGACCTGCCAGCGCTTGAATTTCCTTCATGAAATCTGCATTCACATACTCAAAGAATGCCATGCAGAGTGAAGACAGGTCCCCCTAACTTAATAATGTCAGTGTTCAAAACGAGACAGATAGACACCAGTCCAATCCACTCCTGTTGTTTATAGCCCCGCCGACCACAGAGGCCATATCAGGGCTGCCACCTCGCCCAGAGACAGACACGTGGGTGTATCTAAATAACACCCTGTAGTAAAGGAAGGGTGGGCCCCACTGGGTTAAAGTTGCCCAGAAAACATGGTCTGAAAAACTGTGTTGATGCTCCAATGACTCCCCAAACACTTCAGGGAAGAGAAGGTAGAGAAGAAGAAGAAGAAGAAGAAGAAGGGAGAGAAGAGAGAGAAGAGAGAGAGAGAGAGAGAGAGAGAGAGAGAGAGAGAGAGAGAGAGAGAGAGAGAGAGACAGAGAGAGAGAGAGACAGACAGACAGACAGAGACAGAGGGATAATATGCTAATGTTTTATTGTGGTAATCTTTCAAGCCCATTCACAAAGTGACAGTGGGGAGGGGACTGGGCACAAATACATTCGACTAAGATGAGGAAAAAAAATACGCATCATCCCAGATAGTCATCATGACATGGAATCCATGGCATGGTTCAACAGCTACAATAACAAAACCCTTTTTTGTAAACTTTGATTGATTAACTGTGAGTCTTTAGCAGGACAAGAACAATGAATAAAACTTCTTGCTGTTAAAACTTTACCAACCATACAGCGCAGCGTCTTGTGATTCATTGAGACATGCAATCTGGTTGAAAACTTACGTCATTTACAGACCGATCTGTGACGCAGAAAGTTGACATACAAATCACGTCAGCACAAGTTGTGTTTGATATAACTTGGCGAAACAAAGGAGTTTAAAAGACACTGGACGCATAGTGTATGCCACCGCGTGTGTGTGTGTGTGTGTGTGTGTGTGTGTCTGTGTGTGTGTGTGTGTGTCTGTATGTGTGTGTGTGTGTGTGTGTGTGTGTGTGTGTGTGTTCACAGGCTTGTGTACATATTGCGTTCATATATTATAATATGTGCAAATTTCTGCATATAGGTACATACAAATGCACTTTTTTGCTAACACATTGTCTTATCACTCAGCACACATTTGTACAGAACATTTAAAGTATTTTGTATTCATGATCATGCCTGTACATGTTCACACCCTCTCTAGCCTCTCCTATCGTTTGCTTTGCAATTCAACATTATTTCTGCTTATTTTTGTTTTGGTTTTATTTAATCAGAAAGTTTTGGTATTTTATGGTGAGGTTTTTTTAAAGCACAACGTTTTCTTACGTTAGGTTCCAAACAACATCAAGTTTTGATTGATGTAGTTTGTGCTACGTGGTCGTGAATATTTATTTGATTTAAATATCCCTTTTTTCATAACACCACTCTCTGTTCTGATTGTTATTGTGTACTTGATCTGCTTTTTTGTTTTGTTTTTCGTTCATTGCAAGGCATCGAGATATAGATAGATAGATAGATAGATAAATGGATAGATAGGTAGATAGATAGATAGATACATACATACATAGATAAATATATAGATAGATAGGTAGATAAATAGATACATAGATAGATACATAGATACATAGATAATAGATAGATACATAGATAGATAGATGAGAGAAAGAAAAACAGACAGGAGACGGACAGATACAGAGAGACACAGAGAGAGGCACATAGAGAGACAGACTAACAGATAGACAGTCAGTCATACATAGTCCATCAAGGAATCTCCAATACACGAGCAGAGAGACACAGACATACCGTCTGTGTGGATCGGTGGTCTAGAGGTAACGCGCCTGTCTAGAAAGCGAAAATTCCGGGTCGGAAGTGTGCGGTGGTTCGAATCCCGTTTGGGCACGAAAATTTTCCCCCATCCATTAGACCATGAGTGGTGGTCTGGGCGCTAGTCTTTCGGATGAGACGATAAACCGAGGTCCTGTGTGTTACACAAAATTATTCAGCGCACGTAAAAGAACCCACGGCAACAAGAGAGTTGTCCCTGGCAAAATTCTTAGAAAAAAGCCACTCTGATAGGGAAACAAATACAGTTGCTGACCAAAAAAAAAACCAGGTGGCGCTGCTCTTGTGGCGACGCGCTCTCCCTGGGGAGAGCAGCCCGAATTTCACGCAGAGAAATCTCGTGACTTAAAGTGGTATAAATAAATAAATAAATAAATAAATAAATCTTCCTCTATGCCTTTCAGTTTCATTCTCTGTCTTTGTCTTTCTGCTTCTCTGTTTCTCTGTCAGTCTGTCTGTAAGGACGGTCTTTGTCTCTCTTTATCTCTGTCTCTCTCTCTCTGTATCTGTCTCTGTCTGTCTTGCTCTCTCTCTCTCTTCTCTCTCTCTCCTCTCTCTCTCTCTCTCTCTCTCTCTCTGTCTCTCTCTCTTTCTGGACGTATGCATCACTTTTTTGCATTCTATTTGTAAAATTATATCCGCTCTGCTGCACTTAGACTAGCTTTTTTTCTTCTTCTTTTTTATAACTTGCATGCTTTACCTTCGGATATTTGTATAATTCCACAATGATATTTTTGTAAAGAGTTCATGGAATTGTGAGACTGGAACTGATTATGATTGATAGCAATAATTTGATTCATCCCTATTGTGGGTTTCTTTCAGTAGCATACCCCAAGTCATGCTTTTGCCATACTTTGAAATAATAACAAGAAAAAGTCAACACCTTATTCAAACAAACGAAAAAAAAACAAATCTGTATTTTGTCTTGTATTTATATGTTCCCCCCTCCTACTTACTCTGCAAACCTCTTTTTTGTTTCCTTTTCTTACACGTATTTTATTTTACGTTTGTTTTTTGTCTGAAATTTCATTCACTTTTTTTTTTTACTCTCTGTCATTCTCTCTTTTATTGTTCTGATCAATATTCAATTTCATCATGGTTGTTGTTTTTTTCTCACCTCTCGCTTTTCCTTTGGTTCTGACAATATAAGGAAGAGAAGAGAAGAGGGGACTTCAAAAGGTGGGAAAGAAAATGTTTGAAATTAACAACTCCCCACAGCAATTTGAATTTATTCCATTTGTTTTATTCAAG
>CM054144.1:32787912-32795412 GCA_028751875.1 Rapana venosa
GCTCAAAAATCACACCTACCCACCTCCTCCCCCGCCATACCCCTTCCCTCCCCAAATCAGAAAAAAAAATCTAGCCACCTAGCTGACCAACTAATGAATAAATACAGAAATAAGAAGACAGAAAAAGCAGCGTAAAAAAGAAAAATGGAGGAAGAAAAACAAACACTATACACATGAAAGAAAGAAGAAAATAGATCGAAACTCTAGAGTATTGATTTCCTATATTTCATTGAATTCATCTTTCTAAAAAAACATAAATCAGACTAATGCGAATAATACCAACAGTTTCACACACACACACACACACACACACACACACACACACACACACACACACACACACACACACACACACACACACACACACACACACACACACACACACACACAAATGCCTCATCAGATGCAAAGTGGATTTTCAAATTACGCTTGATGTATATTACTGCTGGGGTCTAGTCGTAGGAGGCATTAAGGCGCTTCCTTGCTTTCAACAACACATGCTCTAATAAGATGGAGACTAAGCTTTTGTAGAAAAAATTTTTTTTAAAAACACACAGCAAAAAATTTACAGATCAAATTGAATTGCCGTTTTAGTTGCTCACGGAAAAAATAGCAAATTTTATCTATCTATCTATCTATCTATCTATCTATCTATCTATCTATCTATCTATCTATCTATCTATCTATCTATCTATCTATCTATCTATCTATCTATCTATCTATAACTATATATATATATTTATATATGTGTGTGGTGGTGTGTGTGTGTGTGTGTGTGTGTGTGTGTGTGTGTGTGTGTGTGTGTGTGTGTGTGTGTGTGTGTGTGTGTGTGTGTGTGTGTGTGTGTGTGTGTGTGTGTGTGTGTGTGTGGTAGTTATTGTGCACTATCACTAAACAGGAGTGTATATCTACTAAACATACATTTGATATGCTCATGGTGTATATGTTTGCCGCAGATGCCTTCCTGAGCTGCCTAGCTGCTAGTTTGGTAGTTGAATTGTGAGTAGTTTCGTAATATATTTGGCTTATGTTATTATCATCACATGTTTGTTGTTGCAGTAGTAGTAGTAGTAGTAGTAGTAGTAGTAGTAGTAGTAGTAGTAGTAGTAGTAGTAGTTAAAAATAATTTTCATCATGATAAAAAAAAACCACACACACACACAACTTAGATCTGGACATCGTAAGGGGTTGCATGCCTTCAGTGTATACATATGCGTTTTTTAAAAACCCACAACACTTGCAACTTTTCTTGTAAATAAACGGCGTCTCTATTTTTTTTACCAGAGTAAGATGTACAAGCTCAGGAATGTGTCACTTAAATAACAGCTCTCCGGCTCAAATATAGTTTAACAATTAAAACATAAAAGTAACACAAACTCAGCACTAATAATTCGCACTGTTTCAATGCATGGAGGTCTAAACTAGCCAGCGACACATGTACACACATCTTAGACATTCATTTATTTATAACAAAGATCTAAGGAAATACAAAGGATACGTCTTCCTGACATCCAAGCGATATAAGATTAGTTTTGAAAGAAAAACACACACTTTGATTAACCGAAACGATTATCTATCATAATATTAAGAACACGCATGCATAATGAGCGGGAAGATTCGAAAGAAAAAAATAATAAGAGTTTGCCTTGGGAATTATCTTTCAGCTTAAAGAACAATTTAATGTGTTGTTTTCACAAGGTTTGCTGATGGTTAACCATCACTGTCTGCATTCGGTTAGTGCATTTCTTTGTTGAGACTTATTTGACCGCGATATAAGGCAAACAAAGGTAAATGCGTAGTTTTTTAATGGTAGCATTCTTTTCCATCTATACGATTGATTTATTCTATATTATCTCGGCCTCTTACTACAAGTAATAAAGAAAGCAAGCTTCATTTGAAACGAATGGCTGGGTGAATTAAGAGATGAAACAAAGAAAATATGGGCAAATAATTGATACATGAATAAAATATAATAAAAAATTTAAGTTGGTAAATAAAGAAACAAACAAATGAATAGATACATTACGAATAAAATGGCACTCTAAGTGTAAATAATTAGTAAAGAACTAAAACCCTAAGTTGATAAATAAGCAAACAAAGAAATGAATAGACTCATGACGAGTAAAATAACACTTAATGAATAAATAAGCAGCTGAATAAATAACAAGGAACAAATAAATCATCACCAAACAGTACACGTGACTTTTTCTTACATGACAACAGCATAAATAAAGAACAAATTGTTACCTACTAATGGATAAATAGATATATCACAACAAACTACAACTGCAAAAAAAGGAGAACAGTTTTATATTGCCCGTATTACATACAGTAGCGCAACAATAAAAAGTAGCATTACCACAAATATATATCTAACAACAAAAAATACAAAAGTATAGTATAGAATAAATGAGAATTTCCGATGCCGCACAATATAGCCATAAACACAACCAAACCTATTACAAGCTGTTCTTAGGATTTCTCACAATGATATTCGTGTCACAGAAAATTTCGGAAACAAAAGTAGATAACTTTTTTGTTACAGACATAATTATTCATAACTAAAATATACAGGAATATTTCTGACAACAACATAGAATAGGTATATATACATACATTGTGGCTTTACACTGATCCGTTATAGCGGACAGCCGTCCTCTGAGAGTTAAACTGAAACACACATGCACACATGCGCGCGTGTTCGTATTCGCGCGCGCACGCGCGCGTGCGTGTGTGTATGTGTGCGCGCGCGCACGTGCGCGCGTTACTATCACACTACAGAAACTGAAAATTTGTACATTCACGAAATGGATGTAAATCAGTCAAAGGTGTGTCAATCACACAGAGACACCAAAACATACTCTAAATAAACTTTTTTTTTCAAGAAAGGGAGTCTGAAAGAAAAAACCCAAACCAAACAAGAAAAATAGAGCGGTGATGTACATGGACTGTGTTGAACTCACCCAAACACGAGTCACCTAACAACAGTTGGTCATGGTGTCTTTGGTTTGCTGACCACAAAAGTCTCCATTGACCGTGACTCCGTGGTGGTCATCTTGGCAAGGAGGTCGGTCCACGCGAAAATAATAATGTTCTATATTGAATGAATACTCTTCCTTGCAGTACAAGATTGCACCAGCTTTAATGATAACATTATTAGAGTCGTGGAGCAATGCGATACTAGAACTTTAGATTAATAAACTTTCGCTGAATTTCGGTTAGAAAGGTTGTTGTTGGTTGTTCAGGTCAGGTCAGCACGCGTAATGTCTTTGCATTAAATAATGTTGGCTTATCTATCTATCTATCTATCTATCTATCTATCTATCTATCTATCTATCTATCTATCTATCTATCTATCTATCTATCTATCTATCTATCTATCTATCTATCTATCTATCTATCTATCTATCTATCTATCTAGATGTAGATTAGATAGATAGATAGATAAATAGATAGATAGATAGATAGATAGATAGATAGATAGATAGATAGATAGATAGATAGATAGATAGATAGATAGATATAAAACACTAAACTGTGTGTTAAGAATGGTGTGATTCGTTTAAACGTCAGATAACTTGGAAACCTAAACAGTTGCAGCACGGACTGGCGAGTTACGTGAAAGACAGGGAGGTGTTAAGATTTACTGCAAGGTTGTCCGTGAAAGGGGGGGGGGGGCTGGGGCTAGGAGATGCCCTTTTACAGAAAAATCAACACATGTTAGGTGAAAAACGTAGGATAACTTCGAATCTGTTCACAGTTCAAACACTAAACTGAAACTTGAAGCGCTGATTTATTTCAGTTACACTTTGCAGACTTTCTGAAAAAAATACTATAAACACTAAGATGAGTCTTGGATATTCATAGATTACCAGATACCTTGGCAGAGTGGTCTGTGCAATGAGCCTCTATCTGGAAAGTTAAATGTTCCAGGGCCTGATATGTTTTTTCTTCTGCCAAATTCATGCCTGCGTTGAATTTGTGCCAAAGCCCTCAGGGCTTGGGGAATTGTGGGTCAGTGGAGAGGAGAGAGAGAGAGAGAGAGAGAGAGAGAGAGAGAGAGAGAGAGAGGAGAGAGAGAGAGAGAAGAGAGAGAGAGAGAGAGAGAGAGTCTCGAGAAATCTGATTCGGCCAGTAAACCGTTTCTGGGGTCAGAAATGTACATTGTGGTTGGTGTCCTACGCATCAGCATTGCAAATCAGTAAAAAAGGATATCCGAATCAGAAAGTATTGTTTGCCATTAAAGTCACCAGGACATATTGGTCATTAGCAAAATCTATACACAGGTCTAGATCAGAACAGTGAAAATGACAGTGAAAATGACAGTGCAGGTGCTTTTCCGTGATGTTGGCCTCACAACAGTCAAGCATGTTCAGTCTCTTTAGACTGTTGTGACAGAGTTATACAGCAAACCAGACAAGGCCAAGCTGACTGGGGTGGGAACAACTGCACTGGTTCGTCACAGCAGAAATAGCGAGCAAAGATATAGCCACATTTCAATATATATCTATTTATATATATATATATATATATATATATATATATATATATTATATTTATATACTAGTTGATAATATAATAATAAAATAGTAATGCCTCGATTATGTTGATTTCTTTCATGATAAATAGAATAGTAAGAATCAACACTGTAACACGTCTTACGCTCGAAAAAAAAAGTTCTTAATTTTTTTTCCACATACATGCACACACAGTTAACATGATCATCATCAAATATACGTCCTATCACACCACCTGAATATCGATACTTGTTTCCAGCATTTGGTGGACAAATGACAAGAGGCCGTCGCTCTTATTCCAAATTCAATATGTTCACGACTTTATTTCAAGTGGTCTAGATTTGTTTGCAATGTAACAGCAACAGTAGGACAGTTGCATAAAACAACCGTTCTCATGACAGCTTTGCTATGTCTTAGACATTGATTTATTCACGTTTATGAACAATGAAAACAAAACCTGTAAAGAAACAAACAGCAAAATATTATTGAGATTAAATTCAAACAAGAAAATAGGAAGCATACATCACAGAGGGGAAAGACTCAAGCACAACTGTCACTCGTAGCACATGTTCATAATTCATCATCATCATCATCATCATCATCAGACCCGTGACCTTGGCGGTCGTGGGGGAGACATGAAAGACGATGCCGTGGTAAGCCTCCTCCATCCATCTCGGTCCTCGGCTCTGCGCAGTAGTGCCGAGTCATTCATCCTGGTCCATTCTCTGATGTTGTCCATCCATGACTTGTTCTGTCTTCCCCTCCTTCTGCCACCTTCGAGTGTTCCCTGCAGTACTGTTTTGGGCAGAGTGTTGTGGCGGGTGACGTGGCCGAACCATGTCAGCTTTTTCTTCTTGACCATGGTGAGAAGGGGTTCGGACCTGCCAGCCGTGTTATTTGACTCTTGACAAATTCGTTGGTCTTTCGTTCTCTCCAGGATATGCCCAGTAGTTTTCTATGGCATTTTGTTTCGAATGACTGGATTCGCTTTGCTGTTTCAGCAGTCAATGTCCAGGTTTCACTTCCGTACAGCAGGATCGACTGAATTAGGGCTTTGTAGAGCTTTAGTTTGATTGGGAAACTGATCTCTTTACTTTTCCACATGGTGGTGAGTTTTGTCATGGAAGATAAACATAAACATAACAAATCTTAAACATCGTTTACAAACAAATTGATTCAACACACTGAACATTATCTGCAACCTTAAAACATTGATATAAACCTCTTCCGGATTTTTAAAAATTATTTTCGTCAGTGTGTAAAAAGGGACAATAAAGAAAAGGAGAGAAAACACTCACAAAATCAACAAAAATAAACAAACGTAAATTCAAGACTCAGTGAAGCTGTACTTTGATAAATTTCAGGTATCTGCTTAATGTTGGGGGAACAAACAATACTTAAAACAACAGCAACAACCAACCAAAACCAACCAGCGAAAAAAAAAGGAATCAATCAACTAACCAGCAAACCAACCAAACATGCAAAGTAAGCACCAACATTCTTCAGTGGCTTATACTAAGTGCGTCTTTAGACTGATTATAAACGTGTTCACATAAGATACACACTGATTGAGCCCACAATTTCTTTCAAACAATACACAGGCATGTAGAACGTCTTAAATATTTATATTTTGGTTTGGGCTTCTTTTTGTTATTGTTTTTGTTTGCTTGGGTTTTTATTGGGGGGAGCACAAATTAATGTTATCGTGGAATTGTTGCAAACATTACTACATCAGCGACTTAGATACAAAACAGCTATTTGGTTTTTTTATTGGGAGGGATGGAGGGGGGGGGGCACAAATTAATGTTATCGTGGCATTGTTGCAAACATTACTGCATCAGCTACTTAGATACAAAACAGCTATAAAACCTGTGTATATTATCACTTAATGTATGCCAAAAATAAAGAAACAAGAAACAATCAAACGCTAATTAAATAGAAAGAGGGAGATCGAAAGAGAGAGAGCGCGACAGAGAAAGTCTCTGTTTGTGTGTGACAGACAAAGAGAGTGAAAGAGAGAGATTGGTAGACAGAGAGACAGATACAGAGAGAGACAGAGAGACAAGAGATAGAGAAAGACAGACAGACCTACATAAAAACCTGCAGACAAAGCAGACAAGAAAATTTAACATACATGAACCAGTAAACAAATAAATATTCACATCTTTTGAATCGGTAGCTAAAGCGCTAATGATGCTTTCACTGTAACATTAAAAAAACCCACACACACAAAGTAGAATATATCACAAGCTACGAAAGTATAAAAACGATATTGTGTTTAACGTCCAACGTCTCCTCTTTAAGACAATACTGGTTTTAAAATTGTTAAAAAACAAAATGATAACAACAAAAAACGCACTGGGTTATATTCATTAGCAAACACGATAGGAGAGTGTATGATAACATTGTTTTGTAAAGCTAGAAGCAAATAAAGGGTTGCCATTTAAAAATAAATATCGTGAAAAAATTACCCCAAACAAACACAGGAATAAATGAAACATAAGACTGACAATTATAAACAAGAAACACAACACCCAAAGTGGTGGCTACAAGATTTCGCCATTGTCCGTCTCTAAATCGTATAATATGCACGTTTCAAAATGCTTTTGATTTTCTACCCTGATTTCGTCATACTTCAAACATCTAAAATAATCTCTTCAAGTTGTGATTAAAAAAAAACGTATTGTCTAAGCGTAACATACAACTAATACCATAGAAAACAGTGGGATGTACACGTTTGTATTGCAGTCTAGGTTAGTCATTTTAAAAAAATGAAAGCAAAATAATGTGTTTCTTGCTGCGAGGTAATAATGAAAACAATTTGCCAAAAGATTTGAAGATATAAAAGATAAAACAAAATCATCATTGAAGTCCAAGGAAAAGCTTATGTTTTTCTTATGTTCTATTTACGCGTTGCTCAATCTATACCATCATTTTTTACTACGTTGTTTTGATCTTCTTTTTTTATCTCCTGAAAAGATAT
>CM054144.1:32797912-32807912 GCA_028751875.1 Rapana venosa
AGAAGAGAGAGAGAGAGAGAGAGAGAGAGAGAGAGAGAGAGAGAGAGAGAGAGAGAGAGAGAGAGAGATACAGAAAGCGAGAGTCAAACAGAGACAGAGAGACAAGCAGAGACAGACAGATTGACAGAAACAGGCAGAAAGACTGCATGACGGGACATACAGAATAATAATAATAATTATCATAATTATTAGGTTAAAAAAAATAACGATACGTGCATGTGGAAACGAGGGAATATAAATAATCGGGAGAGAAAAAAACAACAACACGTTGCCACTACAACGACCATAGATAAGAACTAAACCCATAACACCAACAAAAGCTAAAAAGAAAAGAAAAAAGATAACAGTAGCAATGTCATACAGATACATCGTGCAGTAGTTAGAGAACGCCGGCAAAACGGGTGAGAAGATGTGGGTTTACACCTGAAACAAACGAGTGCCCATGAAAACATTGCGGTTGGCCCTCCGACTTAGCGTCCGTGTTGACATGGTTATCTACAAGCTTACTCGAAATAGCAGGACCACGGGGAAGTGTAGTAGTCTTAACCCTATTGCTGGTGACAGTCAAACAATAGAATAAAAGAAAAGAAAAGAAAAGAAAAGAAAAAGAGAGAAACACTGCAGTGTCAAATGTTGATAGTGTTCTTCTACAGTTTTACTATCAGTATTGGTGTATGGATGGCTTAGGTCTAGTTGAAGTAGAGATTAATCAATAGCAACTACGATGTGAATAATAATAATAATAAGAAGAAGAAGAAGAAGAAGAATAGTAGCAGTAGTAGTAGTAGTAGTAGTAGTAGTAGTAGTAGTAGTAGTAGTAGTAGTGATAGTGATAGTGATAGTAATAGTAATAGTAGTTAGAAGAAGAAGAAGACAAAAAGATAACAATAACAACAACACTGATAGCTTATTTACAAAAAAGGGGAAAAAGCCAAATCATCACGAATGAATAAGCAACTCAACAAATACGTGAATACAAATATGAATGGATACAAAGATACATTTTTTTCAACCCAAAGAACTACACACAGGGACAGTTAAACCATGTAATTTTTTTAATTGTAATGATCCGTTTCACGAAAGACATCTAGACTGTCTTAGTGTAGACAAAAATCAACACAATTACAAACATATATAAAGATTTTCCAAACCATTTTTGTCAGTTATACGCCACAATTATAATTCCTTTTTTTTTACATGAATGAAGTGCAAAACATGAACTCCAACTACATGCAATCAAACGCGTTACCAGTACTGACAAAAACGCGAGCTAGAAATTGCATAGGAAACATGTAAAGCGCACATTGTAAATGCATTGTCCTACACGGGTAGCTGTTCTAAAAGCAAAACAAACCAGCAACAAAAAGCCCTTCAAATAACTATTGTGGAGACTCGTTTAAAATAAACGAGGGGTGGGGTGGGTATAGAGTTGTTTTCACAAAATCACTGGACATGTGTTGTTTTTTCTACATAATACTCTCCTTTTACAAAGAAAGGGGGACACCATCGAAAAAAGCAAGGAATCAATCAATCAAAAATAAACAAGCAAAACCTATGAGAACTTGTACAATGACACCAATGTCTTATGAAAGCATGAGGCAAAGATTGAGTAAAGCGTCCAGCCAGTCTTTATTTAGCTATTACTTTGCTTATTTGCTTAAACGAGGGAAGAGAGAGAGAGAGAGAGAGAGAGAGAGAGGAGAGAGAGAGAGACAGAGACAGAGAGAGAGGGAGAGAGACAGACAGACAGACAGACAGAGAGAGGGGGGAGCGAGAGAAAAAGAGATAGATTTCTTTTAGATCCTATTCTCGTATTTGAAATGATTTAAAACGACCAAAGTAGCAACAAAATAGAAGAAGAAGAAGAAGAAGAAGAAGAAGAAAGAAAGAAAAAAAAGAAGAAGAAGAAACAGAATTTCGAACTTAACAATTATCGATTTTTTAAAATTTAGGATCAGGGTCGCATAATCAACACTTTTAAGTGTAGCCTTTAACTTGACTTGTATCATGTCTTTAGTAAACAGTAGGGAGGGGGGTGGGGGTTGAACACTAATGACACGGGATCCTAATAAACCAGAAGTCATGGAACCAGCAATGTGTTGTGTTTGCCGTGTGGAGTATCGTTTCTGATTTTAATGTATCAATAAATATGGCTGTTGTAACTGTTGAAATTTGTATGAGCTATATACATAAAGTCGTAGATGTTCTTGCATGCCTATTTGAGAGCTGGCTATCTGACTGTATGGAAGTTTACTTTAACTCATTCTTTCTCTCCTCCTCCTCCTCCTCCTCCTCCTCCTCCTCCTCCTCCTCCTCCTCCTCTCCTCTTCTTCTTCTTCTTCTTCTTCTTCTTCTTCTTCTTCTTCTTCTTCTCTTCTTCTTCTTCTTCTTCGTCGTCGTCGTCGTCTTCGTCTTCGTCTTCTTAATTCTTCTCTTTCTCCCTTTCTTTCTTCTTCATCTCCTTGCCATCATTTTGTGTTTAGTCATGACCATTATAATTTAGAGCGGAATAACTTAGGTGTAAAATTGTTGAGGCCACTCTCCTGTGCATTATCAATCCACAAGCAACGACTTTGATTTGTAAACGACATATCATTTCATCAATTAGGACTACAAAACCTTAGCAGCTTAAAGCTTTGTTAAAGGGATGTGAATTTGAATCTAATTAACTCGAATGATGGTATACATACATATATGTGTGTGTGTGTGCGCGCGCGCGTGCACGTGCGTGCATGTGTGCGCACATGCGCACGTTATGCTTGAACATACACGAGTGTTTCAATACAAGTCTCTGATAGTAGTAATCTTCCATAAACATAACAATGAAGCTCAAACTGTTAAACTATATAGGAGAAAAGAAGCATAAAAGTAAATACTTTCTAAAATATATCGCTAAGTTGGTAAAATAATGAGGAAGTAAACGAGTGAGTAATGAGCATAATTATCACAAACTAGATCAGTTTGCTTTGGCAAACATAAGATAGAGTAAAGCAGTTACGAAAAGCAATGAAAGCCGTTGTAGCTGCACATTACAGCTGTCTCTAAACCCCAGGAAATAAGGCACATACAAATGCTTAGGTCACACTCATTTTTCTCGCACCCCCGCTAGAGCTTCGAGGTTCACCAAAGGTGAGATTTTATGTATACCACCGATTTTTCTGACATTTCAGGTTATCGCTTTTTTGTCTTCGGGACAAACCTCGAAATTGAACCTGCCAAATTGCCAGGACAGTCGGGAGGTACTTCCTTTCTCTTTCCGAGTTTTCAATGGACGTAGGTTCTTTTGACGTGCACAAATCAGTAAGCACATGGGCCTGACTGGTTTAAATCTTCTCCGAAGGACTTGACAATCAGTTCCATTTTTTTTACATCAAACTGGGAAAGAAAGGGCAACGCTGGGAAATGAACCCAGAACCTTAGAGTTTACTTTGAAAGAATGTGAAGATCCAAATCATTCTGGCACCCCCCCTTTTTTAACATTAATAGTCAACTTAGAAAAGAACAAAACAATCAGCTGATTAAACATGTTACTAAGCCAAAAGGAGTGAGTTGTTTTTCTAAGACACGTCACTCAAATCTAAAATAAGATTTTTTTATAACAAAGAAATTTACAAATTCAACCAACAAAATGGAAAAAAGAATGAAAGAAAGAAAGCAAAAAAAGAAAGCCCAGACAAAGAAAGCAAAGAAAAACAGAAAAGAGTAAAATGCAAAGAAAGAAAGAGACGGACAGACAGACAGCCAATGAACAAAAATAATGTTCTATTATGATGCTACTAGTGAACCCATTCACTGCTTGTATATGTCACTATACACAGGACAGACTAAATGTTCAAAACTTAAAGCACACCGGCATTAAAACACAAAGCAAAGGCGATTAAAAACAGGGAAAATGCCGACAATGATAAAAGAGATGCACCGGAGGAGCATAAGCAGAATGCATCTCGAGAGCATGTGTTCTACAGTTTTTGATATGATGGAGTATGCAGAAATTTGGATCGGACCTGTTGGGAGTCAAGACAGAAACGCTGACCATCAGTAAAAGTCTCTTTAATTATCATAGTTAGTCTTTTCACCAAATGTAAATCTATATATAAGGGCACATTACACAGTGTGTGTGTGTGTGTGTGTGTGTGGTGGGGGGGGGGGGGGGTTTGAATGCCCAGAGATCTGTTATCGTGAATAGTAAACACACTAGATCAATACAAAAAAATGATGGTATCTTGAAACTTAAAAACCAAACCAACAAAAACAAAACAAAAAACAAAACTACCCACTTATTATGGCAACACAAAGAGAACAAATATCTCATCAAAAATATCGCATTTTTACAGCAGGGAACTCAAAACTTGTTTGAAACATCAAAGAAAATGATCATCGCTATAGAATTAATCTCCAAGTAATACTGATGGCTTCATTTGAGGAGCAGTTTTGCAACTCATTATATATCAATCAAAGAAGAGTCGCAACATTATACTGGTCGTAGAAATGTAAAGCAGGCCACAAGTTATCTGTTAGCCTGTTTAACCTTGACAGTCAGACGGACTATTCGAACCTGTTCGTTCCAACCTGTGAGTGTGAACAGGACAAGGTGCATATGAATTGAAAGGTGCACAAAGTCGGTCACTGTGTGCCTTAAACTTGCATTTTAAACGCACATGTGCATTTTTTCACGCATAATGTGTTTTGTAAATTCAACTTAAGCATGGGATGGCTGGAGGCTGCCAACTAGCCGTTTAAATCCGATTTGAAATAGAACATGATCTCTCTCAAACGTTGGGGTTAAACCTGATGCCACACCACAAGCTGCTTGAGACGTTTAGGATCTGTTTCGGCCTGACTGTGCCAGCCTTAAGGTCTAGGAGGCCAGTCTGTTGGTAGCTTCAATGGTGGTGTCATGTTTGGTTATGAGCACACTGATAAAACATGGTGGTGTTGCCTTTTATTGATAGAGAAAAATGTGAGTCAAAATTACCCAATGATAAAAAACTGAGGCTTAAAATTACCCAATGATAGAAATCTGAGGCTTAAAATAACCCAATGATAGAAAAACTGAGGCTTACAATTACCCAATGATAAAAAGTGAGGCTTAAATTTTACCCCAAACAACATATTTTCAAAAGTGTAGCGTTTCAAGTAAAAAGTGTGTGTGTGAGAGTGCATGAGTGTGTGTGTGTGTGTGTGTGTGTGTGTGTGTGTGTGCATGCACATGAGCTTGTGCGTGCGTGCTCACTCATGCATGTGTGAGAGAGAGTGTGTGTGTGTAAGTGTGTGTGTGTGTGTTTGTGTGTGTACACGCGCATGTGTGTGTGTATTTGAAAGCATACATTTTAAAAACAATACACCCACAAAACTTGAAAGAAGAAACAAAGTTAGTAATTCAAACTTTTATATGACAATAAGTATCTATCTATCTATCTGTCCCGTAGTCTGACGACCGTGGGGGCACCCTCAAAGACTCAGCAACCAGTTCCCTCCATTCTTCTCTCTGTTCTGCCTTTCTCAGGGTTTTGTTGAGTTCTAGGCCTGTCCATTCACTGATGTTATCCTCCCAGCTCTTCCTTGGTCTGCCTCTTCTTCTTCCTCCTTGGACAGTGCCTTGCAAAACTGTCTTTGTAATTCCTTGGGATCTTGTGACATGCCCATACCACTTAAGTTTACGCTTTTTTCACGATCGTTAGAAGGTTCTCATAGGGTCCAATGGTTTGCTGGATTCTGTTATGCACGCTTTCGTTGCTTATGTGGTCTTTGTAGGAGATGCCAAGGAGTCTCCGAAAGCATCTCATCTCCATTGCCTGTACTCTTCTCTCCAAATCTGCAGTCAGGGTCCATGATTCACAGGCATACAGAAATATGGATATGACAAGGGAGCGCATTAGTCTGATCTTGGAGATAAGTGAGATATTCTTATCTCTCCAGATGGTGTTTAGTTTTGACAAAGCTGTTATTGTCTGTGCAGTCCTGCATACTACTTCTGGCTTGGATCCCTGGTCGGATACAATGGCTCCCAGGTACTTGAAGCTTTGAACTGTTTCCAGCTTCTGGTCATTAACCCTGATATCAGTGCTAATGCCGTTGGTGTTATTAGTCATCAGTTTGGTCTTCTCTGCACTGATTTCCATGCCGTATGTTTTGGAGGCCTTATCCAAGTGTTCTGTTAGGCTGGCAAGCTCTTTTTCTGATCCTGCTATTCCATCAATGTCATCTGCGAAGCGGAGGTTTGTGATCGTTCTGCCACCAATGCTGACTGATCCTTCATGATGTTCCAGTGCATCAGCCATGATTCTCTCAAGGAAGATGTTGAAAAGAGTGGGTGAGAGTAGACAGCCCTGCCTTACTCCAACTGTTGTTCGAAACCATTCTCCAATGTTGTTGTTGTAGTACACTGCACTGGTGGCCTCGCTGTACAGCTGTTTGATGACTCTGATCAGGTTTGCATTGATGCTGTACAAGTTCATGGTTGCCCACAAAGCTGCATGCCACACCCTGTCAAATGCCTTCTTAAAATCGATAAATACGTGGTATAGGTCTTGTTGATGTTGAAGGTACCGCTCACATAGTATTCTGAGGTTGAATATCTGTTCTGTTGTGCTGCGCCCTGCTCTGAAACCTGCTTGTTCCTCAGCAATGATGGTCTCTGCTTGTGGCTTCAGTCTATTCAATATTATCTGCAGATATGAGGCTGATTGTGCGGTAATTATGGCATTGTTGTAGATTTCCTTTCTTGGGGAGGGTGATGATGAGCGACTGCGTCCATGGTGTTGGCCATTTTCCTGTCTGCCAGATCTTGTTGCAGATTCTTAGTAGGGCGCTGATCATGGCTTCCCCTCCAGCTTGGACCAACTCAGCTGGAATGTTGTCAGCCCCTGCTGACTTCCCCTTTTTCAGCGATCTGACTGCTGTTTCCACTTCTTCTCGGAGGATAGGGTGACTGTCTGTGTCTTTGCTTTCGGGTACATTAAGGACTTCTGGATCTCCTGCGGTTCTATAGTTATACAGGTCGGAGCAGTATTCTGTCCATCTGTTCAGAATATCCTGGTCGTCAGTGAGACACTTCCCATTTTTGTCTTGGATTGTTAAACCTTTTCTCTGTTTCGTGCTAGTCAGGTCTTTCACCAGCTGATATGCTTTCTTGCTATTGTTTTTCTTGATGTTCTCTTCAATGTCTTGGCACTGTTCACCGATCCATTTCTCTTTTGCCTCCGTCATGGACTTCCTGATTCTTTTGTTGACTGCCCTATATTGTTCTTCTCTTTCTTTTGTTTCATTTTTCTTTTTCTTCAGCTCTCTACGCTTGTCGCATAGTTGTAGGATGTTAGGTGTGACCCATGGTTTTTTGACTGGTCGGCGTTTGCCAAGAAGCTCGTTTGCTGTTTCAGTCACTGCTGTATTGAAACTATTCGTCAGTGTGTCTATGTCTGAGTCTAACACAGTAAGTGCTGCAAACTTTCCACCTATCCTTGCTTGAAAAATTTCTAATACCTCTGGGTCCTTCAGCTTCTCGAGGTCAAATTTGATCCTGATGTTGTTCCGCTTGTGGATTTTCTTTAGACGTAGTCGGAAAGTCATCATCACAAGATCATGATCACTCCCTATGTCTGCTCCTGGAAAACTTCGTGTCTGTGCGATGTTAACGCTAGACTGAAACCGTCTTTTCACCATGATGTAATCTATTTGGTTGTGGTGTTCTCCATTTGGGCTATGCCATGTCCATTTTCTGGATTTCTTGTGTGGGCCAAGTGTATTCACTAGCTGGAGGTGGTTGTTACTGGCAAACTCCAGGAGTCTCAAGCCTCTTTCATTTGATTGGTTATTACAATGTTGGTCAGGTCAGAGACTCCCTCTGCTACTGGTAACCATGTAACCCAGTACCACCTGCCACATGTGGGGAGTAAACCCAACCAAAAAATCCGACCTGGAGAGGGATGGGCTCCGCCAGGTTTGATTTGCCCAAGACACACCAATGACAAAGACAGCCAGAATCTCCATACCGGATCGGTCGTCGCCCGGGTTACCAAGGACCGCGCCTTCTGTTGCTCATCAGGACAGATGTCGAAAGTATGCTACTGATGTAAAACGCAGCAAAATTCGTGCCAGACACAACACCATCATTGGCACATGGAATGTACGAACACTAAGAGCTGCAGGCAAAGTGGGAAGAACTGACACATGAGATGTCCAGATATCATTGGCACATCCTTGGGCTCTGCGAAGTCAGGTGGAAAAACATGGGAGAAACAACGACCCAGGAAGACCACAAATTATACTACAGTGGAAAACAGGATAAACATGAACACGGCGTGGGGTTTCTCGTTCACAAAGACACCGTGAACACCGTCATGGGCTGTCAGCCTGTGTCCAGCAGACTTATTACCATCCGCCTGAGAGCAACCCCCTTTAACATAACTATAGTACAGGCATACGCCCCTACATCAGACTGCACAGATGAAGCCGTAGAAGAATTTTATGACCAGCTACAAGAGGTTCTGAATCAAACACCCAAGAAAGACATCCTCGTTGTGCAAGGCGACTGGAACGCCAAGGTAGGAGAAGATGCATGGAAAGACTGGGAGGGCGTTTGTGGGCCACATTGTAATAACCAATCAAATGACAATAAGTATACATACAATAAATTTCATGTCCAAATGTACGGTCACCTAAGCAACAAATATTAACTGGTCACGAGACTTGCGCTTGTTTGGACAAGCAATTAAAAACGCCAACAACACAAGAGTTTGCACAAAATATTCTTTATGCATACATACTGAATCATTTTCGTTTAGTAAATATGAACAACAGCTTACAACAGTAGCAAAACAGTCATTGAAAACTTAATGATCATTGAGTCAGCAAGTGATAGTTATCCTACCAGACGTTTTATTAATTTTCTTAGGTGTATATCCACACGTTGTCCATTGATGATCTTGTTTCTTTTCTTTTTTGGCAAAGGAGAACTTAGAGAAGGTGAAGACGTTCAACATGCATCCTAATAGTCTGGCGAGTTTTTTTTAATATCCACAGCAAGGGTTACCATGGTGACAAGGGGATCATTTTGTATGACACCAAACCACTTGGATAATAAGAAAAGTATAGGAGTTACTTTTTATCAATTGTGTGACTCATGCCGAAAAAGCATTGTTATTTACTGGTGTGAGCATAGCGTGAAAGTATCTTGTTATTGTTACTAAAATGTTGTTATGCTTTATAATTGTATGTGAAGATAATCTTCCTCTATGACCAGCACCTAACATAGCAAATAATATTCTGAATATAAAGGCAAAAATCATCCAAAGCTGAAGTATGCCTACATACATGGCTAGTTTCTTAATATGATACAGACTTGGATATATACATGCAGTTTTAATCTCAACCTTGACGGATGGGAAGAAGCTCACTTTGAACACAAGGGTCTAACCGCCTTCAAACCTAACTGGCTGTTTTAAAATGTTGTATCCTATCTGCCATAGCTCAGATTTGTTGTTGTCATTGTTTCAATTGCTGTTGTTGGACGTTTTGCAGTTTAACACCATGCAGGTCACCCAGAATATGCACGATGTCTCATTCATCCCACCTGAGAATAACTGTAAGTTTGTGAGTTCGACTAGGGTGAGAAATATGACAGTTTTAAGTCTTGCATGAGCTTAACTCATAGCACATAGTACAGGGTCTGTGTGTGCATTTGTTAGTGAATCTAGCTCTTGTCTGGAAAATGTGGGTTAACATGCAATGAGTCCCATTAACATGGTTTGTCTCTGACTTTGGAACAGAGGATGCCAGAGGCACATAAAATTGCTGGAACCAGACAAATAGGTTCATTATTGGTGTAGTTTTCAGTGCTTTGCTTATTCTTTTTTAATGCTGGAACCAGACACATAGTGTCATTATTGGTGTAGTTTTCAGTGCTTTGCTTATTCTTTTTTAATGCTGGAACCAGACACATAGTGTCATTATTGGTGTAGTTTTCAGTGCTTTGCTTATTCTTTTTTAATGCTGGAACCAG
>CM054144.1:32817912-32832912 GCA_028751875.1 Rapana venosa
GCACACTTTAGCAGACCATTGAGTGTCTAATAAAGCTTAGTAACATGGGCAGGGCTATGGATAGAAAAAAAGTACAAGAAGACAAGAACTATTGCATAATATCAAATACAAAATACATTTGGGTCGACTAGAGTAAACCAGGTACTTTAGAGAGGATATTATACAAGCAACAACCAGACGGACAAAACTGAAGAAAAAGGATTCTATCCTCCGGGAAGAAAATGCCCCAAGATGATGCACAATAGCCAGAGGCCTGGGTACAAAACGTGGCATTCCCATTCTGGGCATTATCAGAAGTACTGGTACCAAAATGTGCACCGTCTGTTGTCAGTTAATAGTAATGGGAGAAGAAGAAGAGAAGAAGAAGAAGAAGAAGAAGAAGAAGAAGAAGAAGAGAAGAAGAAGAAGAAGAAGAAAGAAAAAAAAAAGAAGAAGAAGAAGAAGAAGAAGAAGAAGAAAGAGGAAGAAGAAGAAGAAGGAAGAAGAAGAAGAAGAAGAAGAAGAAGAAGAAGAAGAAGAAAAAGAAGAAAAAGAAAAGAAGAAAAACAAGCAGTTGTAGTAGTAGTAGTGGTTGTGGTAGTAGTAGTAGTAACAGCAGCAGCAGCAGCAGCCAGCAGCAGCAGCAGCAGCAGCAGCAGCAGCAGCAGCAGCAGCAGCAGCAGCAGCAGCAGCAATAGTAGTAGTAGTAGTAGTAGTAGTAGTAGTAGTAGTAGTAGTAGTAGTAGTAGTAGTAGTAGTAGTAGTAGTAGTAGTAGTCGTCGTCGTAGCAGTAGCAGTAGCAGTAGCAGTAGTAAACTTGGACGTTGTAGAATTCTAAACAATCTATAATATCACTGAAACAATAGTTACAAAAATGAAAATGTTCCTGAGTTTTTGGTTGATTAGTTTATGGTCAATTGATTGATTGATGACTAAATGATCGTCCTCTGATATAATTTCTGGAATGAGTGTCACTAAGGTTTTTTTCTTGTGTTTTTTTCCAGTTCATGTTGCCTATTATTATTAACCAATTCTGGTTAAGTTAGTACGCTCTCTGCTTTAATGTGGTCAGGGCTGCAAGGACAAAAGATACATTACATATATTGATACAAAGAGGAAGCGCACTGAGTTTCCAATGTAGCTTTTCAACACACGTACAATGCAAAAACTGCTTATTGTAAGATCAATTTAGTGAGAAAGAAGAAAAAAATCAACAGTCAGGCTTAACAAGGTTTCCATAATTACAAGATGACTTAGAGTTCAACAGGCATATTAATCAGTAAATAGCTCACTACGTGAATATAGGAATTCATCAATAGCGGTAGTAAAGAATCAGTGATTTCGAAAACATCAGCCACTATGGCGCAATAGTCAGCATAGTTATAAAAAAAAGAGAGAGAGTGAGAGAGAGAGAATGAGAGACGGACAGAGACAGAGAGAGATGGAGACAGACAAGCAGGAAGACAGACAGTCAGAGACAGCAAAAATGAAATGATTGCACTTAAAAAACAACGAGGTGTCATCAGTATAGGCTAGAGTGCCTTTTGAATGGGGACACAGATAAGCATCACATAAGTAACACAAAAATACAATCGCCACAACTATGAAAATAACACAGATTTCATACGCGTCACTTCATACTAATATTTTCACTGTAAAGATACCGCAGATAATATCACTGGTGACATCCATCCTAACATCTCTCAAAACGTCTTCTAAAGACACCTTCAAACAGCTGTATGCATAAAATTCATGAGTAAAAAGTTAATTTTGATTTTACATAAGCAAGAATGGTTAAAATAGACAAGGCTCGAGAATAAAATTTAGAAGGAATAATATGTGTTTGCCTTACATCCATAATGACTGAAGAGTAGAGCAAAATATGAACTTTGCCTTCTTTACCACTTTCGCAGAATGGGCATAGTATTATAGCGTTATCAGTATTTATCTTATCATAGTTAGAATGTATTGTAATATCTTTAATCACAAATGTAAGCATCGTTAAATAACGTTTCACGTGGACATTCATTTCTTTCAGTGACAAATTAGAGAAAGAGATAGAGACAAAGACACAGATCGAGCCTTTATCGAGAGAGAGAGAGAGAGAGAGGAGAGAGAGAGAGAGAGAGAGAGAGAGAGAGAGAAAGATAGAGAGAGAGAGATAGATAGATAGATAGATTATAGATAGATAGATAGACAGATAGACAGATAGATAGATAGATAAATAGATAGATAGATAGATAGATAGATAGATAGATAGACAGACAGACAGACAGACAGACAGAGAGAGAGAGAGAGAGATAGATAGATAGATATAATAATAATAATAATAATAATAATATAATAATAATAATAATAATAATAATAATAATAATAATAATAATAATAATAATAATAATAATAATAATAATAATAATGTATGGAATTTATATAGGGCTGAATCTTGTAAAGCAACAAATCAAAGCGCTCGTATGTACAGTCTGCTGCTTCCCTGTCAGCTGTCGTCTGCCTGTAAGTCAGACTCCCTAAGGCAGGTAGGTTTTTCCACAGCAAACAAACTGCCTGTTGATAAGCAGAGTGACCTTCTGTTCTTTGGTTGAGGGGTTGAAAAATCGTCTTTCTGAAGATGGAAGAGTCGTCTTTCTGGAGATGGAAGAGTCGTCTTTGTGAAGATGGAAAAGTCGTCTTTCTGAAGATGTTGAAATCGTCTTTGTGAAGATGGAAGAGTCGTCTTTCTGGAAATGTTGAAATCGTCTTTGTAAAGATGGAAGAGTCGCCATTCTGAAGATGGAAGAGCCGTCTTTCTGGCGATGGAAGAGTCGCCTTTCTGAAGATGGAACAGTCGTCTTTCTGAAGATGGTGAAATTGTCTTTGTGAAGATGAAAAGTCGTCTTTGCGAAGGTGGAAGAGTCGTCTTTCTGAAGATGAAAGAGTCGTCTTTCTGGCGATGGAAGAGTCACCTTTCTGAAGATGGAAGGGTCATCTTTCTGAAGATGTTGAAATTGTCTTTGTGAAGATGGAAGAGTCGTCTTTCTGGAGATAGAAGAGTCGTCTCTCTGGAGATAGAAGAGTCGTCTTTCTGAAGATGTTGAAATCGTCTTTGTGAAGATGGAAGAGTCGTCTTTTTTTAGATGGAAGAGTAGTCTTTCTGGAGATGTTGAAATCGTCTTTGTGAAGATGGAAGAGTCATCTTTTTGAAGATGGAAGAGTCATCTTTTTGAAGATGGAAGAGTCATCTTTCTGAAGATGGAAGAGTCGTCTTTCTGAAGATGTAAGAGTCGTCGTTTTGGAGATGGAAGATTCATCTTTCTGGAGATGGAAGAATAATCTTTTTGAGGATGGAAGAGTCATTTTTTTGAAGATGGAAGAGTCGCCTTTCTGGAGATGTTGAAATCGTCTTTGTGAAGATGGAAGAGTCATCTTTCTGAAGATGGAAGAGTCGTCTTTCTAAAGATGTAAGAGTCGTCTTTTTGGAGATGGAAGATTCATCTTTCTGGAGATGGAAGAATAATCTTTTTGAGGATGGAAGAGTCATTTTTTTGAAGATGGAAGAGTCGCCTTTCTGGAGATGTTGAAATCGTCTTTGTGAAGATGGAAGAGTCATCTTTCTGAAGATGGAAGAGTCATCTTTCTGAAGATGTTGAAATTGTCTTTGTGAAGATGGAAGAGTCGTCTTTCTGGAGATAGAAGAGTCGTCTCTCTGGAGATAGAAGAGTCGTCTTTCTGACGATGTGAAATCGTCTTTGTGAAGATGGAAGAGTCATCTTTTTGAAGATGGAAGAGTCATATTTTTGAAGATGGAAAAGTCATCTTTCTGAAGATATGGAAAAGTCGTCTTTGTGAAGATATGGAAGAGTCGTCTTTGTGAAGATGGAAAAGTCGTCTTTGTGAATATGGAAGAGTCGTCTTTGTGAATATTGAAGAGTCATCTTTGTGAAGATATGGAAGAGTCGTCTTTCTGAAGATATGGAAGAGTTGTCTTTCTGAAGATATGGAAGAGTCGTCTTTCTGAAGATATGGAAGTGTCATCTTTGTGAAGATGGAAGAGTCGTCTTTCTGAGGATATGGAAAAGTCGTCTTTGTGAAGATGGAAGAGTCGTCTTTGTGAAGATGGAAGAGTCGTCGAAGATGGAAGAGTCGTCTTTGTGAAGATGGAAGAGTCGTCTTTGTGAAGATGGAAGAGTCGTCTTTGTGAAGATGGAAGAGTCGTCTTTGTAAAGATGGTAGACATCTTTCTGAAGCTTCGGAAGAGTCGTCTTTATAACGATGGAAAAGTCTTTCTGAAGATGTGGAAGCGCCGTCTTTCTGAAAATGTGGAAGAATAGTCTTTCCGAAGATGGAAGAGTCGTCTTTCTGAAGATAGTACATGGCATCTTTCCGTGCTCCTGTAGCTTCAGGCCAAAACTGCCCGAAGGGTCTTGGTCTTTTGCATGTGAGAGGAACGAAGTTGTTTGGGTGGTGGCCAATTCATTATTATTATTACAAGCCGTATCATGTAGTCTCAATACTATTTACACAGATCTCCATTGTATCGCTCTTATCACCCCCACTCCCAACCCCGCCCCCGCCCCCTCCCCCTGCTGCATCAATTGCCAAAGTACAAATAACGCTCTCCAAATGAAGTGAGTGTTTGTGCCACAGTTACTTGCACTTAAAAGTTTGGTTTTTTTCTCTGGTTCTATATTTTTTTCAAAAAATTGTCTCCTGAGCTGAAAAGTCCATGAATAACTCCTTCTAAGATTGCGAATACTTAAGCTACAAATCGTAACCACTGAAGTAGCATCGTGTGCTATCAGTGGCACGGCTAAGATGCCAGTGCCATCAACGCGGGATTTACACGGTGATATATTATGGGTTTGGACAGACACGTGGTTAGACAATCTTAATCACTATCCGATGGTCACTGAGAGCAAGGATTCAATATTTTCCGAAGTGCTCGATTCATGAGATGTCCCTCACCAGAAGTCAGGACATCCTCTGCATGGTGGCCTTAAGAAGACTTGATACTAATACGCCCACAGGTAGAGAGAGAGCTAGGTTTCCGTAGTGTGAGAGATCAACCCTAGAGAGGATTATATATATGGTGGGATAGGATGGTGGGATCGGATGAGTGTTGATATATATTATATGTTATATATGTTGGAAGGAATTGTGCATCATGTGTATGGAGGTGAAATAAACAACATAAACAAACAACATAACAACTGTTAACGACCTAGCATATCTTTGGATCTGTCGTTGCTATACATTGTGTAGAATATTACCAAACAAGTCTACTAAACATCAAAACTGTCAATATGATGATATATATATATATATATATATATATATATATATATATATATATATATATATATATATATATATATATATATATATATATATAATAGTCTATAACAGCCGTATAAATCGCAATGAAATTTGCAATCATGAAGAATACATATGGATGTAAATACATGACGGTGATGATAGTGCTCAAGCATTCAGTGCCAGAAATTCCTCTGAGTACTGAAACCATCGTTGAGTTCAACAGTACTAGAAATATTTGCGAGATAGATTTGCAAATTAAACATAGACTATAAAGGTGGCGATTTCCCCCTGAAACCAATCCCCGAGTACTCACATATTTATACACGTTTGCGTACAGATGCATTCACGAACTCACAAAACACCATACAGGGACAGACAGGCAGACAGAAACAGAGATAGAAATACAGACAGACAGACATACAGATAGTCATAAATGCAAGCACAGAGGCACAGACAAGCAGACATACAGACAGAAAGACAGATACATATAGAGAGAGAGGGATAGAAACGGAGACGCAAGATTGGTTAAAGGCTGCACTATCATAGTTATCCTTCGTCCTCCTGTATCTATGCTTCACACATGTTTTAACTGTCGTCCCAACCAAACCATAGCTCTACCCAAGGCTGATTTATCACCTTAACACTGGCCTGGGACACGGCATTTCAGTACAACATCGATACAAGATTTCCTGGGCTGTCTCCACAAGATGAGCAATCTTTAACAACTGAAGGAAAACCGACCAGGGAGACACGCCTTTAGGAAGGTCCTGATGACCTGTTTAGAAATACGCATTGCGGGGCACACTATGAACCATTGCCGTATACATACCTTCACACTGGACGCCGCCCCCAGATCAAGCTGAAGTAGATTTATCACACTTAAAACACTGGCCCCATGGGATGGATTCAATGTCAACATGCGATTACTAAGATTTCATGGCTTCATCCACAAGTGAATATAGCTGTTTTAATACTGAAGGACGGACTATCTGCTCTTTAGAAATGTCGGATACTATTCAGATACCATACAGGCTAACTATGAACCATTGACCGTATACATACCTCAATGAGGACACACCCCTTCTTACCAAATGCCGGGCTATCAACTGCCGTTCATACCAAATATCCGAATATCAGCTGCTTAAGTACAAATGATGGACTATCAACTGCCTTTACAAATGTCGGACTATCAACTGCCTCGTCATTACCAAATGATGGACTATCATACATCTTCATTACCAAATGATGGACTATCAACTGCCTCCTTACCAAATGTCCGACTATAACTACGTCCTTTACTAATTACCAAATGTCGGACTATCAACTGCTTTAGTTACCAAATGATGGACTATCAACTGCCTTCATTACCAAATGATGACTATCAACTGCCTTCATTACCAAATGATGGACTATCAACTGCCTTCCATTACCAAATGATGGACTATCAATTTGCCTTCTTACAATGAGACTACAACTGCTTCAGTACAAATGATGGACTATCAACTGCCTTCATTACCAATGTCGAACTATCAACTGCCTTCATTACCAAATGATGGACTATCAACTGCCTTCATTACCAAATGTCGACTATCAACTGCCTTCATTACTAATGTCGACTATCAATTATTTAACAATTACGCTTCATTACCAAATGATGGACTATCAACTGCCTTCATTACCAAATGATGGACTATCAACTGCCTTCATTACCTAATGTCGAACTATCAACTGCCTTCATTACCAAATGATGGACTATCAACTGCCTTCATTACCAAATGATGGACTATCAACTGCCTTCATTACCTAATGTCGAACTATCAACTGCCTTCATTACCTAATGTCGAACTATCAACTGCCTTCATACCAAATGATGGACTATCAACTGCCTTCATTACCTAATGTCGAACTATCAACTGCCTTCATTACCTAATGTCGAACTATCAACTGCCTTCATTACCTAATGTCGAACTATCAACTGCCTTCATTACCAAATGATGGACTATCAACTGCCTTCATTACCAAATGATGGACTATCAACTGCCTTCATTACCTAATGTCGAACTATCAACTGCCTTCATTACCAAATGATGGACTATCAACTGCCTTCATTACCTAATGTCGAACTATCAACTGCCTTCATTACCTAATGTCGAACTATCAACTGCCTTCATTACCAAATGATGGACTATCAACTGCCTTCATTACCTAATGTCGAACTATCAACTGCCTTCATTACCTAATGTCGAACTATCAACTGCCTTCATTACCAAATGATGGACTATCAACTGCCTTCATTACCTAATGATGGACTATCAACTGCCTTCATTACCAAATGATGGACTATCAACTGCCTTCATTACCTAATGTCGAACTATCAACTGCCTTCATTACCAAATGATGGACTATCAACTGTCTTCATTACCAAATGATGGACTATCAACTTCCTTCACAACCAACTGACGGACTCGCTCTCTACTTACCTTACTGGCGGATGTTCTATCAGCCACGCTAACTACCAACTTTCCGACCACTAACTGCCCTTTCATTGGGGTGGGTTTTTTAGGAGGAGAGGTGGGGATCGGTGGGGGTAGGGGTATTTTGCTGCCTTATTTTTTGTGATGTTTCTGTCCTGCTTTTCCCACACCACTCGTTTCAATCTATCTTCCCAAGCCGGACTCCCAGCTGCCCTTGAAACCAACTACCGGACTCACCCTAACTGCCATCACCCCCAACTGCTGGACTTAGTGTTAACTGACATCACCCCCAACTGCTGGACTTAGTGTTAACTGCCATCATCACCCCCAACTGCTGGACTAATTGTTAACTGCCATCATCACCCCCAACTGCTGGACTAATTTTTAACTGCCATCATCACCCCCAACTGCTGGACTTAGTATTAACTGCCATCATCACCCCCAACTGCTGGACTTAGTGTTAACTGCCATCATCACCCCCAACTGCTGGACTTAGTGTTAACTGACATCACCCCCAACTGCTGGACTAATTGTTAACTGCCATCATCACCCCCAACTGCTGGACTAATTGTTAACTGCCATCATCACCCCCAACTGCTGGACTTAGTGTTAATTGCCATCATCACCCCCAACTGCTGGACTAATAGTTAACTGCCATCATCACCCCCAACTGCTGGACTTAGTGTTAACTGCCATCACCCCCCCCCCCCACTGCTGGGCTTAGTATCAACTGCCATCATCACCCCCCATCCCCCAACTTTGGGCCTTGCTACCAACAGCCACACGAGAACGCTGCTTGTATAATCGCTGACTAGCAAAAGGCTACGATATTTTATTTTTATTTATTTTTCATTTTATGCTCTTACAGTAAGGATAATGAAATAAGCACTCGTGTGCTTTTTAACATCTAGTCCCCCGTGCGTATGCGGTTTTGTAAAATCTGTCATCTGTTCCCACCGGCACAAAATGGCCTACTCTTACGAAATGCGGGACAGGTTTTAACGTGTGCGCAAGAAGTTCTTCGTGCGTTCGCACACGGGGCCTCGGTTTATAGTCTCATCTGAAGGACTTTTTGGGAGAGTGGAGTCTTCACTGATGTTAACACCAGGGGGAAATATCCCCTTGAACGGGAATGGACCCCGGGTCGTCAGATTGCCAGCACAATGTTCTAGCCACTAGGCTATCTCGTTCCCGATGGAGCAAGGCTAGAGAGAACTGTGGCACGGTGATTAGAGTGAGACCTTTGAAAGCAACAGGACAACCGTACTACACAAAGTAAAAACTAATACCAACAACAAAAAATCCCTAATGGTAACCACTTAATGGACCAAACCAACAAGCAGAAAAAAGTGGTAGCAAAATCTCATAAACAATATTCACAAATAATAGACAGTAATTCACTTTGCCCATCATGCACTTGATAAGAGTACATTAATAAAAAAAAAAGAAAGCAGTAACTAGCCAACATGGCATAAAACACAAGTAAACAAGAAAAGAAGAAAACAGATGTATATATAAACCTAAAATCTATTTTTTTTTCTAAAGGTATTGTTTCATATTCCACGTGTACTTAACACTTCCATAAAAAAGCTTAACAAACTTATTCGGTGATTAACTGCAAAACGTGCTTATATCTTATAGAACCAGGACATTACTGGGGACTACACACATAGCTGCAGCGTGATATAACTCACACACGAGTGCGCACGTTTTTACGTGCGCGCGTGCGAGAGCGAGAGCGAGCGTGTATGTGTGCACTCGCGCATTATCAAGAAAATAAAGACAATGCAAAACATTGGAAACAAGACCGCTGTTGAAGACAAACTGAAGCCAGACAATAGTCTTTAATGAGAGCTTGGCAGTTTCCTACTCCTCACGCTCCCCCTTCCACCTCCACCCCACCCCCACCCCCACCCACACAGGCACACGCGTGCTCCCAAGCACACACACAAGCCAAATCGCAGAATAATTATATCAATACAGCGGACACTTTTTTTTGTTTCTCTCATTAAGTGCTAAACACAAAACTAAAACTTTGGCGATAAATGAATGTGCACCCTGTAACAAAAAAATGACCATCCTGTCTCGTATTAACGCAATTGTTAAGTTTAAAACCATGATATTGAATACATTTCATCACGGCGTTCTAACACTCACACACCAGAGGCTTGCTATAACACATTAAAAGTATCTAATGGATGGACAGTCTACGTTGTTGTTTTTTTACCCATGGTATATACATGCTAGGTATTGAAATGCGTCAGAATACTATAATGCAGAAAATTAGTCAAATCAAAGCTAAACCAATGAATAATATTGAATGCAGGATAAAACACAATAAAAGAAACAAAAATATAACGAATAAAGCAACAACAGCAGAACTATTAATTACGGTAATCTTTTGTATTTCTTGGAGGTTTATAACTATTTTCAATACGTGAACCGAAGCTACAGCAATGTATAACAGACAAACATACTAAAATGATAATCATAAAATCACACGATAACAAATACGCGAAACATGTCATAAAGTTAACCTTTCCGCAGCACAAATGACTTCAGTCTTTGCAATGTTCATGTAAATCTTCGCAAATCCTGAGTTTTCATTAGACAATTTGCTAAAACAACTTTGAACAGCTAAATATATATATTTTTTTAAAATGGTAGACAAATTGCACTTTTGAATTACGCTGTATACTGCTTTCAGCATTAATTTTTGTCTGTTCTACCCAGTCTAGGCTACACAAACTGCATTTGCAAAGTCATCTTCCAATATATCTAAAGCTAACTACTTTCCAACGTGGATCTGTCTTGGCCGGGCCTGACGTATCAGGAGCTTAACGGCAGCACAAGGCATTTCCGTTCATATCGTAGACAACAGTAGTTGCTTTCCGAGCGCTCGACAAGGAAGCTCGATCTATCAAACTGTCTGTCTGTTTGTCTGTCTGTCTGACTGTCTGTATATCTATCTATCTATCTATCTCTATATATATCTATCTATCATCTATCTATCTATCCATCCATTTAGCTATCTATCTATCCATCCATCCATCCATCCATCCATCCATCTATCCATATATCTGTCTATCTATCTATCCATCTATCGATCTATCCATCTATCTATCTATCTATCTATCTATCCATCTATCGATCAATCGATCGATCGATCGATCCACCCATCCATCCATGCATCCATGCATCCATTCATCCATTCATTCATCAACCCATCTATCTATCTATCTATCTATCTATCTACCTATCTATCTATCTATCTACCTATCTATCTATCTATCTATCTATCTATCTATCTATCTATCTATCAATCTATCTATATATCCATCTATCAATAAATCTATCTATCTATCTATCCATCCATCCATCCATCTATCTATCTATCCATCCATCCATACATCCATCCATACATCCATCCATCCATCTATCTATCTATCCATCTATCCGTTTATCTATCTATCTATCTATTTATCCATCCATCCATCGATGTATCTATCTATCTATCTATCTATCTATCTATCTATCTATCTATCCATCCATCCATCCATCCATCCATCCATCCATCCATCCATCCATCCATCTATCTATCTATATATCTATCCCTCCATCAATGTATCTATCTATCTATCAATCCATACATCCATCCATCTATTTATCTATCCATCTCATCATCATCATCATCAGACCCGTGACCTTGGCGGTCGTGGGGGAGACACGAAAGACGATGCCGCGGTAAGCCTCCTCCATCCATCTCGGTCCTCGGCTCTTCGCAGTAGTGCCGAGTCATTCATCCTGGTCCATTCTCTGATGTTGTCCATCCATGACTTGTTCTGTCTTCCCCTCCTTCTGCCACCTTCGAGTGTTCCCTGCAGTACTGTTTTTGGCAGAGTGTTGTGGCGGGTGACGTGGCCGAACCATGTCAGCTTTTTCTTCTTGACGATGGTGAGAAGGGGTTCCTGTGGACCTGCCAGCCGTGTTATTTGACTCTTGACAAATTCATTGGTCTTTCGTTCTCTCCAGGATATGCCCAGTAGTTTTCTATAGCATTTTGTTTCGAATGACTGGATTCGCTTTGCTGTTTCAGCAGTCAATGTCCAGGTTTCACTTCCGTACAGCAGGATCGTCTGAATTAGGGCTTTGTAGAGCTTTAGTTTGATTGGGAAACTGATCTCTTTACTTTTCCATATGGTGGTGAGTTTTGTCATGGAAGATGTTGCCATGGCTATTCTGACTTTGATTTCTGTCGTCGATCGCCCGTCCTTTGTGAGTGTAGCGCCAAGGTATTTAAAAGCGTCTACCTCCTCCAGTTGTTGGCCGTTCATGTAAATTTTAGCAGTGGTGTTGTTCGTGCTGTTCACAAGTACTTTACTTTTCTCCGAGCTCACCTCCATCCCATATGCTCCAGCTCTGTTCTCAAGTCTGGTCGTAAGATCTTGCAGCTCTGTGTTACTTCCGCCCATGAGGTCAATGTCATCGGCAAACCGTAAGTTGTTGAGGGGTCTGCCGCCAATGGAGATGGTAGAGTGGAAGTCATGGAGGGTCTCTCTCATAATGTTTTCCAAGAACAGATTAAACAGGACTGGAGATAACAGGCATCCTTGTCGGACCCCAACTGTGGTTTTGAAGTAGTCTCCGACCTGATTGTTTAGAAGGACTGCACTGCTTGTGGTGTTGTATAGTGCTTGAATGGTTTGCACTAGTCCTTCTTCAATGCCAAACATTCTGAGGACCTGCCACAGGCCTTCGTGCCATACTCTGTCGAAAACCTTCTTGAAGTCGATGAAGTTGTGGAACAGGTCTCTCTGATGTTGAAGATGTTTTTCCATCAGGATGTGGCAGTTAAAAATCTGTTCGATTGTGCTCCTGCCTGCCCTGAACCCAGCTTTTTCCTCTGCAAGGTGTTCTTCTGCCTCCTTCTTGAGTCGATTCAAAATAACTTTGAGCATGATCTTGCTGGCGTGGCTGATGAGGGTTCTATAGTTTTGGCATTGGCGTAAATTCCCCTTCTTGGGCAGGGGTATGATGAGTGATTGTGTCCATTCTGTTGGCCACTGTTTTGTCTCCCAAATCTTCTGACAGATAGCTGTAACATATGTGATGACTGTTTCGCCACCATGCTTGAGCAGCTCTGCTGGTCTATTGTCTGCTCCTGGGGACTTTCCTACTGGTAAGCTGCGGATGGCTTCTTCCACTTCTTCCCTCAGTATAGGTAATGGCGGGGGTGCTCTTGATGTTGCTGCTTTTTCTTCTATTATGCTCTTGTCAGGTTGTATTGTGTAGTTGTACAGTTCTTGACAATATTCAGACCACCTGTTCAGTGCAGCTGAGCTTTCTGTGAGGTTTCCGGAGCTGTCTTCAATGACTGATGATTTGGTTTGAAGTGGTTTTGTGAGTTTCTTCAGGGTGTCGTATGCCTTTTTACTGTTGCCCACTTTCATGCTTTTTTCGATCTCATCACATTGATCTCTGATCCACTTCTCTCTGGCCTTTAACATTGACTTCTTCACGAGATTGTTGGCCTCCCGGTATTCTTTAGGGTTGGAAGACCTGGTTGGTTTCAGTGCTCTTCTTGTATCGCAGAGGTCCAAGATGTCATTGGTAGTCCATGGCTGGTGTTTATTCCTCTGACGACCGAGTACCTCCTCTGCTGTTTCTCGGACTGCCTCATTAAAGTTGTTGGTGAGGTCATTGATGTCATTGTCCAGGAGGGTTAATGCCGCAAAACGTCCGCCAAGCTTAGCTTGGAAGATCTCCTCGACATCTGGATCTTTCAGTTTGTCCACGTCAAATTTGATACGTGGGTTTGCAGGCTGTTTGTTTTTCTTCAGCTTCATTTTGAATACCAGCAGCACAAGGTCGTGGTCGCTGCCTATGTCAGCTCCAGGGTAGGTTCTTGTTCTTGGCTCTGTTGATGCTGGATTTGAAGCGCCGTGGTGTTAAGATAAAATCTATTTGGTTATGGATCTTGCCGTTTGGCGCATGCCAGGTTGTCCTCCTTGACTGCTTGTGGGGATAGAGGGTATTGGCAATGGTAAGTCTGTGGGTGCAGGCAAACTCCAGCAGACGTAGTCCCCTGTCGTTGGTCTCCCCAGTTCCAAACTGACCAACTGTTCCGGCCCATTGGTTGTAAGAGTCAGGACCTACTTTGGCGTTAAAATCCCCTTGGATGATGATGATGTCCTTCTTGGGTATTTTCATAATGGTCTCTTCAAGATCTTCATAAAATTCTTCTACTTCTTCTGGGGGTCAGGTCAGTCAGAGAAGTTCTCTGTTACTGCTACTGGTATCCATGTAACCCAGTACAACCTGTCGCATGTGGGGGAGGAAACCCCAATAGAAAAAACCCAAAACATATGGAGACTTGGAGAGGAGACTGGCGCCACCAAGGAATATCCTAAGCCCACAGAAAAAACATGAAAGACAAATGCAAAGCCAAAATGATACCGGATCGGTCGAGGCCGGGTTACCAACGACCGCGCTTTCCATTGATCAACACCAGGGTGGAAGTGACAAGTCAGCTACTGGAGTTAAAACATTACTTAAGCTCCCTAGAGAACAAATCACCATTGGTACATGGAACGTCCGTACACTCTACCAGTGCGGAAAATTCAAAGAACTAGAGTATGAGCTTAGCCGCTATAAATGGGACATTATTGGACTAGGAGAAGTGAGATGGACAGGATTTGGTGAGACATTGACTGAAGAAGGCAACAAGATCTGGTACAGTGGCCAAGAGAAACATCACCAACATGGAGTGGCATTTATTGTCAGAAAGGAAGTAGTGGGGTGCATTATCAGCTGTACACCGGCTTCCAGCAGAATTATCAGCATCCGGGTGTCGGCCAAGCCCAAGAACATCACCATCATACAAATCTATGCACCATCATTTGACCTATCCATCTATCCATCTATTAATCTATCCTTTTATCTATCCATCTATTTATCTATCTATCTATCCATCAATCCATCTATCTATCTATCCATATATCCATCCATCCATTCATCTATCGATATATCTATCCATCCATCAATGTATCTACCTATCCATCCATCCATCCACCTTTTTATCTATTCATCTATCCATCTATTAATCTATCCTTTTATCTATCCATCTATTTATCTATCTATCCATCAATCCATCTATCTTATCTATCCATATATCCATCCATCCATTCATCTATCGATATATCTATCCATCCATCAATGTATCTACCTATCCATCCAT
>CM054144.1:32837912-32842912 GCA_028751875.1 Rapana venosa
TGAGATTGTGAACCAATAACCCACACTTGTTTGCTTCTTTGCATATTCATTTTTGTTTTCAGTTAGAAAATGCGAAAAAGTGTGGTTTTCTCCTCAGAAAATGTGTGTACCCTTTTTTTCTTTTATTTATTAGTCTGCACAGAATATATTACATAGGGAATTTCAGCAGACCCATTGGCAGGCTATATGCGCACTAAGATGTATATTTCTTACATGTCATAATTATGAAACACAACGTTTATTCGCCAATATACATAAATATATGTCCTATTACCAAAATATTAATGTTAATTACTATGTCAGTTGAAGGTCACCATAATAAGATAAACAGCCTAAACTATCTTTTTGATGACGATGCACTCATATGAGACAGAGACACACAAAGAGAAATAAAGAGAGAGAAGAGAAGAGAAGATGAGAGAGAGAGAGAGAGAGAGAAGAGAGAGAGAGAAGAGAGTAAAAGTGAGAGACGAGGAAGTGATAGACAGACATAAACGACAGACAGACAGAGGCAGAGAGACAGAGAAAGACAAAGATAAAGATACAGATGGGGAGAGGGAGAGAGACGGAGAAAGAGACAGAGATACAGAGAGGGAGAAAGAGAGAGACATTAAGACAGAAAGACAGAGAAAAAGAGGGAGACAGATACAGAGGTAGAGCCACCACCACCCCCACACACAAACACACACACACACACACACACACTCACGCGCGTGCGCCCGAGCACGATCAAGAGACAAAAAGACATGAAGTACAAGTTGAACGTTGTGTTCGCGCCAAAACGTTGTCCATTACTCTATACGTTTTTGTCCTCAGGTTGATTTAATGGCTTTGCAGTCAGTTCTAAGGAAACAGGGGAAAAACACTGGATAGTGGTGAAATACACAGACAGAGTCCAATCCCATCAATCTTCATAGGAGCTCTTTATGCAGTACAAAAACAATAGTCAAAACTATCACAGAATAAAAAGAAATACACCGTTAGACAACTGATCAAACACAAAGATATCAAAACTGTACATTTTTATTCGACAAACACATGACTCATGAGTTAAAGATTTAATTAAAACAAATTAGATGATATTTAAAAGATATTAATTTAAAACACTTTCACCGAATGGCAGCTTTTAGGTAATTATAATTATGTTGACAATCAGAGTGCTCTTCTACATTCAATATGTTGTCGTAAGTGGTAACCTTCTCTCTCTCTCTCTCTCCTCTCTCTCTCTCTCTCTTCTCTCTCTCTCTCTCTCTCTCTCTCTCTCTCTCTCTCCCTCTCTCTCTCTCTCTCTCTCTCTCTCTCTCTCTCTCTCTCTCTCTCTCTCATCTCTCTTCTCTATCTCTCTATCTCTACTCTCATCTCTATACACACACACTCTCTCTTCTCTCCTCTCTCTCTCTCTCTCTCTCTCTCTCTCTCTCTCTCTCTCTCTCTCTTTGAAGGTGTTTTTTTTTCTTTTACTGTGTGAGTGTATGGGTATCGGGATTACTTTTATTACCATATGATGTATCCCTAAGGGCGGGGACTGAATGTAAATAAGCACATTGGTGCTTATTCATTATCCACGAAAAACAAAACTGTCATTGTCATTGTCATCATCGTTGTCATCCTCTCTGTCTGTCTGTCTGCCTCTCTGTCTCTGTCTCTGTCTCTGTCTCTGTCTCTCTCTCTCTCTCTCTCTCTCTCCCTCTCTCTCCTTATCTATCTATCTATCTATCTATCTATCTATCTATCTATCTATCTATCTATCTATCTATCTATCTATCTCTCTGATTGTTGTTGTGGGAAAGAAAGAGAAAGAGGAGGACATTTCAATGTTGGCACGCTTATGTTGAGATTGTATTTTAGTCACGACAAGCTCTTAGTACAACACCCAGCCTAATCCCCTCCCTTCCCTTTAAGGGATAAAACTCATCTGAAGTCGGATGAAAGCTAAGTACCTTAAGCAGCATCGAGCGTGGTTACCACTTGGATGGATGACCGTTTGCGCGCCTTGGCTTCTATATAGTACCCCAGTTCACCCAGCTGTAAAATGGCTACCTGCCTCGTTAGGGTCAGGGAAGGTAGAGGTGCGAGGAAGAGGAGATGGACGCCGCCCTCAAAATGCTGGCTCCTTGAGAAGTGAAGTCTCTGACGCCTCGCTCCCCTACGACCACATAGGTTATGGGACACCTACTTGGATTGGGCAATGGTCATAATTATACTCATCACACTTCTCATCCAGAGTACGTATAACTAGTTTCCCGGTGATTACCTAGTGTGATGAATAAGAGAGTGTATGTTATGGGTGACCCTTATAGTGTGAACAAGGGGAATGCCCAAAAATTAACAACAATGATAACATTAACAACAACTATTAACTGATCTATTTCTTTCATCATTTTCTTATTTATTTATCGTTTCATTTTCATTACCCTGCCTCTGTACCAAAGCTTACTTTCACAGACCCAGAGACTCAAGAACAGACTTTGTTTTATCGGAGCTACTGTACAATGCCATTTACATCATCGGCAGAGAGATGGACCCTGCACAGGCCTGTCATATTCGCTTAAAATAATAATAAATGGAATTTGTATAGCGCTATGTCTTGCATTTGTCTTATCAAAGACATACTTCCTTAAAAAAACAAAAGACCCTATATATATATATATATATATATATATATATATATATATATATATATATATATATATATATATATATATATATATATTATAATAAGAAAACAATACAGAACCCCAATGAATTCCCTAGGTCTCAAGGGGGAAAAAATCAGTTCAGATCTATTCAAGTGAAATCAAGGCAATTCAAGCCAATTGAAGTGAATTTAATTCAAGCCAAGTCAAGTCAGTTCAAGTTAAGTCAGATCAAATTGAGTCAAGTTGTCAAATCAAATCAAACCGAATCAAATGAAAGCAAATCAAGGCAAACCAAGGCAAGGCAAGACAAATTGAATCAAACCAAGGCGAGGCAAGGCAAGCTAAGTCAACCAATCAAATTATAGCAGGTCAAGGCAAAGCAAGTCAAGTAAAGTTATATCAAGTACAAGCAAGTCAAGTCAAGTTATATCCAGTCAAGGCAAAGCAAGTCAAGTTACATTTAGGCAAAGTAAAACAAGTAAACTCAATCAAAATAAAGCTAAGGCAAGTCCAGGCAAGCCAAATCAAATCAAGTTATATCAAATCGAATCGAAACAAGTCAAGTCAAAGTCAAGTCAAGCCAATTGAAGTTAATTTTATCTTTTGAAAAGAAAATGTATAGATAGATAGATAGATAGATAGATAGGTAGATAGATAGATATAGACAGATAGATAGATAGATAGATAGTTAGATAGACAAATAGAAAGATAGATAGACAGATAGAAAGATAGACAGATAGATAGACAGATAGATATATAGATAGATAGACAGATAGATAGATAGATAGACAGACAGATAGATAGATAGATAGATAGATAGATAGATAGATAGATAGATAGATAGATAGATAGATAGATAGATCACCAAGAGAAAAGCTAGATTGTGTATGCACGCTTTTTTGTGTGAGGTAGTATAACATACATAGCACACTTGGGCCGTCAACGATGTAAGGAAGATCCATACTAGGTGCGTGTGGAAGTGTGTTTATCAATGCTGTCCATTTTCTTCACCTGTATGCCATGTGTTTGTACAAAACATCTCTCTCTCTCTGTATCTCTCTCTGTGTCTCTCTCTCTGTGTCTCTTTGTCTTTGTCTGTCTGTCTGTCTGTCTGTCTGTCTGTCTGTCTGTCTGTCTCCTCTCTCTCTCTCTCTCCTCTCTCTCTCTCTCTCTCTCTCTCCTCTCTCTATCTCTCTCTGTCTGTCCCATTGTCTCTGTGTCTCTGTCTCTCTGTCTGCCTATCTGTCTGTCTTTCTGTCTGTCTGTCTCTCTGTCTCACTCTCACTCTCTCACTCTGTCTGTCTGTCTGTCTGTCTGTCTGTCTGTCTCTCACACACATACACACACACTGTGTGTGCGTGTGTTGTGTGTGTGGTGTGGGTGTGTGTGTGTGTGTTGTTGTGTTGTTGTTTGTGTTGGTGTGGTGTGTGTGTGTGGTGATGTTGTGATGTGTGTGTGGGTTTCTTTCTTTAATGTTAAACGTCATGGTTCACTCACACAAGGTATATTAGAACCATGTGTGTGTGTGTGTGTGTGTGTGTGTGTTTTTGTGTTGTGTGTGTGTGTGTGTGTGTGTGTGTGTGTGTGTGTGTGTGTGTGTGTGTGTGTGTGTGGTGCGCGCGCGCACGCTTGCCTGTATATGTGGCCTTTAACATTTTATCCTATCCCATATATTGGTGGGAGGAAAAAAACATACGTATCAGAAATAACGGCAATATATTTCACAGAGATAACACAATCAAAAAGGACGAATAGATAAAATGAAACAGAGACGTTCTTCGTTTCGATAACCAAAAGAAATAACTGCTTAGTGAACAGACGTGGAAATAAATGGCGAAAAAAAAGATAACAGAAACTCCAAAAATTTGTATAGCATATCAATGGAAAGGAAAATGTTAAATGGCGAGGATTAGGCGACAGTGCACTGTGATTATTGAATACCTCCAATCATGTTGATATATCACAGCGCTACACAATCATTGAAGTATAAAATCACACACAAAATAAGTCAGTTATATTTCAGGTCAATCCGAAAAAAATGGTGTCAAGCAGCTATCGTTGTTAATATTATTATTATTGTTGTTGTTGATGATGATATTGTTGTTGTTGCTGTTGATGTTGTTGATGTCATTAGTAACAAGATTTATTATCATTGTCATTAGTGTAATTGGTATGTTCGTCATCATATTCCTTCTTCTTCTCTCTTCTTCTTCTTCTTCTGCTTCTTCTTCTTCTTCTTCTTCTTGTTATTGTTATTGTTGTTGTTGTTGTTGTTGCTGTTATTATTATTTTTGTTGTTGTTGCTGCTGTCAATATCGTTGCTGTTATTATTATTATTTTTTTTTTATCATCATCATCATC
>CM054144.1:32847912-32855412 GCA_028751875.1 Rapana venosa
TAATAATAATAATAATAATAATAATAATAATAGTAATACATAAAGTAACAAATCTACTAGCAATAACAAAAACAAATAATTATTAAAATAATAACAATAACAAACGAATAAACGCAAAGACATATTAGATAATAACAACAAAGAAAAAATTCACAAACATACACACAAGAAGATGAATGATAATAAGGATAGTATCCAATCCGCAATACAATGAGCATGTTCGTTTCACACACAACAAGCAAAAGAGAGTGTTGATCCATGGAGCCACAGAGTCAGCCTGTGATCTGTCAAGTGCCACTAACAAAATCTGAATCCGATTTTCCAGTAGAATAGAACACAGCTACAAACATGTCAGTATGAACACACCGAAGGTTAGGACTGGATTCATACACCACGTACATTAATTAACGTCAACCACACACACATCACTGGACCCCCCACCCCCCATCTCCCCACACACTCCCCTCCCACCCTCACCCTCACTTACCCTCACCCCTATACACACGCATCGGTTGAATCACCGATGCGAATATGTAACGAACTAAAAGCTTGATATATAATTTGACACAAAAGGAGAAAAGTACAAACATAAAGAAAGAGAATAATATCAAAGGTGTAAGGAAATGAAGGCACAACACCAAACAAAAACAAATAAACAAACAAAATCCCTGCAAAATAATGTTAGCAGAAGAGGATAATAATACGAGGAGGAGTAGGAGGAAGGGGGGAGGTGAAAAGAAGAAGAAGAATTCTGAAGAACTCTGAAGAAGAATTCTGAAGAAGAAGAAGAAGAAGAAGAATTCTGAAGAAGAAGAAGAAGAAGAAGAAGAAGAAGAAGAAGAAGAAGAAGAAGAAGAAGAAGAAGAAACAACAACAACAACAACAACAACAACAACAAAAAGAAGAAGAAGGAGAATTCTGAAAAAGAAGAAGAAGAATTCTGAAAAAGAATTCTGAAAAAGAAGAAGAAGAAGAAGAAGAAGAAGAAGAAGAAGAAGAAGAAGAAGAAGAAGAAGAAAACGATAATCAACTGTTTTGATGATCCTAGTGTAACATTTGTCTGAAGTGCAAATCGTGAATCGCTCAATTAATTGGTAGTTGCGTTTTCCGTCATTTGATAGTTTGGTATAGGAGAGCTTAGGTGATACTTCTTCGGCAAAAAGCAGACTATATTGGTGCTGGGGAAGACATGCAACGAGGTGGATGAGGTAAAAGGAAGGAAATAAGGAAAGATAGAGAGGGGAAGGAGGTAACAAGTTTCAGTAATGAACGTGCAAGTGGTTGCTGTTATCTGCCAATCTTTCCGACCTTATCGCAGATATAACTATGATGATTTGTGCCTTTCCCCTCTCCCTTCGCCACTTTTAAATCCAGCCTCAAGACATATTTATTCCAAATCTGAGTTCCCCCCTCTTGTTTCATCTCGAATCTATCCCTGCCTAAAACAGCCCCAATCCCATCACCCTGCCAAAGTGTATCATCTGTGTGTGTGTGTGTGTGTGTGTGTGTGTGTGTGTGTGTGTGTGTGTGTGTGTGTGTGTGTGTGTGTGTGTATGTATGTGTGCCTGTGTGTGTTGTTGTGTGTGTGTGTCTGTGTGTGTGTCTGTGTGCGTGCGTGCGTGTACATTTGACTTTGTTAGCTCTGTTCATTGTTATTGGTTTTATGTATGGCTGTGTCGAATGTAAGCGCTTTGATTTCTGTTTGCAAGATATAGCGCTATATAAATTCCATTTTATTATTATCTCTAAAGGCTAGAAATTCACAAGGGGTTACACAACTAAGGCCACCGAGAGGCCACCATCTCGACAAGATCCTGCTCTGTTGTTGGGTCACTTTTTTAAGTAGTGGTCTGTAGTGCATGTACGGATCCAATTTACGCAAGATCGCTTCAAAACACATGGGGGACAGGAATATTTACACTCTTTGTTTTGTCATGCTTTTACTTAGTTTAGCGTTACTTTTCCTAATTCCTGATACAGAGACACTACTTACATTTGTATTCTTTCAATAGAGACTATGGATGAAAGTCCTGTATGCAAATACACGAAGGATGTCTTACGCACATGTATTTTTTAAATAATTACTCATTCGCTATTTGTCTGTTCCGTTTGTTCTAGTTACGTGCTGTTGGTGTCTGTGGCTTTGTTGTTTTTTGATGATATCATGAATACTTTATCTGAATAGAGGCGACGAGAGTTTATTCAGATTGTTGATGCCTCAGACCAGGAAGAGGAAGAAGATAAGAGATGTAGTATACCTCAAGGAGAGTCCCGTTTTAATTATCGGGTTTAAGATATAAAGACCTCTAAAAAGCCCGAAGAGAGAGAAGAGAGAGAGAGAGAGAAGAAGAGAGAGAGAGAGAGAGAAGAGAGAGAGAGAGACAGACAGACAGACAGACAGACAGACAGACAGACAGAAAGACAGAGAGGAATAGAGAGAGGAAGAGACAATTGACAATTGACAATTGACACAATTGACAATTGACAATTGTAAAATTGTGTGTCAATTGTGTCAATTGTGTCAATTGAGAGAGGAAGAGAGAGACAGGGAGAGACAGACAGAGAGACAGAGAACGAGACATAGAAAGAGACACAGAGAGAAACACAGAGAGAGTGAGGGAGCCGCAGGCGTGGGGTAGAGAAGAAGGGAGGAAGGAGAGCAAGGATAAAGGAATGAGATGAGGGTAGGGGTTGTGCTGTGGATGTTGGTAAAAAGGGGAATGGCGCTTGTAATGCCCGTGTTTGTTGATCCCTAAACGAAACTGATCCACGTTATCAAATGTCACCTCGTAACCTACTCCAAATATCTGTTTGTTTCTTTTTAGAGAAAGAAAAACAAAAACAACATTAAGGAAAAAAATTCAAAAGCCAGCACACGTTGACGAAATTAAAACACTAAAAATGAATATGCATACTTTACTTTAAACATCTGTCCGCATAATGATGTCAGAAATAAGTATACTGTTGTGATATGCATGCTTGTTTGGTGTGTTGTTGTTTTTTTCTTTTAAGCGTACGGAAAAGAAAATAACTCAAGAGAGCAAGGGTGGTTTTCCTAAAAAAAAATATTTAAAAAATACACAACATTCTGCGGCAATAGTCATTTTTCTCACACAACGAACAAGCAGTGCCAGCACATTACCACAGCACACTCTCACCGGGGTGATCAGCCCGAAATATGTAATGAAGGAAGGTGGCAGGATGGTTAAGACGTTCGCCTGCCAACAAGTAAACCGTGAGGTTCTGGGTTCGATCCCCAGCCTCGCCCTTTCTTCCCAGTTTGACCTAAAAAAAATCGAACTGAATGTCAAAGTCCTTCGGATGAGACTATAAACCGAGGCCCCGTGTTCGAACGCATGCAGAACATCTTGCGCACACGTTAAATCCTGTTCCGCTTTTCGGAAGAGTAGGTCACTGTGTGCCGGTGGAAACAGATGACAAAATTGACAAAACTACATACACACGGGTACTGGATGTAAAAAAGCACATGAGTGCTTATTCCATGATCCTCTCTATACATTTTTTTTAAAATGACATCCACCATAGATAAGATGTTAAACAATGTTTAGACAAAACTGTCCAGAATAGAATACAGATGTGACTATATACTTTCCCAACTTTTAAAAAAAAATCTACTAACAAAAGGGAAAAAGTATGCAGAATGGAAAAAAATATGCATAGGTACTAAAAGAAAAATCAAATTGGTGTCAATTTGAACATGAAAATAATAAGTTTCTAAAGTAAGCCGTCAATAAAAGAGAATTGCGTATAGCCACTTTAAAAAATAACATTTTCCTGGGTACCTTTTTTCAGCATGGGGATGTAATGCTTCTCTCTCACACACACTGACTTATGACGCATTGTCAGAATTATTTTAAATAAAATTCAATGCAGTGTCCCACCAACTGTCTGTGGAAAATTCACAAAGAAAGTAGTCAACTAAACCAAGGTTTGGCAAACCTGTCGTTTTGATACGGCAACAAAATAGTCGTTATCAACAACACGTTACATAATCCTGTAATACAGATTAGCCTGTGACAGAAATAACAACCAAAAAAACAAGCTCGATCACACAAAAAATAAGGGCTGATCAACATAAAAAAGCGAGTTATTCCCCTAAAGAAGCAATCCCCCACCCCACCCCGCCCCGCCCCCAACCAACCTAAAACAAGTGAGTCCCCAGTATCGCAGCGGTAGTAATAATGGTTCTAATATGAAAAACACATTGTAGTCCTGTAAAGCAGAGTCAAAAAACCCAACAGAAACAGTACCATAAAGAAACACATTTTCTATTCACAAGAAAGAGAAGGGCACCCACGTTAAACCTCTAATACAAAACAACAAATGACCCCCCCCCCCAAAAAAAAAAAAAGTGTACCCAGCAACATAAACACAGAGTTTAGTTGTTGGAGAAAAAACAAAGTCAATCAACTAAAACTTATTGTAAAGGCGCCCTGTTACAGACACTTCCGAAAGAAGGAAGTGAAAGAGACTAAATGCCAACCACTTTCCAGGTTTCAGAGGCAAACTTCAGTACCTGAGGAATACAGTTTGCCTTCTATGCCTCTCAAGAAATTTAACTTCAACGATATAAACCAACAAAAAAAAACCCAACAGCGACAACAACAACAACAACAACCCAAAAGCGAAACGATATAAAGGACAATCTTTGATTTGTAGAATCTGTTCAAAATTATCACAAGTCAGACGTAGGTTATCTCGTGTATGTAAAATCAATAACTCAGATTGAACCCCCCAAAAAACCTCCAAAGAAATAAGCTTGTCAGATTGTTTGTTGTTGTTGTTTTCACATAGAATGGCTTAGATATTCAGAACAAACCAAAAAGTGGTATTATTCATCTACGGACGCATAGCTACATGCCAGCAATGTACGCCCTCCACCCTTCCATCGTTCCCCGCCCCAGAAAAAACAACAACAAAACCCAGCAAACACCCCCCCCCCCCTCCCCTAAAAAAACGGAAAAAAATCACCAAACACACACACACACAAACAAACAACATCCCCTACCCCCCCCCCCCCAACCACCACAACCACCACCCTCATACAAACACTTACACACAAACCAAAAACAAACAAACAAAGAAACAAAAAAATAGGTCATGAACAACAAAACAAAAGCCAACAAACTGGTATGGGCAGAGGGGAAAACCCATTAAAGGTCAACAGTAAATGGTAAAGCCAGAAATACCATTTGGGGAAAGGGAGACAAAAAGACGAGGCAGTTGAACGAGTAATAACAAAACACCTTCACATTTGTTTTATTGGTTATCCATCAGTGAATAAGAAGAAGAAGAAGAAGAAGATCTTCGAAGAAGAAAAAGAGGAAGAAGAAGAATCACCACACAAAATGTGTGGAAATTCCAACCCTTTCAAAGACTCTGGCACTTATTTCATTGGCGCCAGTGTCGCCATATGAATTCAGTATCAAACGAATTCAATAATGAGCATCGAGTTACAACGAGGCTTGCAACCAAATCAGAGCAACCTCACCCAAAAACATAAAAGAAATAACACATTAAGGGCTGCGCAATATGTTGAACGAGACACGGTTATTTTTGTTATTTTTCTGGGGTTTTTTGTCCAGAGAAGAAGTCACCTTTGTTGGCTAATCTGAGGACAGTGATATAATGTATTTTCCACAGAGAGAGAGAGAGAGAGAGAGAGAGAGAGAGGAGAGAGAGAGAGAGAGAGAGAGAGAGAGAGAGCAAAAAAACGGAGCATGTTAAACAGTAAGTAATGTGTTGTTTCAGCGAGTTTACATACACTTGTTAGTTACCAGCTTTTCATTTTCACCCAATTGTTTCACCTATACAAAATACATGTCTGAGTTCATCTTCTGTGTGTGTCTGTGTGTGTATGTGTGTACGTGGGGGGAGGGGGTGGGGGAGGGGGTGAATGCAAGCGCGCACGCGCGCTCTCACACATTGCTGTGTGAAACAGTGACCTATTGTAAAAGACAAAAACACATTGTGTCAGATTTGTGTTTTTCAAATATATTCATTTTTGTTTCAGTCCTGTTAGCAATTTTGAAGAAAACCTTCAATATCCGTGGAACGTTTCGCTCATGGCTATGATGATTGCCTGATTTAAGGAAGCAGCAACATGAACACGTATCTCAGTTAAAAAAAAAATGTATTCCACTATACTTATTATCTCAACGCACAGACATTCGTTAAAAGGTTAAAAGCAAGTCATCATTAAAACAAAAATAATAAATCGAGTAAATCGGGGGGAAACATATCACGGAATAAATTGGTGTAAAGTAGTTCGTGTTTTGTGTACCTTTTTTCACACTGGAAACGGAGAGCCGTTACTATTCTTTTCTTCTCTTTAAGGGATATTAGCATCGTGTTAAAAAAATGTTTTGATCTGTAGTATAATGTTGTATAACAAGCTTCAGCATGGGAATAAGTGAAGTCTTTCATTGCCTTCATTGTTAGCAATAATGATAAACATGATAATAATAGCATTATGATGGTTAGAAATGAGAAGTGATAATGACATAATAACAAGACAATAAGAATCACCATTATAATCATGGATAATATATTAATATAATAATATCACCGATGTAATATACCAACACACTTTAACTCTGAACACCCATCTGATATGGACAAGAGTTTCCACAATAAAACACACGTATACACAAACACACACACACAACACACACACACACACACACACACACACACACACACACTAACACACATCCGTCTAATATCACAACTTGTGAAGAAACGTAAAATGAATTCGAACACACACACACACACCACACACACACACACACACACACACACAACTAGTTTTACCCAGACACAATAATAGCAAGATTGGAGGGTTGGTAGACAGAGGCAAAATTAATAGTAGATTATACTACCCCCAAAATGTGCATTCACCACTGTTTGCAGCAGTCCCGCTATGACCCCATGCCCGCGGATAATCTAAAACGTGTGGGCAAAGACAATAGACTAGGTACAAGCAGGCAGTAGCCTAGGGCACAGCGCCACTATTGTTATGAGCTAGGAACGATTGTCTCAGGCATTCTAAGTGCCACATGCCCACGCATACAAAGAAATAACTCGTGAAGTGTGTGTGTGTGTGTGCGTGTGTGTGTGTATGTGTGTGTGTGTGTGTGTGTGTGTTAGTGTTGTGTTTGTAATCTCTGTTTGTTTAAACTATTGATTATTTTGTCATTGGTTGCATGACTGTGTAAGATTAGGTTGAATGCATGCGCTTTGATTTGTTTTTGCAAGATATAGCGCTATATAAGTTTCATTTATTATTACTATTATATTATTATTATTATTATTATTATTATTATTATTGTGTGTATGTGTGTGTTTATAGGTGTGAGTGGGGGCGGAAAGGGAGAGATAGACAGATAGACAGACAGACAGACAGACAGATAGATAGATAGATAGACAGACAGGCAAAAAGAAAGACAGACAGAGAAACTGGAGATGAAAAAGCTAGAG
>CM054144.1:32857912-32915412 GCA_028751875.1 Rapana venosa
AACACTGATGTACATACAAACTCAGCAAAAAATAAGAGCTCACCAAACAGTGCACAAATACTTTTTTGTTGCAATTTGCACGAATAACACACATGGGTTTTTTTTTTCCCGAAACAAATGCTGTCTAATTCAATTCCATGAAATGTTACACCCTCAAACAATGAATCATCACTGGATCTGTTAACGAGACGTGACATGGCAGTCACTGTTTGCTACTCAGGATTCTGTATTAATCATATCAGGGAAATTACTACACATACACAGTTTTCATAAGATGGGCACAATTTCAAGTGTGTGCTATGGCGGAAGCTACATTTTATTTGATCGTTGTTTATTTATTATTATTATTATATTATTATGTATTTCTTTTATATATCAGAGAAATATCCAGACATTCACAGCTGGGATAAGACGAGCAGAATTTCAAGTGTGTGCAATGGCGGATGGAAAACACACAAAAAAAGACTGAGCAATTAATTTAGTTTCATCCTAGTTTTAAATCGAATAGACACCGATGTCACAGAGGGAGATGTCTAGTGAGTACTGTACAGCTGCGAGTTATGCAAATGTTCTGAACGTCTTGTATTTCATCTGTAACGATTTTGTGCATGCCTCTGCCAAATTGAGTCCAGACAGTGTATCCTCTTTCTTTTTCAACCAATCGTACGCAAGCTCTGTGATGTGCTTCCAACCGATGTGTTCACTTCTATGAAAGAAAGGGGTTAGACATGACTAAGATCTGCATGTGAATAAGTAACCACGCTTAAACCAGCCAACAAAAGAACAGACCCACGAACCTCAGTGTTTAAATAGCAAGCTAGTACACGATTCCTGCCCCTACATTGCTTATTTCATAAGCTTAACATCAAGAGCTTCTCTGTCCTCATTGTTTTTCGTGTGAACACAATCAGCAGTCAGCTTTTTTAACTGGTGGTTTTAACTTTAAAGCCAAAAACAAATCTGTATATACTTTTAAAGTGGACATCACGTCATCTGCTATCAAACATGCGTTGAATTTCCACGTGGTTTTAAGTGTAGATTGGTACACTTAAAGCTAGTTAGGGTTTAGTCTGCCATTGATAATCATAATTATGAGGGTTTTGTATGTCATTGATATTCATATGAGGGTGTTGTCTGTCATTGATAATCATATGAGGGTTTTGCCTGTCATTGATATTTTGTATGAGGTTTTGTCTGTCATTGATATTCATATGAGGGATTTGTCTGTCATTGATAATCATATGAGGGTTTTGTCTATCATTGATATTTCGTATGAGGGTTTTGTCTGTCATTGATATTCATATGAGGGATTTGTCTGTCATTGATAATCATATGAGGGTTTTGTCTATCATTGATATTCATATGGTGCAAGCCTGCCATGATTCTAACAGGTTTCAATGAACATCTATAGCTGCTTTAAAATAAAGACAGTGCATAGTTCACTTTGCCATGCCTGCTGAGTATGCATGTAAGGACTTGTAAGAACATGATGCTTACCTGTTGTCATTCTTTTCAAGTTTATGTTTTTTGTAAATAAGCACGGTATGATTAAGAATATCATTGTGCTGATATTCTACATGTTGATATTCTAGGTGTTATATATATATATATATATATATATATATATATATATATATATATATATATATATATATATATATATATATATATATATATATATATGTATGTGTGTATGTGTGTGTGATGAGACAGAGAGAGAGAGGGGTTAGAAAGAAAGACAGACAGGCAGGCAGGCAGGCAGACAGACAGACAGACAGACAGACAGAGATCCAAAAACAATATCTGTTGAAGCCAAATGAAAGACTACATAACAATGTTACAAACAGGCTACATGCTCGAACCATAAGTGCTGGTGATAGTACATTTGTTCTTCCAATAGGTCTTTATTTGTTTTTGGTATACATGTAACCAATGGCATCAACCTGTTTGGATCATTCAGCACCCTGATGTCTACCATCCTTCCTCTTACGTGTAACCAGTATTTCACAATCGTCTTGTACTGAAGAGTGCTACTACTTATTTTGTTGACGTTCGCCCTTTTCTCGTTGTATCATAGCAGTTTTGTAAGCTCTTTTTTTGCCACAAGTAAAACATAGAATAAACAATAGACAAATGTGTATCTCAAGAGGGATCAATCAAAACTAATTTGCTGAAAACGTGACTTCGTATTATGCGCAACACTGTGCCAAATAAAGTTTATTATTCTAATGACATGTTATAGTTCTTTACATATCTAAAACATAAACTTCGAGCATTAAGCCAATCAAACGAGCTGACAAGAAAATAAAGAAAAAACCTCACATAAAATAAACACCCCCTAACTCAAAGCAAACAGAACAAGCCTCACGTTATCTCCCATGTGTCTATGTTTTTTTTGATTGATCATTCTTGTTGAGTTTCAGGGGGTAGGGGTGGGAGTGGGGGTGGGGGTGGAGGGGAGGGTGATGCTGTTTTTGTTGTGCCTTTTGTGATACAATGGCGTTACAAGGCGGTCAATTCCCTTCATGTCAATATGGTTGTACCGAAAGCTCCGTATGTATCAAACCAGAGGTCAATACACATCACTGTTTTAAAACAAGACCAATCTCCTCCCCACCCATGATTGTGGAACAAAATAATCTGATACAAAACCAGTGCTTATGCACAGAGTGTTTATACAATCATTTTCTACTTGCACAGAGTGTCCGGATTGACACGAATGCAGACGTTGCTGTCAGTTTGTGTACTACATGTTGTTTCCCGCTTTGCTTGCTACGAGCTTACATTTGGTTGGTTGTTATTCCAGACAATGTGCTTTAGTCAATATATACAGCTGCGCCCACCACACAGCTCATAGCAGGGTTGTTACCATATAAGGGCTTTCAGCTGACATTTCAAAAAAGGGTGCAGCTGCATACATAACAAATAAAATCAAGATTTTACAAAAAACAACTATTCAGTCGTCTCTCATGTCAACGCTCTAGCTTATGATAGCGTTCACACCAGAGAGCTCTCTGCCCTGAAAAACGGCACAAACACTATGCTATGAAATGTTTGAATGTGTGTCATAACATACAAAATCCCTGTTAATCTCTAAACTTATCTTATATATCAGACGTGTATACTACAAATGATCAACAACACATTACAGTTTTCTAATAAACAGTAGTTTCCTACCGAAACACACACACACACACACACATGACAAGAAACTGATATCCTATTGGCTGCGCAATTGTCAGCTCTGGATGGACACATAGATACATACATACACTCTTTTGGTTTAGGCTGAACACTAACTAGATCAGAAGGAAAAAACAGCAGCAAATATGTTGTACACCAAATACTTGTCCACCTTTTCTCTTTTTCATGGCAGCCTTCCAAAGTTTTGATGTCGAACGGGAAAGTGTGATAACCACAGGACTAGGTGGTAGCAGTTCTGTTGATGGCCGGGCATGTGGGGACGTCAGACGGCGTGATGGAGACAGCTGCAGACGGTGACAGTCCTCTCAGGGTGATGCGGACCTTGACTACATGTTTACCGTACACAGGTTACAGGCAATCCTCCAATGTACGGCGGCTGAGTCTGCTGAATTTTGTGATCCATGAATCGGTTTTAAATATCACTGTGTTCCATTAAACAAACAACCCTCCTGCTTGTTTTTTTTTTAAATGACAATAAAGCGGGTCTTCACAACCGCTATTTAAGTCTGTCTTATAGCCATCAAAATACCCCTCCCCCTCCACCCCCCAAAAAAAGCAAACACAAAACAGAAACAAAAAGCCCATAACAACTCAAATTGTTTACCCTACCTGCAGCCTGAGTCACCCTGTCATTTTAGGGGGGAAAAACAACTATCAGGTACAGGTGCTCTTCATGCCATTGAATATTTAGAATGTTGACTTCTTGTATTACTTTAATAATGACGACATAAGCACAGGTGAATAGATTTCACTGCTCCGGGTGTTGGGATTTCTTATGATGAGCAGATGGTTCTAAATGTTATAAAAATCTATTCAAAGTATCCACACATGTTACAACATTCATTTGTCAAAATTAATCAATGAACTTTTACTCGTTTTCTCAAAATTAATGTGTACTGCACAGAACGATTAGAACAGAGCTTCATCTAAGATGTAGCGAAAGACCAGCTTGAAATTTTCATTAATCGCAACTCTCATAAAAACTCTTTCTCATAAAAAAAGTTAAGTTAAAGAAACACCGCTCAACTTCGATTTGACTAAAGGCAAGAAGGTCAGCATCCGTGTTATCATATACACTAAAGTCTGACCCCTCACCTTAATATCTCAAAACTAGAATTGTCAAACACTAACCTGGTCTGTATTGCTGTGGGCGTCAAAAGCTTGGACACTACGAAGATTGAAAAGCGACAACATAGAGAGAAAAATAGTCGCAGTGAAATGGCCAGACAGGAGGAGAAATTAATGAATGCGTTTTCGATGAACTCTCTGTGCAAAAAGACGAATGTTGGCGAAAACTGATAAGCGCAGACTGAAACAAGTTGGTCATGCGAACAGAAACACAAAAACATATCTGAGGAAGACAGTTTGCTCAGGTGAGGATGGGAGGGGGCAGAAGGAAAAGAGGCGGACCACCAACACCCTACAGTGGACTACAGGAGATCGTACAACTCAGCAGAGACAAAAAGCAAGGTGGCAAATCCTGGTGGTGTCATGTTGAGCTCTTATTGTACCATCGACAGCGGTGATGGCGATAATCGAGTTGAATTGATATACACTACCTCCCACACCCGGTGTATCCATGAAATAATGTACGCATCACATCAACAAGACACACACACACAATATCAGCGTAAGCACAACATTTTTTTAATGTTTAAAAATAAAATAGGAGAGCACACATGCGCGACAAATAATAAAGGTTTTAGTTTTTCGGATCGCTTGTCAAAAACATAGTCCACGATAGTTCATGAATATCAATCGGATTTCTCATCACTTTTATTAAGAGACAAACAAAACTCCAGTGACCAAAATTTACTCGAATCCATGTTGTAGAGTTAGTTTTTGTTTTTACCCCAAAGTAATGCCGTCTTAGCCTGAACAATGCACACACATGCTAATGCTAACTTTAGCAAACATCACCTTAACGTAGTTTGATAGGTGTATAGACGCTGTTAACAAAACAAAGCTAGTGATTGGTCCACATACGACAACAGAACAACACACAATAATGAAACGAGACTGTGACAGAAAAAACAACTCACCGACACGCACGTATGCAAACACACACACGCGCGCGCGCGCACTCTCTTATCTGTACAAGGTGTACATACACATCGAGAGACACACAGAGAGACAGCGAAAGACACAGAGAGTGACAGATGCAGAGACAGAAATAGAGAGAAGGAGCATTTGCGAGTTACGTCTATCAAGGTATGAAAAAAACCCACACCATCACTTGCACGCGTAAAACATCACTTTATAAAAAAAAAATCAGAAAAATCCACTTTTTCTGTTTGTAACGGAATGCACTGCATATTTCTATTGGTGGAAAACTCACCAAAAGAAAAAGAACCAAAAAAAAACCCCCACTGTTAATTATCGATACTCGCGTTAAAAAGTTATTCCTGCTATAACACAAAGAATACCGATACTTATAAAGCTCAGCTGTGCATACATAAATAAAACATGTACATCTCTAACAAATTATCCACTCTCCAGTCTTTAACCTGTATTATCGTTACAGCTTAAATGTAACCATCCAAGCAATATAAAATACCCTTTGCTCTTCTTTAAAAATGCATACATTCATATTCGAAAACAAATACATCTCCAGCCTTCTCAGCAAAAAAAGGTCATTCGGATACTCAATATGCATACATTTTCTGCAAAAAAATATAGGGGTCTAATAATTCCAACGCATTGCAGTTCATCAAATTGTTGTTTTTTACAAAGTAGCATATACTGCGTATTAAATATCAATTAAGGGTACGGTGCATTTAAAACAAAATGAACGAGAGAGAGAGAGAGAGAGAGAGGGAGGGAGGGAGGGAGGGAGCAAAGGGGAGAGGGGGGGGGGAGAGAAAGAGGGGGAGGTATGGAGGAAGGAGGGAGGGAAGAAATGACTGAAACAGAGCCAGCCAGACAGACAGACATACTTTTTGCACACAACTGTACTTTCTTGGGTACCATCTATGAGCGTAAGTGCTTGTTGAATTCACATTCCATGTATTGTTACTATGTTGAATTGCTAGAAGCACAGCTAGATTACCCCCCCCCCCCCCCCCAAAAATAAATTCCTTCCCTCCCGGAACACCCCCCCCCCCCCCCCCACGATTCCCCACCACCTTCTCCCCGCCCCCTCTCCCATCACACACACACACAGACAAACAGACAAATAGACACAGAAACAGACAGCATTATTCAACCCCAAAATAGAAGACTAGTACTTCGTACCACCCTTTCATGTTCGTGAGCAATAAAACAATAACACAAAAACGCTTAAAAAAAAGAAAAGAAAAAAAGACAATAATTTTTAACTTGCACCAGATACAAAGTTTAAAATTCAGTTATAATCACTTAAGCTTCAGATGAGAGTGTTTTCTTTGTGTGTGTGTGTTTTGTTTTGGGTTTTTTACCAGCTCATGTGCACTCAACTCGAGCATTCATTTTGTGCAGTTTACTGCAACACAGAAATAAAAAGATGGGCAATGAACGAATGTTTCAAAGCATACGAACACATGTAAGCGTACACATCTACTGAGCAAAGAAAGTTTCAGTCTGATTGTGGTGGTATCTCCATAACTCGTCATCATCATCATCATCATCATCATCATCATCATCATCATCATCATCATACTGATAAAATGTAACATACGTAAAACAATAACTTACAAATATAAATGTGTGTGTGTGTACGTGTGTATGTGTGTGTTCATGTGCGGGCGCGCGCGTGTGTGCGGGCGTGTGTGTGTTTGTGTGTGTGTTTTGTGTGTGTCTGTGCATGTGTGTGTATGTGTGTTGTTAGTATTCGTGTTATTTTGGGGTATATTGCTGATAGGTTTATTCTCCTGTTCAATTTTTTTGTAATCCTCCATACCCGAAAAGGGGTGAAAGGAATTATATCTTGAATCTTGGATCTTGTGTTGTGTGTCATTGCGTGCGTGCGTGCGTGTGCGTGCGTGTGTGTGTGCGTGCGTGTGTGTGTATTGTGTGTGTCTGTGCGTGTGTGTGTATGTGCGTGCGTGTGTGTGTGTTTGTGTGTGTGTGTGAGCGCCCACGCGATTAATCATGCATCTCTTATATATGTATACTGCTAGTGAAAGATATGTGTATAATCAGGTTCATTTTGTCACCTCATACTAATTACAAGAGACAACTATTCACAATAGATTACCACGATTTCTTTATTTCGGTTGTGTTTTCTTTTAATACTAGATGTAATATAGTATTGATGATGCAAATGACAAGTCGACGAAGAAGAAGATTAGAAAAGAAGAATAGGCGTAGAAAAAAGAAGGAGAAGAAGGAGGAGGAGGAGGAGGAGGAGAGAAGAAGAAGAAGAAGAAGAAGAAGAAGAAAGAAGAAGAAGAAGAAGATACCAAAAAAAAACAACAAAAGAAGAACAAGCAAATCTGGAAATATCTCGTACTGGTAGTATAATGATACTCTTCGCGGTTTTCCAAACGAGCTTAGGCCATCATCACCTCTGCCGAATCGACAAAGCAAATACAAACATGAATCACAGAGGCAACTCAAACTGGCTCGGTGTGCAACTGTAAGTGTAAGTCGGAGATGGGGAGGATATAGGTAAGAGGCGAATGGGAGAAAACAATCCGTTTATGTTTTGTTTCCTGTTTGCAAAATAAAGAACAAAAACAAACAAATGTACACGCCATCTCTATATTATATTTAGCTTTATAGTCTTTATTGTATGCCAAAGCTGGTCCTAGATATTGGCAAAAATGCTCCCAAGCAGCTTATACCAACAGATCATATTAGGAAGTGAAAGGGGGACGGGAAAAAAAATAAATATTTGATAACCAAGCTTACTTGTGCGCGCACACATACACGCACGCACGCGTGTGCGCGTGCGCACGCGCACATTCACACATTCTCTCTCTCTCTCTCTCTCTGAAAAAATAATCAGCTGTTTACATCTTTTTATCTTTACGTAAAAGGGGATAAAATATGTTCGCACATGTCCGTAAAAAGCCTCGAATAATCACGCGTTTACTCTACATATCTCTTATTTGTGGTAATCAAATAGAAATTGGTGAAAATACTGCCCACATTTTAAAGCGGTTCTTTTCAAGTTCTCTTCTAAATTCTGGAATATCAACCTTAACCCTGTGTCGAAAACTCTGAAAGCGAACCATGTACTGAAATGGTCTGTTCCAGATTTAAAAAAAACAACAACAAACAAACAAACTGAAAAGCTGTTTATTCCCGATGATATAAAAAGAGCACAAGTTTCCGCTTCGTGTTCAAGGGAAAAGACGTGAACGCCATTCATGCTGTGATTGCATATAAGTTTCCAGAGCAAAACCAATGGCACTATCAAATATTATAGCATGCAAATCATTGTATTTCAACGCTAAGACAACGTGCCTACTACTTATGTTCAGTGTCTCAAAGCTAGATTGTTTTTTTTCTTCTCTCTATCTCTCGACGTGATGGGAGCTTACTATATTGTACCAATTATCGTTACACGATCACACAGAATAACCATGTATTAATATAGCTGTATTTGAAAAGACTTGTTCCTACTGTTTAATAAGGGACACATTTAGGACAGAGTGTTTTCTGTAAAATATGCTAGTGGTGAAGACTTGATTTCGCTAATAAGGCACACATTTAGGACAGAGTGTTTTCTGTCAAATAAGCTAGTGGCTAAGACTTGATTTCGCTAATAAGGGACACAATTTGGACAGAGTGTCTTCTGTAAAATAAGCTTGTGGTGAAGACTTGATTTCGCTAATAAGGGACACATTTAGGACAGAGTGTTTTCTGTCAAATAGCTAGTGGCTAAGACTTGATTTCGCTAATAAGGGACACAATTTGGACAGAGTGTCTTCTGTAAAATAAGCTTGTGGTGAAGACTTGATTTCGCTTAGCTTTACTCTTCTTTATAGAGGAGTTGTTTTTTTAGAGGGTAGGAGAGGGATGCGGTTATGGTCATGGTGGTGGGATGGAGGGGAAGTAAGCAGTAACCTGGTGGTGTGAGTACCGAACTCGTGATCAGATTGTATCAGAGGAGCCTCAAAGAGTGAAATCCCTGCTGAACTATTGGTTATTGAGGATTTGTCACCTGCAGCTGAGATTGGTACAGCGAGGACTCCGACACCCGGACAGTCCTTAACATAGGCTTGCAAACTAGGGTACTCACATAATACAAGACAGTCCAGTTTTCAAAACAACAAAAGTAAGACAGCTATAGATGGTGCTGGTTTGGCTGCCACAAACATACCTGGCTACTTGGAGAGGGCAGGCCAGGTCTGTCTTGTCCAATAAACATTGCTGAAAAATAGTTAGTTTACACTTGTCGCCACGGCTTCTCGAGTAAGTAAAGGAAGAATTGTAATCAAGGTATACGTTTGTGTAAAGGTTGATTTTTGTTTTTCAATCAATGTTAAATTGTTATGGAAATGTCTAGATTACACAGTGAATTGACATTTATAGGAGCTCAATAGCTGGTGATTATAAAACACAGATAAAACACGAGACAAAAAAGGCATCTTTACTATTAGTTTATCGCACATTTTGGTTTAAAAGAAATGTTTATTCAGATAATACGGTTATCATACACGTAAACATTGTGAGGAAGAACAAGCTAACGGCTTATAGCCTGCTCCTTAGGCGAAGAATTACAAAATTCGTTTGGCAGCATTTTAAAGAAAAATGTTACTGTTCTGGTTTACACACTTTTGTCGTTTTAAAAAAGCGACGTACAGAGCTTTCTCACAAAAATACCAACACTTACGCTATTTCTTAACCTTTTCTCCTTCCACTCCTTCCTCTCCCTTCTTTAACTTCCATTACACTTTCTATTTCCCTCGTCTAATAGCACTTAGAGTGGTAAAGGTAAAGGTAAAGGAGTCCCATAACCTATAAGGTCGTAGGGGAGCGAGGCGTCAGAGACCTCACTTCTCTAGGGCCAGCATATTGAGGGCGGCGCCCATCTCCTCTCCCTCGCTGCTTTACCTTCCCTGACCCTAAAGAGGGCAGGTACCCATTTACAGCTGGGTGAACTGGGGGAACTGTACTGAAGCCAAGGCGCGCAAACGGTCACCCATCCAACTGGTAACCACGCTCGACGCTGCTTAACTTGGCTGGGGGAAAGCGAGTGCTCCGACCACTGAGCTATCCCGTCCCTTACTTAGAGTGAACAGACGTTAAATTGAAGACAACAACAACAACTACGACACACATGTTGTACCTTAAATCAAGAAGAGAGAGAGAGAGAGAGAGAGAGAGAGAGAGAGAGAGAGAGAGAGAGAGAGAGAGAGAGAGAGAGAGAGAGAGAAACAGACAGACAAACTGACAGAAAAGCAGACAGACAGAAAGACAGGAAAACAGAGAGACAGACAGACAGGCAGACCAACAGACAAACAGTAAGACAGACACACAGACAGACAGAAACAAAGTGTCTCTCCTTGTTCACCAAGACAAGCATTTAAAATGAGAACTCAACACAGTAAAAGAAATGTGTTTTCTCCTTTGGCGGTAATCAGCGTTCCTTCATTAGTTAATTAACTGATCGCTTTGTACACTGACTTGTGCTTGGTTAATTCCTTATATGAAATGGTGCCTAGTCGTCAACGTCATCTTCGTGGACGTCGTCGTTGTAGTAGTAGTAGTAGTAGTTGTTGTAGTGGTTGTAGTAGTAGTAGTAGTAGTAGTAGTAGTAGTAGTAGTAGTAGTAGTAGTAGTAATAATAGTAGTAGTAGGGTAGCAGTAGCTGTGCAGTGGCCGTCTAGCAGATAAAAGCAACATTTTATAAAAACAACAACAGGCAAATGCTTCATCTTCTCAAAACCACTACGCAGCTACTAGACGCTTGCTGAATATCAGTTTTCAGAGAATAGTCATCAGCCCTTAACGATCGACTTCTTTGTTGATTGCTTTAGAGGGACTGAATGACTCGTCTCTTCATCGTCTTTTCACAAAGGCGATATTATCTAATAGACAAAAAACATGATAGAAGCTAAAAAATGAAAACAACTGTAACTCATACATTTAACATCCACCCACCCCCCACCCCACACCCCCCACCCCCCAAAAAAAGAAGTTTTCCAATGATGATTCTGGTTTGCTTTATAGTGTTAATTGGTTGATGATATTGTCGTTTATTCCACGCACAGTCATGAGCATTCACGAATTGGCCGGCTTCGCTGAGGTCGGCTGTTGTGCCCTGGTTGTTTTGTTCTAGGTTTCTGCGTCTGTATCATCCGTGTGGGGGGGGGGGGTAGAAAGAATCAATAATCGTCCAGCTATACAGTTTGGTATTTTTTTAAGCTTCCAATCAAAGAAACATAATATGAAAGAAGTTAAACGAAATAAAAAGAGTGTTCAGGCGCCGGTATTGGGCACAGAAATGAGCAAACACGTCAACAGTTACAATTCTGGGAAACAAAAATCCAAAGAAATCATGCTTGAATAAATAAAACTGGCCAAAATCCTAATTCAAATACGCAAGTCAACAGTACGGTGTGACATGGGTATATATATATATATATTTTTTTTTTTTTTAGCAACTGATACCCAGCTGGTCCACCGTTCGTCCACCATACAGCGTCCCTACGACCCTGGCGGATTACGGGACCAGTGAACAGTGAACAGTGAACCCAGAACAATTGAAAATCATTACATTTATAGACGCAGCATCTCACCGTTTGACATACGTTAACTCTCCGACACTGCAAGTGTTTGTTTCTCTCGGACTGATACACTGACAGGGAGGGAAGGAGACTCAGTTTACTGCCCTGCTGGTAAGTCTCTTCCTTACCTAGAACTTCGTTACATCATCATCATCATCATCATCATCATCATCATCATCATCATCATCTTCACAACCCTCACATTTCTCAATTCTTTTGCAACAAAGACAGAAACCAGTATCCGTGCCTTTGTGTACCTTAGGCTCTGTTTTGGCTTTGTTTTGGTCTGTTTGCATAAAAACCAAGGGGCCAGGTTATTCTCGACCTTATCTGCCTGCTCCGAGTTCTTGTCAAAGGATTTAGAATCTGAGGGTTGTAGGATTGTGGCTTAAGCACTGCGCTTGAGGTCCACCACTCTAGGCTGTCATCCTATTAGCTCTGGCTCTGCTTCTAACCTGTTAACCACACCAATGAGAGGCCAAGGGAGTAGATCTTGCAGCGTCTTTAGAACAGAGCGTGTTTAGAACAGCTGAAGTAACACAGCGACAGTGCAGGGTCTGCTTTGGATTGTGGCTCAATAGCTGTCTAGTACTGCTTGTTGTCTCTTGGGCTGATTTCTGACTCTAACAGTAAGGCTAAACGTGCCTAGGTGATGTGAGTGTGTGCGTGCGCAGGTGTGTGTGTGTATGTGTGCATGCGTGCGTTTGCGTGATCTTCAATTTAACGTGTGCGTGTGCGTGTGTGTGTGTGTGTGTGTGTGTACATGTTTATGTGTGCACGTGGGTGTGTGTGTGGGTGTGTGTTAACTGTGTCTCTGACTGTGTGTCTGTGTGTGTGTGTGTGCGTGTGTATGACAAAAATGGGTCCATTGCATCGTAGTAGCATTAACTACATGTCTCAATATGTGAAACATAACATAAAATCTAACAACCAAAGCGTACAACGACAATGAAACTGTAAGGAAACATAAACACAGAAAAAAACATCGTAAACACGCTTGATAGATTGATCAGGCAATATATGTATAACAACTTGAATTATCACGCTTAACAGCATCTATGTGTTTCAGGCCAACTGTGTATAAAACAAGTTGCTAAAAAAAAAGAAGCAATTGTAATTATTTACTATCTATGTATATCAGAAGTGAAAACAAGACGTGCTCAAAATCCAGAAGCATTACACATTGATTGTGTGTAATTGACGCAGCAAGTATTCAAACAGGAGGGCTAACTTTGTAAAACAATTTACCGCTAATTGTCTTTTGTGATAAATCGGGGGAACAATGCAGCCAACAAAATAGGCTGTTTGATTAGCTATACATTTTTTTTTCAATACGCCAAATTTAAGCCCGCGCAATCTTAACGGTTTTGACAACCTTCTTTATATTAGAATCTCGCTTTCATTGCTTACTGTGTGAGAGTATTATTTTGTTCCATGGATAAGTTCGCTACTTATTTACAGACTAACCAATCACATTACGGGCTGAATCAATTTAGCTGGTTTCCAGGTTAAAGACCAAACAAAAACAGTGGGACGGCTTGGCTTTGTCTAGGTATCTTGGGCTTTTCCAAACGTCACCCATCCGAAAACCGTTTAGTAGAGAAATGCGTATATCAAAAACAAACTATGCACGCTCATCCTTAAAACACCGATATGTTAAATCGTGTGGCTTAGCTTCCTCAAAAATCAAAAAGAAATATATATAACAGAATAATAATTATCATTCGAAACGGGATGAAAGCATGGCAATATTACTACACACAGGACACTGAATCAACAAATCACCCAAGTTACAAAACAAATTATGTCTGAACAATTATTCCTTTTCTCAAACAACGATTTTGCTCAGAAATGTCTACTTTAAAAAAAAGGGGGTTCATATATCATATTCACCAAATTTTGACTGAAAAAGCATATGCAGTTGTCGTATAAGCTTTACCAAAAAAAAAAGGCTAAAATGTTAAGAATGTGAAATACAAAAACATGGCAAAATCGGTGGCTGAGAAAGCATTTCTAGCCATATAAGAGAGAGAGAGAGAGAGAGAGAGAGAGAGAGAGAGAGAAGAGAGAGAGAGAGAGAGAGAGAGAGAGAGCGAGAGAGCATAACTAAACGGGAAATGAGGCAGAAAGGAAACCAAACCATGTAAGTCGTTAATATTACAAAAGCATTTTTTTTAACTTTAAAAAAAAACCAATCAAACAAAATAAACCTAGAAAGATTGCTCAGTGCACCTTTCCTACTCTCTCTTCTTTGCTTTAAAGACAGATCTCTTAAAACAAGAATCATAACAAAATTCAGTGGTGTGTCAATAATTCTTTTGTTCGCGATCCACAAATCACCAGCTGAAGTATCCATTCAGATTCACAGGAAAGTAAAGAGGAGACAAGCATGGTCGAGTGTGTGTGGAGGTTTACTCCAACACACGGCGTTCACACACACACACACACCACACACACACACACACACACACACACACACACACACACACACACACACGTGTGTATTCATGCACATAGAAACGCTTCTTTTTTCTCAAACCCTCCCAAGCACCTCCCCCCCACCCCCACCCCTTTATTTTCTCCAGTAGTTTTAAAAAGGAAATATCAAAGGTTAAAAAACAAAAAAAAAAAACAAAAACAAAACAAAACAAAACAAAACAAAAAAACAAACAAACAAAAAAAAAAAAAAAAAAAAAAAAAAAATATATATATATATATATATATATATATATATATACAATAAGCCATTTCTACCAAAATCATCACATGTTTTATACGTACATAAGGAATTATCTATGACAGTACTTTTTAAATAATCTATTATGTACAGCTTTCGACCTTCGTTTTGTACATACGTTCATGATATGGTAACACACAAAAAAAGGTTCGTTTTTATCTTCCAAAAGTTTGTTCTGCACAGTCAAGACCTTTCTCGCTATTCACCTCAAGTATAATATGTTTGTAGGTAACAAAGAAGTGGACCGAATATCTCAATAGTTTGTTTGTTTTTAAAAACAAAACATAGGTATTAAAGGAACATAAATCATGTATCAAGAAGTGGACAAAATACCAATATGAATCATAAACGAACAAAAAGGCATTGGGGGGAAACAAATCGTATTAAGTACCCACAAAAAAAGGCAGACCGAGCTCGCCTTTATTTGTTTTCACTTATGCCTGAGGTATACTTAGAACAGTCTTCTCCTCTTCTCACTGACAATCATCATCTGTTCGTTGAGAGATGGTGTCAGGCTTGATTCGTTGCCCAAGAGCGGGTCTTGATGCCCTTTTAAAAGAACTGCTGGTCATTCTAAAGCTTGACCCTCAATCACTGCGGTAATAGAATGTATATATTTATATAAACTGTGTAATCACATATGTGACTTCTTCACAGAAACGTATAAAAAGGAGAAAAAACAACACACACAATGCAGGGTTGATCTTTGTATAAAACAGCAATGTTTCAAAGTCAAAAAAAGGACCTCAAACGATTACATCGCCTCAAGGGATTTCACATTGTTTGTTGTTTGTTGAAAAATGGGTTTATGTTACCAAATGCAAAAAGAAAAATAAAACGGTGCAAAGTTCTACGGTAGATTCAGGTATAAATGCTCAGTAGATTAGGAGAAATATCACCAACAAAATTGCAAATTCGCTCGGGGGGGGGGGGGGGGGAGAGAAGTGGGGGGGGGGGGAAGTAGTGCAATCCTTACTTATTTGTGTCACTTGTCTTCAGCCTCTCTTCTCAGTATGTCTGTCACTCTATCTCTACGTCTGTCTTTCTTTCATAATTTTACAATCACAAAATTAAAGCAAAAATCAAAACAAAGATTAAAAAGGCCCCCCCCCCCACCCCGGGGGGGGGGGGGTATCCTATGTATAATGTGTCATATTTTAAGTTGTTTTACATAATTTCTCATAGATAAGTACACCCCCCCCCCCCCCCAAAATAATATATATATATTAGAGCGGTTATATTTCTCACAGTTTACTTACACTGATTGCAACAGTTGCTTTTCAATAAGCAGAGGGTTATAAGGGACGCATGCATTTTGTATATAAACTCACGTATAATGATAATGACAGCACACTGTCTTTTCCCTCTTCCCTGCATTAGCAATGCTACACAGGCACAGAGAGAGAGAGACAGACAGACAGAGAGGGAGAGAGAGAGAGAGAGAGAGTCGCGTTGTACGTCTGCGTGTGTGTGTGTGTTTGCGTGTGTGCGTCTGTGTGTGTGTGTGTGTGTGTGTGTGTGTGTGTGTGTGTGTGTGTGTGTGTGTGTGTGTGTGTGTGTGTGTGTGTGCGTGCCCGCGTCCGTGTTTAATCCCACAACTGATATGATACTTAATTTGCCATGTAATGCATTATACATTAACATGAACAGATAAGCCATCACTCACACACACACACACACACACACACACACACACACACATGAACAGAAAAGCCATCACTCACACACACACACACACACACACACACACACACAGAGCGAATAAATGAAATACTACTGTACAAGTCTAGTATTCAGAAGTCTACTACTCTTCTGTCCAGTATTAGGACTAGAAAGGTCACATACTTAGCTCTTTGGCGTTGTTCATATTGATTTGTAAGTTCAAATAAATGCGTAGGTGGCGTCGTTAGCGAATTAGCATAGACATTGTTTTCTTCTTCTTGACTTGGTAAGAGAACTTTCGCCAAACAATAACTCTCTCTCTGTCTATCTGTCTGTCTCTCTCTCTGTCTCTCTGTCTCTCTCGCTCGCTCGCTCCCTCCCTCTCTCTCTCCCTCCTCATTCATGGATGCTCTTATATCCACAAAAGTTCAGGAAATCAAGTCAGCATAATAAAAAAATAGACAAGGACCACAATAAACAACGTAAAACGTATTGAAAACTACACTCTGAGCTGTACGAACACACGCGGTTCCAGTTTGAATCGATTGCTATCATTATGACTGTGCAGGGAACGAATCGAAATTAATCAGAAAGTGAAAACAGAAACAAAAGGACAAAAAAATTAAATTGTAAAAAAAACAACAACAACCCCAAACATTGTAAACACTCCTCCTCTTTTGTCAATATGTTTCTAAGTGTTATCACTTTTGGGGTAAACGGGTTTGTTTATTTTTTATCTTCAAAACAAGGAAAAAAACAACAGCACCTTACTTTAACACACACACACACACACAAATCGACCCCTTCCCACCACCACCACCACCACCCCTACCCCCATTACAACAGTAAACGAATAGGTTAAACAAAAACAAATCGAGGAAACAAAATCCGCTTTTATTGTAAATATATAGCATGTGCTTTACGTACAAGACAAGAAACTGTTTGCTCGATTGTTGAGGGGTAGCGTTCATGATCAGGCGTACTACTGACAAAAATCCACACAAACAGCAATGGAACGAAGAACAATCTTACACATTGCAGAGCCGTGCTCTTGTTAAATCTTTTCATCACGCTTCTTGACTAATGCCACAACAACAATTCAGCTTCCTTTTTTTCTTTTTTTTACAAGACAGCTACTACAGCAGGAGAAAGAAATAAAAAACCATCGTGAAACAAAGTGCCACACTCATGGTATTCTGAAAATGTCAAGACTTGTGCAATGTATTCCTTTTACTTGCATTCTTTATAGTTATATTGTTGTTTCTATCTCTTCTTCTTTTAATCATTCAACCAATGTTTTGTAGTATGGATATTCAAGCATCTGGTTTTTTCCACAGGTCACTCTGCTGGTCAGTTCCTCCTACATTCTCAGCATCAGCCGTCTTCGGGTCAAGATGATCACTGCGTGGGCGGAGGAGGAGGAGGGGGGTGGGGAGCATGCAGGATGCATAAGCCGCCAATTTCCTGGAGGCTGGTCAGTCTTCAGCCTTTTTCATCAATACCCTGTGGTCATTACTAGCCTAAAAAAAACTAAGATGCGTAGGATAGCTATATAACTATACAACCAATCTGTTTTATTATTATTCTTTTTAAATGGTACGGTATATTACTTTTTTTGTTTATTAATCTCACATCCATCCCAGCAATTATTCTTTAACACGCAATACACAGTAATGACCAATACCAAACATTGAGAAAAAGTGGAAATGCTAGCAATGAATACAATATGTTTTGTCAAACCACACAGTTTATTGTTTCTATCTTTTGATTAATTCTCTATTGCTCCTTAGTTTTGTTTTGTTTCTTTTCTGAGATTGAAACTCAAACAACACAAGAGAGTGCTGGGTACGTGGTACATCAGCGAATTCTATTTTCAGGAAAAAACCCATTGAATCATCGTTCATATTGTTTTATGGATCTGGATCAAAATAATAGTAGTACAAAAAACTATATTCTGACTACTTTCCCCATGCATATCGTGCAGCTAGAGGAAATGGCGTGTTTGCAGTAGAGCTTAGTTCGTTGAGGTTCTGCTACCACCATCTTAAAATCAGGAACAGGCCACATGTTTAGCATGAAAAGCAAAAAGCATTTAACAGGCAATTTAGATTTCAGATTACATGGGTTTTGGTTTTTTAAGAAACGCTGTTTGCATGAATGTGTGTATTCATTTCTAAGCCTGTAGTTGTTCACTTCGGCATCAATAGCAGCAGCAATGGTTTTGTCTTTCTGTATTTCTCCTTTTTTTCCAGATGTTAGTTTTGAGTTGTGAGTATCCACACATTGTATAAAATCACTAAATGTGAATGGACTTAAAACTGAAGAGATCACATCTAAAAATCTGCTTCCTTACTCTATAATTGTTTTAGCTCTGCTTTACTAGTCCTTTGAACGCGTGTCCCTGGTTTATTTCATCGTTACATGTATTTCCCATAAAGAAAAAAAGACAAACAAACGAAACAGTTTGTGCATAAGTGAAAGATGGACATTGACACACTGTTACTTAATCATCAGCGCCCTGGGGTTAGTTTTCAATAAGCGTGGCAGCAACATATGATACATTGTATCGTACTTTGTCTTAAAAAAAAAACAATCCAAAGGTTAATAAAATACATGTATTTAAAAAAAAAATCAAACAAAAGCTATAAAACGAACATTTCCTTCCAGTCTGGTTTGGCCCCCACCCAGCCTCTCTCCCTCCCTCCTCCTCCCTCCCCTCCACCCTTTCACCCTCCCCACCCCGTATTCTCGTCTTACTGCATACTTTTGTTTTTGTTCAATATGACAAAGTCAAGCCAAAACATCTTTCATGGAAGTGTAGCGTAGTAAAATATCACCAACACACACACACACACATACCATAACTGACCAAAATAGCAAAGTATTTTCTACCTTTATTCGTATGTGTGTAGGTGTTTATGAGAGAAACATAAACATATGATATAAGATAACAATGTCACTGATTGTGCCATATGTATTAGCAGTACACTTCTATCCATTATGGTTCTAAGCTCATGTCTAGAAAACATGAAGAGGGCCGAACGATATCCAGTTTTCAAATAGCATTGATTTTATTTTTTAAAAAACACAGTTAAAAGGATTTTGTTTCAACCAAAAAACAAAACAAAAACAAAATAGCCCCCCCCCCCCTCTCCTTCACAAATATCAGTCCAGTTGTCTGAATACAGTATTGGCGGGGAAAAAAAATAGAGTATCCTGATCGCATACTGCAGTAGACTCAAGCTTTTAGGTTGACAATCAGCTACAGAGGAAGCATATGGTTCGTAAACGTGTTAATAGCTGACCACATAGGAGGTTTTTTAGTGTAGTACTGTCTGACTGAATCAAGCTCTCTCCTTAGATCGGGGGGAAGGGGAGGATCGGGGGGGGGGGGGAGGGGGTTTGACCACACTGCGTGTACAGCACAACACAACAGCATTCAAAATGAAGCCACCTTTCATTACAGAGCACAAGTTTAGGGGCTTTCGTCCTCAACAAAAATGTAGTTAACATCCCCTCCCCCCCCCCTCAAAACCCTGCCTTTTACAATTCAAGCAACATTTAATCAGTTGTCCCCCCCTTCCCCCCAAAAAAAAAATAAATAAAAGAAGAAAAAAACAAACCACACAAAAACCAAAACAAACGAATAAACAAAAAAGCCGACCCTAAGTGCTTTATATTAAGATCATCAGACTCTGTCTCTGTCTGTCTGTCTGCTCTGTCTGTCTGTCTGTCTGTCTGTCTGTCCTGTCTCTCTCTCTCTCTCTCTCTCTCTCTCTCTCTCTCTCTCTCTCTTCTTGTGTGTGTGTGTGTGTGTGTGGTGTGTGTATGTGTGTGTGTGTGTGTGTGTGTGTGTGTGTGTGTGTTGTGTGTGTGTCTGTGTGTGTCTGTCTGTGTCTGTGTGTGTCTGTGTGTGTGCGTGAGAGAGTTCGTGCGTACGTAAGTGTGTGCGTGTATGCGTGCGTGCGTGCGTGTGCGCGAGAGTGTTTGCGATTTGTTGCTGCTGATTCATTACAAACAACAACAATAATAATCCATAAATACAGTAAATATAGCTATCTTGCTGAAAGCAGACAGAAGAGTATGTTACACCAAGCTGATGTTCCGCAGCATATTTCACTCGCCAAATAGTCCCTGTCTTGTTCTGAGCAAGAGTGATCACCATCTGCTTCCAGCTCTCGGTATGCATTCGGTTTGTTTGTTTAGGTTTTTGTCACAACTGGTATCCCCCTTGAAAGCGGTCACTGAAAATAATCCCCCATATTCCAAAAAACAAACAAACAAGAAAACATAAAATGTCAACGAATAAAAAACCCATACACTTTTTTTTTTAATCCCATCCCATGCACATGCAAAACAGAAACATAAGTCATAAATAGCTACACCGAAATAATCTAAAAATTTTGTAAAAATGAAATAATCTAAACCTTTAAAAAAAAATACAGAACCCCTAACAAGATAGGGTTGTTGGTTGTTGTTTTAATCGATTATACATAGAATAACTCAGAAAATGTATCACACAAAATCGCAAGCAAAGTTTAAAATTATTGTGAAGCTTTGTTGTCGTTCTGGGGATTTTTTAAAGCCTTAACTCGGTTAAGTTTTTGTTTCCTAAAAAAACAACAACTATCAAACCTACTTCGTACATCTTTATAGAGAAATCACAGTGATCGTTTTCCTTTCTTTTAACATAATTATACACTTTGCTTCTTAAAAGATGCCCAGCAGTTTTCGTGTATTTCTGAATGATATGGAAAATAAACGCTTGTGATATTGGGTACGATTTTTCGCTTTTGAAATGCATGTGCGAAGACATGCATGCATGCATGCGTGTGTGCGTGCGTGCGTGCGTGCGTGCGTGCGTGCGTGCGTGTGTGTGTGTGTGTGTGTGTGTGTGTACAATATAAGAAATGTAAATTTGAATACTGATCAGGTTTTTGTAAGATACATTATGTGTACGCCCTTCCATCATCCCTCCTCCCTTAGTTCTCCAAAAAAAAAAGCCTGGGTTTAAATCCTTCAAATGAGGTAAATAGCTGAATTCGTGAAAACGGCTTCACAAAACACGCAAAAAACCCAAGTCAACAACAAACAAAATAGATTTTAAAAAAATATTAGCATGGAACATATACAGTGCACTGCGATTATTGTATTTGTATATAAACATGTTAATTTACTTTCTCCTCTGAAAATGCATGCTGTATGTCAAAACAACGTTGAACCACTGTACGGAGACACCCTAAAAAAAAAAAAAAAAAACCTTTTTTAAAAATCGGAAATAAATCCAAGAACCTCTGTGATACATCGAGCTCTGAACACGTACTGTCAATATGTAAGAGCAACCCTAAACATGGCTTTATAGATTTAGACGTACGATCATTTCTAAGTTCGGCCTGAAAATCACGATGAAATACTTGCAAGGCAAAAAACAAAACAAAAATGCTCATCGTTGTTAACGTACTAATACTATGGTGCAAATCAGAATAAACAGAGCAAAAGGTCTTTGTAGCTAAATAGAGGGGACGATGTCTTTGTAGCTAAACAGAGGAGACGGGGTCTTTGTATCTGAACATAGGGGATGAGGTCTTTGTATCTGAACATAGGGGATGTCTTTGTAGCTCAACAGAATGGTCAATACTTCGAACACACACAATAGGATAGAAAGTGTGACTGTCCAGCGGTAAAGCAACTTTATAGACAGAGAAAGAAAGAGAGTCCAGCGTTCACATCCTACAGTAAACCGGAATTTGGGGGGGGGAGCGGGAGAGGGGGGTTATTTGACAGAAAATAGACCACTAGGTCATGGCAAAAGGCCTGAGTGTCGGGGTTGATTTTGTATCTTTTTCTCTCTCTGTTCTCCCCCCCCCCCCCCCCCCCCCCCCCCCCCGCTTATTTCCTGCAGTCTTATGTATAACATGTCTTTTTTTTGTTTTATTGCAATAAAAGTAATCGACATTAATGATTGTTGGATTTACCAACATTCTGGGGTATCAATTGTGTTTTAAATAATGAGTATGAGTAGAAAAAAATAAAACAATAAGTAGTGCTATACTACAGCAACTCCCTTAGGGAGAGACGTAGCAACTCTTTAAGTCCTCTTAGAAAGCAATGTAGCAACTCTTTAAGTCCTCTTAGAAAGGAGATGTAGACACTCTTTAAGTCCTCTTAGAAAGAGATGTAGCAACTCTTTAAGTTCTCTTAGAAAGAGATGTAACCACTCTCTAAGTTTTCTTAGAAAGAGACATTGCAACTCTTTAAGTTCTCTTAGAAAGAGATGTAGCAACTCTTTAAGTCCTCTTAGAAAGAGATGTAACCACTCTCTAAGTTCTCTTAGAAAGAGACATAGCAACTCTTTAAGTTCTCTTAGAAAGAGATGTAGCAACTCTTTAAGTTCTCTTAGAAAGAGATGTAACCACTCTCTAAGTTATCTTAGAAAGAGACATAGCAACTCTTTAAGTTCTCTTAGAAAGAGATGTAACCACTCTCTAAGTTTTCTTAGAAAGAGACATTGCAACCCTTTAAGTTCTCTTAGAAAGAGATGTAGCAACTCTTTAAGTCCTCTTAGAAAGAGATGTAAACCTTCTAATTCTCTTAGAAAGAGACATAGCAACTCTTTCAGTTCTCTTAGAAAGAGATGTAGCAACTCTTTAAGTTCTCTTAGAAAGAGATGTAACCACTCTCTAAGTTATCTTAGAAAGAGACATAGCAACTCTTTAAGTCCTCTTAGAAAAAAAGCAAATCTTTAAGTCCTCTTAGAAAGAGATTAACAACTCTTTAAGTCCTCTTAGAAAGAGATTAACAACTCTTTAAGTCCTCTTAGAAAGAGATTAACAACTCTTTAAGTCCTCTTAGAAAAAGATTATCAACGATTTAAATCATCTTAGAATGAGATGTAGCAACTCTTTAAGTCCTCTTGGAAAGAGATTAACAACTCTTGAAATTCTCTTAGAAAGAGATGTAGCAACTCTCTAAGTCCTCTAAGAAAGGGATTAACGACTCTTTAAGTCCTCTAAGAAAGGGATTAACAACTCTTTAAGTCCTCATAGAAAGAGATGTAGCAACTCTTTAAGTCCTCTCAGAAAGAGATAAACAACTCTTTAAGTCATCTTATAAAGAGATGTAGCAAGTCGTTAAGTCGTCTTAGAAAGAGATGTAGCAACTCTTTAAGTCCTCTTAGAAAGAGATGTAGCAACTCTTTAAGTCCTCTTAGAAAGAGATGTAGAAACACTTTAAGTCCTCTAAGAAATAGATTAACAACTCTTTAAATCCTCTTAAAAAGAGATGTAGCAACTCTTTAAGTCCTCTTAGAAAGAGATTAACAACTCTTAAGTCCTCTTAGAAAGAGATGTAGCAACTCCTTAAGTCCTCTTAGAAAGAGATGTAGCAACTCTTTAAGTCCTCTTAGAAAGACATTAACAACTCTATAAATCCTCTTAGAAAGGGATGTAGCAACTCTTTAAATCCTCTAAGAAAGAGATTAACAACTCTTTAAGCCCTCTTAGAAAGAGATTAACAACTCTTTAAGTCCTCTAAGACAGAGGTTAACAACTCTTAAATCCTCTAAGACAGAGATGTAGAGACTCTTTAAGTGCTTTTAGAAAGGGATTAACAACTCTTTAAGCCCTCTTAGAAAGAGATTAACAACACTTTAAGTCCTATAAGAAAGAGGTTAACAACTCTTCAAATCCTCTAAGACAGAGATGTAGCGACTCTTTAAGTCCTTTGAGAAAGAGATTAACAACTCTTTAAGCCCTCTTAGAAAGAGATTAACAACTCTTTAAGTCCTCTTAAAAAGAGATGTAGCAACTCTTTACGTCTTCTTAGAAAGAGATGTAACCACACTTTAAGTCCTCTTAGAAAGGGGTGTACAACTCTTTTAAATCATTTAGAAAGGATGTAACCCCTCTTTAATCCCTTGAAAGGACTAACAACTCTTTAAGTCCTTTGAAAGAGATTAACAACCTTTTAAATCCTCTTAGAAAAAGATTAAACCCCCTTTAAGTCCTCTTAGAAAGGGGTGTAGCAAACCCTTTTCCTCTTGAAAGAACTAACAACTCTTTAATCCCCTTAGAAAGTATTAACAATTGTTAACCCTTAGAAAATTTTTACAATTGCTAAGACCTCTTAGAGAGAATTGACAATTTTTTTTAAGCCCCCTAAAAAGAGATTGACAACCTTTAGTCCCCTTAAAAAAAATTTAACAACTCTTTTAAACCCCTTAGAAAGAGATGACAAGTGTTTAAGCCCTTCTTCAAGAATTTTAAAAATTGTTTAGCCCTCTTAGAAAGAGATTAACAATGTTTAAGTCCCCAAAAAGATTTACAACCTTTTGTCCTCTAAAAAAAGATTAACAATCTTTAAGTCCCCTTAGAAAGATATTAACAACTCTTTAAGCCCTCTTAAAAGAGAGTAGCAACTATTAGTCTTCTTAGAAAGAGATTGAAAATCTTTTAAGTCCCTAGAAAATATTAACAACTCTTTAAGCCCTCTTAGAAAGAGATTTTCTTGTTTAAGCCCTTCTATCATGAGATTTAAAAATTGTTTAAGCCCTCTTAGAAAAAGATTTTCAACTCTTTAAATCCTCTAAGAAGAGAAACAAATCTGTAAATCCTCTTAAAAGAGATGTAGCAAATAATTTAAATCTTTTAGAAAAGATTGACAATCTTTAAATCCCTAGAAAGAGATTGAAACTCTTTAAGTCCCTTTTGAAAAGATTTGACAACTCTTTAAATCCCCTTTGAAAAGATTGGAATCTTTAATCTTTTTAAAAAGGGATTAAAATTTTAAGTCCTCTTAAAAAGATGTACAACCCTTTTAAACCCTTTGAAAGAGTGTAACCACTCTCTAAGTTTTCTTGAAAAAACAAGCAACTCTTTAAGTTCTCAGAAAAAGATGTAACCACTCTCAAGTTTTCTTAAAAAAGAACATGGAACTCTTAAATTCCTTAGAAGAATGTAGCACTTTTAAGTTCTCTTAAAGGAGTAAAAAATCCTAAATTTTTTAGAAAAAGACAAAACAACTCTTTAAGTCCTCTTAGAAAAGATTAAACTATTTAAATCACTAGAATTTTAGTACAACCTTTAAACCTTTGGGAAAGAGATTTAAAACCAAACCAAAAAAAAATTTTTAAAAGGGAAAAAAAACCCAAAAATCCCAAAAAAAAAAAAAAATTTTTAAAAAAAAAAAAAAAAAAACACCAACCCAAAAAAAAAACCAAAAAAAAACCCCTTTAATCCCCTTAGAAGGTGTAGCAACTCCCTTTGTCCCCCTAAGAAAGGATTAACAACTCTTTTTGTCCTTAAAAAAGGATTAACAACTCTTTAAGTCCTCTAAAAGGATAACCTCTTAAGTCCTTTAAAAGGGTTACCCTCCTAACCTCTAAAAAAAGATTAAAAACCTCAAGAAAGGGGGTTAAAAAAATCTTTAAGTCCTCAAGAAAGGGATTACCAAATCTTTTGTCCTCTAAGAAAGGAAAAACAAATCTTTAAGTTTAAAAGGGTTAAAAACCCTTTAAGTCCCCAAGAAAGGGGTTAAAACTCTTTAAGTCCTTAAGAAAAAGGATTAACAAATTTTTAATCCTCTAAAAAAAGGATTAAACTCTTTTAAATTTTAGAAAGGATTAACAAAATCTTTTTAAATCCTTTTTAAAGGAAAATACAACGTTAAGTTCCCTTAAAAAAGGATGTAGCAACTCTTTAAGTCCTCTTAGTAAGAGATGTAGCAACTCTTTAAGTCCTCTTAGAAAGAGATGTAGAAACTCTTTAAGTCCTCTAAGAAATAGATTAACAACTCTTTAAGTCCTCTTAGAAAGAGATGTAGCAACTCTTTAAGCCCTCCAAGAAAGAGATTAACAACTCTCTAAGTCATCTTAGAAAGAGATGTAGCAACTCCTTAAGTCCTTTTAGAAAGAGATTAACAACTCTTTAAGTCTTTTCACAGTTTGATGAACACCTCTTCGAGTTTTCTCAGAGAGAGAGAGAGAGAGAGAGAGAGAGAGAGAGAGAGAGAGAGAGAGAGAGAGAGAGAGAGAGAGAGAGAGAGAGAGAGAGAGAGAGGAGAGAGAGAGAGAGAGGAGAGAGAGAGAGAGAGAGAGAGATTAACAACTCTCTAAAAACACTTCGGGAGTGGGGAACAACTGTTTACGATGCCTCTGGCAACTATGTCTTTGCCAACACGTCTAATGTGGTTAGAAATGCAATGTCATGTAACACCAATGTCCTACAAACAATTCAGAGCAACCTAATGCAACACTTTGTAGTGCAATGGAATTTGACGGAATGCTATGTAATGCAATACAAGGCAAAAAAACACAATATAATACAAATCAATACAACACAATATGGTATACAGTACTGTGTAGCTTTTAAAATGGTAAACTTAAAGATGTCCCATAACCTATGCGGTCGTAGTGGAGCGAGGAATCAGAGACCTCAGCTTCTCCAAGGCCCAGCATATTGAGGAGTAGCGCCCATCTCCTCTCCCTCGCTGCTTTAGCTTCCCTGACCCTAAAGAGGGCAGGTACGTATATACAGCTTGGTGAACTGGGGACTGTACTGAAGCCAAGGCACGCAGAAAAGGTCACCCATCCACTTGGTAACCACGCTCGATGCTGCTTAACATTAACTTGGGGAAAGCGAGTGCTCTGACCTCTGAGCTATTCCATGTAGCTTTTACCCAGGCAAATATCAAATGCTTCACTAATGAACGAGAGATATAAATTGTAATTGTAACTGGCTGCATGTGAATGAGTAGGATAAATGAAAGCGCTTTGACTTATTTTTTGCAAGATGTAGCGCTATATAAAATCCATTTATTATTGTCATTATTTTAAGCGACTCTCTGTCATTTTGAAACCCAACTTGCAAACCGTCTAAATCACCGATTCTATATGTATAAAATAAAATAAAACACTCGATAAATGGACTGAGTGTATAGAATAAGACGGATGATCGAATCAACGTTATCAGGCTCTACAATCCGATCTGAACACCTATTAGATTCCAAAGCTGGGAAGAAAAAAGCAATCTGGACCAACGCGCACACACACAGATGGAAAAAACATGTGTGACAGTTTGTTTTATTTGTGTTTTTAAACTCTACAATCGGCCCAACCTTTCCAGCTGGCAGGCTATAATTGCTGGCCCTTTTTTACCATTTTAAGGGATACATGGAGGGGAAAAAATGATCCCTATTCATCCCTTCCAACTCCACGTTAGCTGCAGTTTATAATAATCGCTCTGAAAATTAAAGAAAAAATAAACCCACAAAAGTCCTGAAATCGAACCACGAGAAAATAGTCAGCTCAAAAATACCAGCAGGAGGCGATATTAATATTTTATCCAGGATTTTCTATTTCTTTTCTGCTTCTTTTTGTTTCAACCCATATATACAAAATACCACCATTTTTGTTTTTAATCTACTAGACATACACGTACAAAACAGTAAATGTGTGCAACAGCTGTTGTGTAACACATCGGTATGCTCTTAGGATATTATCTACACGTCAACAAGAAAATCACATCAAAATTAGTGTAAAGATTGTTTGTGTATTGGTGCAGGCTTAATGAGCATCGACATAGCAACAGTACAACAAGTATTCTTAAGAGAGAAATCCCTGTTCTAGAATCGCGGTCATGAAATACTTGTTTCGAGTATAAAGCAACATATTATATTCAATAGTCGCATCAGTTTGACGTACAGAAATACGCCATTAAGAGGTCATGCTATCTGTTGATGTCATGGGTGTTTGTATATATTGACTTCTTTGTTTATTGTCGTTAACCATGCGCCCATTTTGAATAAAAACGAGAAAAGCTGGTTTTTTGTATAAAGGTATCAGCGTTTTTAACAGAAAAAAAATAATTCGAAAGTATTCCAGTATTAATATGCCGAGTGTCAAAAAATTCACTAAATGACAAAATGAAAAAAAAAATCAGTAAAAACAACAAATCAGTGAGCAAAGAGATAAATATACAGGTAAAAATAAACAAACAAACGGAAAAGAGATAGATTTGTGTTCGCCTTGGCATGTACCTGTTAACAATATCTGTCATTAATGCTAGTGGTCGATAGGTTTTAAAAAAGGCAACGGCTAATGATTACTACTTTCAAAATTGTGTGTGTGTAAAACATACCACAAAACACACACACAAACACACACACACACACACACACACACACACACACACACACAAACACACAAACACACACTCTCTCTCTTTCCTCTGCTCAGTTAAAACAATTGTTCACACCCTACCCACCCCTAAAAAACAAAAAGATCACAACAACATAACAAACAAAATAACACAAACAAAGAAAGAAAATACAAAAACACCTTCCGGTGTTGTTGTTTTTTTCTAAAGGGGAAGGGGGGGGGGGGGGGGGGAGGCAAAACTAAAGATTCGTCGTTCACATTTCTCCCTGGGCAACATAAACAAGAAACCAATTCATCGGTAAAGACCACGTTTTCTTGTTTTGTAACGGTGTTCATAATCGAGGAATTACAAGGGCAACATTGTGCATAAGCATTCACATAATTATATTTTTTTTTCTAAGAATTATAATAATAATGATAATAATCATAATACTAATAATCATCATCATCATCATCATAATCATAATAATGATAATAATAATCATAATCATAATCATAATCATAACAATAGTAATACTACTACTAAAAATAATACCAAGTAGGAGGCTGATAAAGTAAAAAAAAAAAAAAAAAAAAAGTTCTTTTTCAACATAAACATCGTATTGAGCGTGGACGTGTAGAAGCGTGGAGGCTGGGTGGTGTAGGGGTAGTGGCGGCAGTAGGGAGTTGAGCTGAGCTGCAGCATCACTGTTCGTTGAGTTACAATCACGGGATGGGGTGGGGGGGAGGGGGGATGAAGCCAATATGTGTAGAAAGTATCTCCTCCTCTTTTTTTACCTGAAGAAGCAGCATCTGAAACAACGATGGTAGCAACGTGCGTAATAACTGTGATAAGAACTGTATTGTAGTGATCACAGAAGAAGAACATTTTGAAGACGATGAAGGAGAAGAAGAAGAAGATTTTGAAGAAGACAAAGGAGAGGAAAAGAAGAAGAACAAGAACAACAAAACAATAACAATAGCAGGGACAGTGATAGAAGCTACCACAACAACAACAACAACAAACAACAACAAAAACAACAACAACAACAGCTGCTGCTGCTGCTGCTGCTGCTGCTGCTGCTGCTGCTGCTGCTGCTCTGCTGCTGCTGCTGCTACTACTACTACTACTACTACTACTACTAAAATGACGACAATACAAAAGAAAAATCCTAAAACATCTCCCTTGTTATGTTTCAGAACTTTAAAACTACATCCAGTAGCCTACCTTCTTTCAAAAGTTGGATAGAGTTTTAACGTGTTTGTCAAGATGTCTTTTCAGTGTTCTTTTCTTTATTTTTTTTTAAAAATTTCAACAATAATGAATAAGCACTCCCGTGTAGGGTTTTTCTGTGTATGTTTAGACTCCACCCTACGTGAATGCAGTTTTGTGGTACATCGGCAACACCCGCTCCCACCAGTACACAATGACCTACTCTTCCCAAAGGCGGAACGGGTTTTGAACGTGTTCGCCAGGTGTTGTAAGTGCATTCACAGACGGGACATCGATTTGCTGTCTCATCCGATGGACTTTCGAGGAAGTAGAGCGGAGTCGGCACCGATGTTAACTACAGGAGAACACTCTCCTTGAATGGGCGCCTCTGCGATGGCTCGATCTAGGGCCGTCAGATTGCAAGCGCAACGCTCTAACCGCCAGGCTATCCCGCCCCCTGATGACCTCAAGTCTTATCTGAAAGACTTTTTGGGGGACGCAGACTCAGTACCAATGACAGATTCGTTTTAAAGAAAATTCTCCGAACAGGCACATCCGCAGAGATACGAAACTGTAGCCTGTGTTACCGCTAGATGACAAATACAATGTCCAAACTGTCGCTGTGTAGACAGTCAAGGATTTGTGTGTGTATGGATATGTGCCTACTTTAGTAAAAACGAAGTTCACCTTGTTAAGGCAAGAACTTGCCATGGATGAAAACAGTCTCCACATTATATTTTCAAGCAGCCCCCACCCCCCACCCCCACAAAGATGACTTTCTGAAAGCGTGGCTACTTTGCTTACATCAATTGTAACTAACTGGCAGGGCTTTTGTCCTGAGCTAAAAAAACCAAACCAAAAAGCAGTGCTAATTGAAGATAAATAAATCGGTGTAAGAAATGAAGATGATGCAGCATGGCTATCCTCCAGGCCCTGAAGAATGCCCCTTTCCCCTTCTCACACGCAAAGCAGGTAAGACCCTAATCTAGTTTTGGGAAATAAGACTTGTCTCTCTGTCTTTGAATGATGTCAATAATATTAGATATTTTATTTCCGTTATGGAACTCTGAAAACAAATAGTTCCAAGTCAACGCTCACACTAGCTCGTGGATTTACACTAGTTCAATTCCGCATGTTTTGTTGTTGTTCTTCTTAACATATTAAAACCCCCAGCTTGGTAAGAAATAAAGTGCAAAAAAATCAAGACTATCTACTACTCCTGCTGCTCAGGCTGCGTTACAGTAGATGATGGTAACACTAGCTATCACACAGGAGAAAGGTGACAGGCTCGGTGTGAAAGTAACGTTAACAAACCTTACCGTCCGTGTGCTCGTGCTGCTCTTCTCCCCGAGAACGGTCATCAGGGCTCGAAGAACGCTGCCACCCTTCAGTCACAGACCACCAGCACGTGTTCCAGACGTCTGCACTCTGCGGCCCTCCGCAGCCATGGTAGCACTACGTTCCTTTGCATGTACATTCTGGATTTACAGTCTCCTCATAATCGTGCATGCTAGATAAAAATAGATGAATCTATAGGCCAATATCAGTCATACATTTGTGTTTGTTTGTTGTTGTCACAATATATTGTACATTTTTGACCGAAAGAGTAATATATTCCTCTCGAAGCTTTTACATTCATCTTGCGCCCCTTACCCTTTTTACAAGCATGATACATCAGAATGTGTTGTTTGTGTAATATCGCTCACGTATAAGGTGCTCTTTGAATGTGAAGCCAAAAAGATCAAGGTCATTTCTGTGCCCCCCACCCATCCCACCCCCCCAAATAAAAGAAAAAATGGCCGTTCTGGGGTTGTTGTTTTTTGTCACTGAAAGCCAATGAAAAAAACAACAACAAAAGCATGGGAAAAAATGAAAAAAGGTTTACTGCACTGAAAGGAAAGAGTCAGCTGGCGGTAAATATTCCATAGCTGCAGATTTGGTAAACAGTTATTTCCTAATTAACTGATGTTCACAATCCCCACCCGCACCCCTGGACTTCTCTCCCCCCAACTCCTTCCCTCATTCTCTGTCTGACCCAAGCAATACCAACAGCATGTGTTTCTCTTGCTAAGAATTCATACATTGGTAAACGATACATACATCAATATATTATACATTATATTATCAGTACGTTAGCAAGACTTGTTCGTAGAGTTTTCACTGTTCGCTTTAATTCCATCTGTAGCAGATATGACATCAAAATGCCAAATTGGGGAGGGGAGAAAAGCTAAACAAATAAAGAAACATACATACAAAAAACAAACCCACGTAAAACATTGTCGCCCGCTGTCTGTGCAATATTATCGAGGATGAAAAACTGTACTGTTGTGAAAGACAGGTACTTCAGGAAACCATACTGTCACGGTAAGGACTTGCAACTGTCAGCGACAACCATCTTGAGATGAGTGACAGTGTCTGACAGTCCAGCCAAAAGGATCAAGGGCAAACAGAAGCGAAGATCTTTGATTTGAAGAGCCTGAGTTGTTTGTTTTACATCGCAAGCTTGTCAGCAAAATCCATGCAACTAAAGACGAAGTAAAACAGTTTGTCTGATCGCTCATTTTGTGAAGGTTTACATTACCGACCCTCTCTGGGTATATCGATAAGGAAATAGACTCAGATATTGTAAACTTTATAAAGAAATCAAGTGAGTAGTGTAATATAGGTCAACACAGCTTTTTGATCAAACTTTTAAAACAATAAATCGTTCGTGATGACAATCTGGACACACACAAAAAAGAGAATATTATGTGTAATAAAGTTTCTGTATACATAGTCAAACTAGCTAACAAGCAGTTTCATTTGCAGATGATAAAATCCCTTATAGGTTTAGCTGCAGAGGTTAACTTCCCAACTGGGCTTAGCACATGCCTATAAAATGAAGATCCATAAACTTCGACAGTCTACTTGTTTTCTGTTTATAGATTATTCAAATATATATATATATATATATATATATATATATATATATATATATAAATTCTGTATGATACATAGATAAAGAAAATATAAAACTCGCAGGTAATAGCTTTTAACATAACAAATTCCAACAGCCCAACAACAACAACAATCCCAAACTGCAAATACAGAGTTCAGTGTCCGGAAGAGCCATGAAGCATATCTCACGTACACACAGCCTGCAGTCGTCAAGTTTCACTACTCTACCAAAAAAACAACCGCCCTCCCCCCCAAAAAAAAAAGAATTCCTTACAGGCAAACAAAAATAAACTTTAAGAGGCTACGGTTCATAACATCATAATCAAAATACATCTATCCGTATGTTTTCTCTATAGAATAGTCCCGCAAACACAACCATACACGTTTGAGAGCGAAACTATCGACAAGAATCAAAGATCAACATGGATATCCAGCCAACATCAATCAAAACAAAACACACAAAAATCCCAATACGCAGGAACTAAAGACAGTCACAATCTCTGGAGAGCCCACACATGGCACCGTGTGCCAAGTCAGTTCTGAGCTTTGAAGCAGCACACCACCACACTTCGCCAGTGTGCTCATGAAGCATGGTTCTCCTCCACACATACACACACAGAGAAATTTCACTGATAGATTCTGAGGTGATAATGTGCTTTACCAGGGCGCTTACTCCACACTCCGCTCCCACTGAACGCATAATAGCAGAAGTAGCGACGGTCAGCCCTCCACCCCCACCCCACTCCCGCCCTCCACACTCCCCCCCCCCCTCCCCACCCCCCAGAAAATTCACATCAAGAACGCACAACCCCCAACACACAAAAATGACGCGCTAGATATACGCCAAAAAAACACAAAAAAACAACCGCCTCAGATCATTTGGCTGAGCAAAGGCAGTGTATGTTCATCGTCATTGTCTGTAAAACATCTCTTCTTTTTTTTTCCACACGAAATAAGCAAAACAAACAGACAGACAAACACACGAACGAACAAACACACTACACACACTAAACCAAAAAAAAACAAAAAACAAAGATGACTGAGCGAAGATGGCGGTTTCTTCACATCAAGAGAGCACGGTGCACAGACAGCGGACACGTCTGCAGGTGTCTTTTCTTTCATACATGTATGCGCGAGGTACAAACATCAAAACGGTGCGTGTTCGTAGATTCTTGGCTGTTTATTTTCCGTCTTGATGCTGCTGCTGATGCTGCTGCTGTTGCTGCTGATGTTTCTGCTGCTGCATCCGAAGGTTGACCTGGGGGAAAAAAAAGAAAAAGAAAGGAGAATAGCATTTCAAAGGAGTGAATCGTACAGTGTTTGTTATCTTGGCAGTTGTAATCGCAATGACATTCTCTAGGTTAAGTTTCTTTGTGTTTTTTTGTTTTTGTTTTATTCATTACCATAGTTTTGTAGTCGTCGACATCGAAATAATCGTCGTCGTTGTCGTCGTCGTCGTTGGCGTCGAGATATTGTGAGGGGTTTTGTTTCGTCCATTTTGTTGCTGACTTCATTGTTGATGTTGCTATTGCAGTTATCAAACTTTCCTCATTTTGTTTTGTCACTGTATGCTATTCATTGTCGTTAGTATATGTTTCCATATGGCTTACTGTCGGTCTGTATGTCTGTCTGCCTGTTTACATAAAGAGGAGAGAGAGAGAGAGAGAGAGAGAGAGAGAGAGAGAGAGAGAGAGAGAGAGAGAGAGAGAGAGAGATAGACAGTCAGTCAGTCAGACAGACAGACAGACAGGCAGGCAGGCAGGCAAACAGAGAAGACCAACAGACAGACACAGGGATAAGCAGACTGAGCTGCAGTAAAAAATGCCCCTGAGGACACAGTGGGTAGGCAGGAAGGAAGGACGGGGATACATCTTGCTAAACGAGTTCATACATCATTCTTCTAGTCCCCCACACCCTTCACCACTCTCTTTGCTACCCACACCCTTTCCCAAGGTGGACGGGATAGCCTGGTGGTTAGAGCATTGCGCGTTGCTATCTGACGGCCCGGGTTCGAGCCCACGTTCGAGTCATTACTGAAACTCCCGTTCAAGAGGATTTTACCCCTGGAGTTAACATTGGTCCCGACACCTTCCCCCCCAAAAAAATCTTTCGGATGACACTGTATACGCAGGTCCTGTGTGCAAACGCACGCAGAACATCTTGCACACACGTTAACACCTTTTTTTTTCCTTTTAGAAGAGTAGGCTGTTTTGGGAAAGGTTGACAAGATTTACCTCCCAAAATCGCGTGCACACGGGTACTGGATGCAGAATAAAGCACGCGAGTGCTTATTCAATTCTCCTCCAATAAAGACATGAATAAACGAATAATAAGTAAATGTCTCCAACCCCCTCCCCCCCCTCATCCCTTCACCCCCGTCTGTGCCTCCCTGGTCTCCCTCCTAATCTGTCTGGATTCTTCTGCTGTTCTACTCAACCTTATGGGCAGGTCGGAAAAGAAGAGCCGAGTGGTTAAAACGTCATATTTAATCTTCTTATGGCTACAAGCGATACAGGTTCAAAGCTCTGCTAAATTTTCCGTCCAAAGAATTTGGGGGGGGTTTCATGGAGTTTGTTAATCTTTTCGTTATTGATATTAACTCTTATTTCCCGAAAGTCTTCCAAGTGAGTTTATACACACAGCTCTCATTCGTAAGATCTTGATTTATCATGGTAAACGATCCTCATCCAAAGTTTACGACTACATTGTTGTTGTTAAACCTGTATTCTCCTTTTGTTCGATTGTTTTACTGTTTTCGGGGATATGTAGTTAAACGAAAGTTTTACCATATCTCAATTCAGTGCCTGCAAAACTTTTTTTTTAACCAATTAAGCCCCCTAATGTTGCTGTGCTCTTTGAAGTTCCGATCGAATGCAGATTAGATTTTCATGCTATTCTTTTTTAAATTGGTTTGGGTACCGTCATTTCTATATATTTAGTCCATTGTTTTGCTGTTGTGTTTACGTATGTGCCGTGTTGGGGTGGGGGGGACAAAAATGTCGACGTGGAATTCATGTTGTCTACACAAGCCCATTCACAGACTGTCTAAAGTGCACCGCACACAACCTCACCCTTTTCCGCTTTGTTTCCAGTCCTACTTTGACATTCTGCTTTGACAAAAGTTAATCAGCCCGAATTCAAAGCTGGAAGAGCGGAGGAAGCCAGATCGTTGAAGGGTGAGGAAACAATGAGAGTGACGCATCCGGCGATGTCAATAGACAACAAACAAGAGAGTGGGTTGGTTACAGAGCGGTGCCGGGGAAAGTAGTGTGCGCTGAGTGGTCGTTGTTTCTGGCTTCTTGTTTGTTTGTTTATTTGTTTAGAGGGTGGGTTTGTTTGTTTCCTTCAAACATAAAAAGGCTCCTTTCGTGGCAAAAAGGATAGTTCTGTTAAAGCTGCCAAAAAATAGAGAGACAGGTTTCACGACGCTTATAGAACTAGAAGTGTTTTCCTTTGTATTGAAAAGGATTGTATCAATATAGTCAGGAATTTGTTTACCTGTAATTGTGATGAATTCCAACAACAACAACAACAAACAAGCACTGGGAAAAAATATGTGATATAAAAATCTCCCTGTTTGTGTTCCCCACCTAGAGCTCCACTGTCACCACTGGTAAGGTTTTGCATATTGATTTTTGAAGCGCGTGGTTTTTTGCCCTCTATTAAGGTAGTCACATTTCGGCTAAGGGGTTAAATGTCAATCCAAAACTCTGTTTAATAATAATAATAATATGTATGGAATTTATATAGCGCTGAATCTTGTAAAGCAACAAACCAAAGCGCTCAGATTTTATTTCATACCACTTTAAGTCATGGCAGATTTCTCTCCGTGAAATTCGGGCTGCTCTCCCCGGGGAGAGCGGGAGAACGCGTCGCCACTTAGAGCTGCGCCACCCTTCACCCTTTTTTTTTTCTTTTTTTTTCTGCAGCTGTATTTGTTTCCCTATCAGAGTGGCTTTTTTCTAAGAATTTTGCCAGGGACAACTCTCTTGTTGCCGTGGGTTTTTTTACGTGCGCTAAATAATTACGTGTAACACACGGGACCTCGGTTTATCGTCTCATCCGAAAGACTAGCGCCCAGACCACCACTCATGGTCTAATGGATGGGGGAAAAATTTCCGGTCCAAACGGGGTACGAACCGCCGCACACTTCAGACCCGGACTTTTCGCTTTCTAGACAGGCGCGTTACCTCTAGACCACCGATAATTGCAGAGACACAACCGTAGGCGGGAGGCATGTTATCCTAGAGGCTAGAATGCCAGACAACATAACCTGAGAGTACATGACTGGCTGAGGTATTGCTAAGTTGTGGGTGCGTTTTATTGAGTGAAGAGCGCCTGCTGTTGTTTGGATACTGTGTTTGGGGTATTATTATCTTTTCCCGTGATAATATGTTTATATGGGTTTTTTTGTTTTTATGCATGACGTAGTCTGCATGAATTTCTTGTCTATGAGTTAACAAAGGGTTTGGACGAGAATTTGAATTTGAAAGACCGAGTCTCCGTTGACATTTCTGTCTGAACGGCTTTTTCCGCTTGAGTTAACATTGAAGCTTCTTTCAATCTACTGAAAGTATTTCAGAAAAAGCACTAAAGTGGTAGTTAAAGTCTTGTACACAAGTTTAAAAAACCCCAGAAAGTCTTGAACTTTTTTTTTCATAGAATGGTAGGTCGGCTATGGCCTGGTATGGAAGGAAGACACCACCATCCTTTCCCTGCTTTCTGGAGAGGGGTGGGCTTTGGCAGATCTCACTCACTTGGGACACAGTGCTTGGGGGAAAAAATAGATCAGCGCAGAGCCCAGGCATTGAAGGAAAAGTCCAGACATAATTACTAAGAGGTGATGTCCTAAGCAATATAGTGCTTGACACAATTTAAGGGTGCGTCTGTTAAAGTACATGCTGCCATGTTTGCAAAGGGAAATAACTACTCTGTGTGCGTGTTTTTTTGTGGGTTTTTTTGGTTTTGTTTAATGTATATTTACTAAATGGTGATTTAGACACACCCGGATTCATACCAAAGTACCTATTATTACACACCTCATCTCTCTCTCTCTCTCTCTCTCTCTCTCTCTCTCTCTCTCTCTCTCTCTCTCTCTCCTTACACGCACTCAATACACACTCGTGTGTGTGTGTGTGTGCTGGTGTGTGTGTGTGTGGTGTGTGTGTGTGTGTGTGTGTGTGTTGTGTGTGTGTGTGTGTGTGTGTGTGTGTGTGTTCCTGTGTGTATTCTCTTTCTACATAGTTTTACACAAAAAACAATTCTTTCAACGCCGTGCATTATAGTACGTTCGCTAAAATGTAAGGTGTATAAAGCGACCTCGGTTCAGCCCTTAACCCGAACGAAGACTAGCAGCCTAGGACAACCATCAACCTTACTAGACAACACCGGTTTAGACAGAAATCAAACCACCAGTGTCTTGACCAATGCACACCACCCATTAGGCCTCAGGTCCATTTTTGCTCTCCTACAATATTCTTCCCCTCATCTACTACCTGTGTAAAGCAAAACATGTCTTTCTTCTCTTTTTTTCCTTTTTTTTTTTTGGTCCGCCCTCCGGCCAAGCAATTATGGTTACAAAAAAAGTTCCCCCCAGCATCATTACCGGTACCAGATTAGAATATTCCCTGGGGGAAAGGAGGATGAAAAGACAGAAGGGAAGTTATAATGGAGGTGGGGAAGGTCCCTGGAGCCTGAGAATCCTAGTGAGAGAGGGAGAGAATGAGACTGAAGGGGAGGCAAGTCCTCAAAGGGAGTTAATAAATCGTGCTTCCTGTCATCAGTGTACACCATACTATTTCCTTTTCTCTTTTTTTCCCCCACAGTTCCGGTCTTTCCAGGGTGGGTTTTTTTCTATTTTATTTCTCTTCTTTTTTTTTGGTGTTGATAATCTTTTAGCATTTGCCTTTGATCAAGTTTAACTTGGAGGGCTTTTTTTTTAGGGGGGGGGGGGGTGTATCAAGAGGATTTTTATGTTTTATGTTGTTTGGGGTGTGTGCGTGTGTGTCTGTCTGTCTGTCTGCATTGTTTGTTTGTGTTTTGTATGTATTTATGTATGTATGTATGTATATATGCATGTATGTACGTATATATGACTGCACGTCTGTGTGTATGGGAGTCAAGTTGTCTGTGTGTGCGTCGTCATCATTTATTTTCTTTATCTGTTTGTCAGTCTGCCTGTTTGCTCTTCCTTGTCTATTTCTAACATTATATGTACCTGGACAACCAACACCTCCAGTTCTCTGGACTTCACTCGCTTATCTGCTATACTTAAGTTTTCATGAATGCCCTATTTCAATATCTTATTGTTATATATAACAAGTATGTGTACCATTTGACAATGTGTAGATATTTATTTTTATGACTTATTAAGTTTGATTGTTGTTATTTTTCTTGGTTTTGTTGTTATTCTTGTTGTTGTTTTTGTTTGTTTTTCTCTTTATTTTTCTTTTTTCTTCTTTTTGTTGATTTGTTTCTTCTTTATTTTGTTTGGGTTTTTTTGTTTTCGTTTTGGGAGTTTTGCTGTTGTTGTTGTTTTTTTTAGGGATCGGGGTGGATGGAGGAAGATTTTAGGATTTTATTTTATTTGTTTATTTTTTGTTGTTGTTTTGTTGTTGTTTTTTTGGGTGGTGTTGTTGTTGTTTCGTTTTGAAAAAGAGTATTTCCCTTTGTTTCTACTGTGTGAGAGTATAAGTATTGGATTATTATTATGTATCCCTACGGGCGGGGACTGGACGTAAAAAAAGCACATGAGTGCTTATTTATTATCCTCGAAATAAAAGAATTTGTCATTGTCATTGTCAGTCTGCCTGTGTGCTCTTTAATAATAATAATGATAATAATAATAATGATAATAAATAATAATAATAATAATAATAATAATAATAATAATAATAATAATAATAATAAATAATAATGATAATAAATAATAATAAAAAAAATAAAAAAAATAATAATAATAATAATAATAATAAAATAGTAATACATGGAATCTATGTAGCGCTATATCTTGCAGAAAACAAATCAAAGCGCTTAAATGTGAAGAAGAGCTCTTCCTTGTCTGTGTCTAACGTGTAATGGTGTACCTTGACAACCGACACATCCAGCTCACTACCGCCGTGGCCACTGTCACTGGTGTCGGCAGATGAGCTGCTCCACACCTCCACGTCCTTGTCCCCCCTCTGCATCGTCTGCACACACACACACACACACACACACACACACACACACACACACGCACACGCGCGCGCGCACACACACCACACACAGACACACACAGACACACAACACCACACACACACACACACACACACACACACACACAACACCACACACACATACACATACACACACAACACACACACCACACACGTACACCACACACACACACGCACACACACATACAACACACACACCACACACGTACACCACACACACACGCACACAACACCACACCTCACACACAGACACACACACACACACACGTACACATACACGTACACCACACACACACGCACACACACATACACACACAGACACACACACACACACACACACGTACACATACACACACAACACAACACACACACGCGCGCGCCACACACACACACACACACACACACATACACACACACACAGAGAAAAAATTAATATTGATTTATTGAACACTACTTCCCCGAGGGGATGCCGGGGGCCTATCAGTATAAATAGCATCCCCACATTCTGGAAATTCTGTGCTAGAAATTTCCTCTTTTCTATTACTCTCTTTGTTTCTGCCTTGTTCCTTTTCTTCCTGTGACCTCCTTCTTGTCTATTTTCTGCCTTCTTGGTCCATTCTCCTGCCTTTTTTCCAGTAAGAACTTAAAAGGTAACTATTCTCTCTTGTGCCGAAGTCGGATGCGCTGGGCCTGACTTGTCAGGCGCTTAACGGCAGCGTGACGCATTTTCGCTCATATGACATACAACAATAGTTGCTGTCTGAGCGTTCGACGAAGAAGAAAGAATTGAACACTACTGTTAAAGCTGTAAATAAATAATACATTCCCAATAGCCATTTACTTTGATTATTACTACGTATCTTGTCACGGAAATGAGCACGTACATCCAAGTAGGCTTACCAGATAAACATGCACATTCACAAATGTACGTTTGTAATGTAAACATGCTCAGACAAACACAGACACAGAAGAACAAACTTTCACACACAGAGACACAGGCAGACAGACACAGAGATAGAGAGACAAACAGACAGACAGACGGACAGACATACAGACAGACAGACGATGACAAAGAGATAAGAGACAAAGAGATTGAGAAATAGAGGGGGAAATAGAGACATCCAGACAGAGACAGAGAAGGGGGAGTAGACAGACCGACAGACAAACAGACACAGAAACAGACAGAGAAACAGCGACAGACAGACACAGACAAACAGACTCAGAGAGACAAAGACAGAGAGATACACAGAGACAGAGGGATACACAGAGACAGAGGGATACAGAGGCACAGAGACAGAGAGAGATACAGAAGAGAGAGAGAGAGAGAGAGAGAGAGAGAGAGAGAGAGAGAGGAGAGAGAGAGAGAGAGAGAAACTCGAACTCGAACTCGAACTCAAAGCATTTATTCACAAAAAGGCCATTGGCCCATACATGAAAGGGGTTGCCGAACTGCTTAGTATTTTGGTGGGGGTAAAAGCAATAGCAACGACAACATGTTACTGTATAACAAAAAGTCAGCAACAAAAATATGACTTAGGATAACAATATCTCTCTTATTCTGAAAGCTTTGCACAAATATAAAGTGAGGCTGCGCACAATCTCAGGTTGACTTGATGCCAGGAGTAAACAGAGTGTAAATAAATTAGGCTGTCTACTATATTTAACAGGGATGTAGTTCTGCCTAACATCCTCTAATACTGGACAGCACAACACAAAATGTACTTCATCCTCCTCTGCTTGCTCACATAATGGGCATGAGAGAGAGAGAGAGAGAGAGAGAGAGAGAGAGAGAGAGAGAGAGAGAGAGAGAGAGAGAGAGAGAGAGAGAGAGGCAGACGGACAGACAGAGACAGAGAGACAGACAGACTGACAGACAGGCAGACAGACAGACAGAGACAATGACAATGACAAATTCTTTTATTTCGAGGATAATGAATAAGCACCGGGGACGGGATAGCTAAGTGGTCGGAGCACTCGCTTTCCACCAGCCAAGTTAAGCAGCGTCGAGCGTGGTTACCAGTTGGATGGGTGACCGTTTGCGCGCCTTGGCTTCAGTACAGTTCCCCCAGTTCACCCAGCTGCAAATGGGTACCTGCCCTCTTTAGGGTCAGGGAAGATAAAGCAGCGAGGGAGAGGAGATGGGGCGCCGCCCTCAATATGCTGGCCCTAGAGAAGTGAGGTCTCTGACGCCTCGCTCCCCTACGACCTTATAGGTTATGGGACTCCTTTACCTTTACCTTTTACCCATGTGCTTTTTTACATCCAGTCCCCGACCTTAGGGATATGAGAAAGAGAGAGTGTGTGTGTTGGGGTGGAATTGAACCTAAGACTGTTCGTGTTTTTTGTCCACCTGCTGGACAGAGACAGAGAAAGCACTGTGCGGACACAGACACAACATGTGTCAAGACCAGAGCTAAGTCTTTTCAGTCTGGAAGCCGGCTTGATGTCAGACCCAGGGATTTGTCCCTATCCCCTCCCTGTAGCTGTCTTCACGTTACCTCAGTCCCTCCCGAAACAGAGAATAATGATGTCCAATCCGTGTGTGTGTGTGTGTGTGTGTGTGTGTGTGTGTGTGTGTGTGTGTGTGTGTGTGTGTGTGTGTGTGTGTGTGTGTGTGTGTGTGTGTGTGTGTGTGTGTGTGTGTGTGAATGATGTAGAGAGAGAGAGAGAGAGAGAGAGAGAGTGTTTGAATTGTGTGTGGGGGTTTGGTGTGTGCGTGTGTGTCACTGTGTGTGAGAGGTTTATGTGTGTGTGTGTGTGTGTGTGTGTGTGTGTGTGTTTGTGTGTGTGTGTGTGTGTGTGCTTGTGTGTGCTTGTGTGTGTGTGTGTAAGTGAGTGTGAGTGCGAGTGTGTGTGGGCGTGTGTAAGTGAGTGTGTGTGTGAGTGTGTGTGGGCGTGTGTGTTTTTATTTATTTATTTATTTATTCTTTTATTCTTTTATATCGAGGATAATGGAATAAGCACTCATGTGCTTTTTTTTTACATCTAGTCCCCCTGTGTATGCGGTTTTGTAAATTTTTTCATCTGTTCCCACCGGCACACAATGGCCTACTCTTTCCAAAAAGCGGAACAGGATTTAACGTGTGCGCAAGATGTTCTGCATGCATTCGCACACGGGGCCACGGTTTATAGTCTCATCCGAAGGACTGTGAATGTGTGTGCGTGAGTGTGTGTGTGTGGGTGTGTGTGTGTGCGTGTGGGTGTCACTGTGTGTGAGAGTTTATACTGTGTGTGAGTGTGTGTGTTGTGTGTGTGTGTGTGTGTGTGTGTGTGTGTGTAAGTGTGTGTGAGTGTGTGGGTAAATTTGCGTACGTGTGCGGTGCGTGTGTGTGCTCGCACGTTCACGCTTGTGTTGACAAAATCAAACCAAAAAACAAACCCAACATAATACAAACAAAACACCACAAAATCCTGTCCCAGTACCAACCCTAAACCTTCACGAAAAACCCTCTATCTCACTCTCTCTCACACGCATACACACACACACACACACACACACACACACACACACACAAGCTTTTCCTAGTAAAAATACGGGCTAAATCCTACCAAAAAGCCTAGAACAACACACGGGGTCTAAAATTTTGCCTGCCTTTTTTCCTTGCTACAGACATCCACAAACCCTCCCCCCCCCCCTAAACCGTTTCCTTCTCTCTCTCTCTCTCTCTCTCTCTCTCTCTCTCTCTCTCTCTCTCTCTCTCTCTCTCTCTCTCTCTCTCTCCTCTCTCTCTCTCTCTCCTCTCTCTCTCTCTCTCTCTCTCTCTCTCTTCTCTCTCTCTCTTCTCTCTCTCTCTCTCTCTCTCTCTCTCTCTCTCTCTCTTTCGCTCTCTCTCACTCTCTCACCTCTCTCTCTCTTCGCTCTCTCTCTCTCTCTCTCTCTCTCTCTCTCTCTCTCTCTCTCCTCCTCTCTCTCTCCTCTCCTCTCCTCTCCTCTCCTTCCCCCACCCCTCTCCTCTCCCCTCTCCTCTCCCCTCCCCTGCCTCTACAAAAGGCAAGAGGATGAGAAGGATGTGAAGAAAAGCCTGTAGTGAGCTGTTGAAAGGTTCGGGGAGTATAAAGGGATTAAGGAAGGGGCTTTACCTTGCCATTGCCACCAGTCCCGTCTCCCGATAGGTCCTTCATGGGAACAGGCAGGAGGAGTTTGTTTCTTCTTCCAGGCCCCCAAACCCTTTGCATTAAATGGCAAGAGACAGGCAGAGGGAAGGAAGAAAGACAGACAGAATTTGGTGGTTGGGTTTTTTGGGGGGGGAGGTTGTTTGTTTGTTTGTTGGGGGGGGGGAGTGGGGTTGGGAGGAGGGGTGATGGAATTGCCTGAAGGAGGGATGGGTGGGGGGGGGTAGGAGAGAGGGGGGGATCGAGAAGGGGGACAGAGAAGTGAGGGGGTGGGGGTGCGTTGATGGAGGAGGGAGAAGGAGGGGGAGAGAGTGGGATAGAAGGAGAGAGAGAGAAAGAGAAGAGAGGGGGTGGTTAAGAAAGAGGGATGGAGAGGGAGGAGGAGGAGAGAGAGGAGAGAGAGAGAGAGAGAGAGAGAGAGAGAGAAAGGGAGGGGGGTGTAAGAGAGAAGGAAGGAGAGGAGAGAGGAGGGTGGAGGGAAACGGAGGAGGGAGAGAGAGGTTAAGTGAAAGGGAGGGAGGGGAAGATGAGAGAGAGAGAGAGGAGGAGAGGGAGAGAGAGAGAGAGAGAGAGAGAGAGAGAAGAGAGAGAAGAGAGAGAGAGAGAGAGAGAGAGAGAGAGGGGAGAGAGAGAGAAGCACGTTATTATTGTAGGAGATGGTGGTTGTTGGGTGAAATGGTTGTGGTGATGGTGTGTGTGTGTGTGTGTGAGAAGGGTGGGGTGAGAGTGGAGATTGCACACTCATGAGCGAGCGCGTTGGGACGATGGTGATTGGTGGTGGCGGTAGTAGTGGTGGTGAGGGTGATGATGGTGGTAGTAATGAGTGTGTGCGTGTGTGTGTACTTGCATGTATACATTTATTTATTTCTTTATTTATTTATCTGTTCTTTTATATCGAGGATAATGGAATAAGCACTCTTTTACATCCAGTACATCCAGATTGTTACATCCAGATAGACAGACAGAACTATAGATAGATAGATAGATAGATTGATTGATTGGTTGACAGGCAGACAGACAGACAGACAGACAGGTAGACCGATACAGAGACCAAGACAGAAAGAGAAACGGAAAGAACGACAACCCGCCAGACAAAAGCAGATTAATGAAATAGGAGAGCCAGAGAAAGAGAGAGAGAGAGAGAGAGAGAGAGAGAGAGAGAGAGAGAGAGAGAGAGAGAGAGACAGACAGACAGACAGACAGACAGACAGACAGACAGAAAGACACACAGACGACAGAGAGACAGACAGACAGACGACAGAGAGAAAGAGAGAGAGAGAGAGAGAGAGAGAGAGAGAGAGAGAGAGAGAGACAGACAGACAGACAGACAGACAGACAGATACCAGACAGACAGACAGACTAGAGATGAAAAAAGAAGAGACAGGGAGAGAAAGCATTTTGTGAATAGTTTCGCTGCATTACCAACACGCCACTCTCTAATCTGGTAGCCCTCTCTCCCAAGGGAACCAAGCGACAATGAGATACAATGCAGTGCAGTGCAGTGCAGAGCTCCGTTGCTCAGACTGTGACAATGTGTGCGCGTTTTGGGGGAAGGGCGAAATAGGACGATTGTTGGGCATCGACTTCTCTTCTCTCTTACGCTGCAATTTGCCGTGAACCAATTAAAAACAGTTTCTTTATAGTTACTGTAGTGTGTTTGAGTATATACCATTTTCAAGGATTACCATTATTGTTCTTGTAAATACTGTTTTAAGGTGGAAGGGTTGAGTGATGTTGTGTGTGTGTGTTGTGTGTGTGTGCTGTTGTGTGTGTGATGTGTGTTGTGTGTTTGTGAGAGAGATGAGAGAGAGAGAGAGTGAGAGTGTGTGTGTGTGTGTGTGTGTGTGTGTGTGTTTTGTTCTCCCTTTTAAAGAAATGTTGAACAGTAAAGGGAGTTTAAACAAAAATCAAAAGGGATTTAAACCTAGGTGAACATTTCTGAACGAAAATTACACAGATTTAATCCTGAAAAATCAGAGGTGAAGTGTTTTAACGAGTTAATGTATTTCTCGTCTTTGTGAGATGATAAAGTTCTTGTATTCGATGTCATGATTGATTTACTTAATTTTTTAAAAAGTGTGGTCATTTACGAATCTGTGTTTTTTTATGTGTTGAAATGATCTCACGTACCTCTATCTATCTATCTATCTGTCCCGTAGTCTGATGACCGTGGGGGCACCCTCAAAGACTCAACAACCAGTTCCCTCTATTCCTCCATTTACCATCTCATGTACCACTGTGTAAAATTCTAGCCCTCGATTTTGCTTACGGTCTATTATTCAGTAATATCGATCATACTCATTGGGAAAAAACAATATAAATATCGCCGGTTTAATCAGCTCATGTTTAATAACCCATAACACATTGATCCAAAGCTGATTTTTTGAAACAAATTATTCTTTCTTTCTTTCTTTCTTTCTTCATTCTTTTATTCTTTTACTTCAAGAATAAGGGAATAGGCACCCATGTGCTTTTTTTTCATCCTGTCTCTTTGTGTGTATGCAGTTTTGTAAATTTATTTACAGTTATGCCTGTGATGGAAAAACAAAACCCACCAACACCAGTCCAGGCAATTTTCGCTACGGCCTGCCCTCAATCCCAGTACTCTGAGGCGCGCAAGTGTCTGCTCCAAAGTACTGCTGATTTGGAAGATGCTAAAGCTGCATTTCCTTGGCGAAAAGTGACAAAGTATTTTGACGTGTGGTGTGTAGGCAACGGCATCCAAGCACAGAAAGGCATTGAAATACGAACACTGCCAAGCAAAGTAATGCTTTCCACAATGATTGATGTGCACGCAGATTACAATTGGCAGCGCTGGAAATACGTTAACATGTGCATTGTTTTACGTAATAATGCGTCTGTGTTGTCAACTCCCAATAGTGCTATAGCACCATTATAGTTTGCTGGTCTAAGAAATTTATTCTATTACTTTTATCGACGATTTTGGAGTAAGCACTTATGTGCTTTTTTACATTCAGTCCCCGTGTTTACGCGGTTTTGTAAATTATGTCATCTGTTCCCACCGAATGAGTGAGTTAGTGAGTGAGTGCATGCGTGTGTATGTGCGTGCGGGAACGCGTGCATGTTTGTGTAATAGTATATTTGTTTTACGTCTTGTCACATATACTGATTTTAGAAAAAAGCACAGTGAACTAAACTTGAAATCCTGTTCCGATTTTCGTAAGAGTAGGCCATTGTGTGCCGGTGGGAACAGATGACAGAATTGACAAAACCGCATACACACGGGATGTAAAAAAACACATAAGTGCTTATTCCATTATCCTCGATATAAAAGAACTATTTTTTTAATTCCAATGAAACAAGCACAATTAAACAATAACTGAAAACAATGTTAAGTGCAATTGTGGAATCAAAACAAATATGTCGTACTATACATGCTGAAATACCGGACTTCTTATTAAGCGTAAAATAATTTACAACAATAACAAAGGTTCAGATAACACTTGGTCCAGTGACAAACTAGACACAGCAGGTATAAATATTTTTAAATGTCCACACTGAAAAAGATATGACTATTTGTTAACTTATCCCCACAAACACAGTTTACATCCTTCGAATATTTTGTCCTTGTGTGTGTGTGTGTGTGTGTGTGTGTGTGTGTGTGTGTGTGTGTGTGTGTGTGTGTGTGTGTGTGTGTGTGTGTTTTGTGTGTGTGCGTTTGTGTGTTGTGTGTGTGTGTGTGTGTGTGCTTTCCTGCATCTCTCTGTATCTCTATTTGTCTGTGTCTGTCTTCTGTCGTCTATCTGTCTCTCTCTCTCCCTATCTTTGTGTCTGTCTGTCTCTCTCTCACACACACACACACACACAAACACGCAACACACACACACACACACAACAATGATACAACACACACGCACAACACAATACACACAACACACACAATCACACACACGCAACACAACACAAACACACACACACACAACACACACAGCACACAATCACCACACACACACACACACACACGCAAACACACACACAGCACTCACACACAAACAAACACAACACAACACACACACACACACACACACACACACACACACACACACACAACACACACTTTCTTCCCAAAGCACACAAGTTTGAAGAATGCATCAATCAACATGACCAGGCGCCATTCCCTCTAAAGGATGGGAGAAAAACGCTTGTTGCAATTTAACGACCGCACAAAACCAACTCTGCCTCTCCTGCGGCGGCAATGGCTTCAATGGAAATCAGGATTCCAGAGGAATTTGCTTTTAAGCAGAAGATATTCCAGATTAACACATTTACATGACCGAAACATCTGTCTTATTTTGAGCAAGAATTTAGTGCTAACCAAACGAGAACATCTCTGATTTTGCAGTGCGGTTTTTTTGTTTTTTTTATCTTGAGAACTTGGTTGGTTGAGTGTATTTGTACCTAGGTTCCTTCTCTTTCTCACGCTCTATGTCTCTCTTCCCATTTCTGTCTCTTTGTTCAATTTTCGACTTTCACATGTTGTGAAATTTGGTGGGAAAATGGGGATGGTGGTGGGTGTAGTACATTGGAAAAGGGATTTCAATGAATCACTAAGCGCTAAATAATATGAAAGAAAGATTAGCATTGCTAAGCTACTGAGGTACAATATATGGGTAGTAAAATATAATATATCTGAACTGTACCCTAGAAAACTGGTGATGACAGCGAAACAAGGAAAGAAATTTCATTTTAAAAATGGCAATCAACAATGAAAGAAAAGTAATAGAAAATCATGTTTTTTTAATAAAGCAAAACGAAACATGATGTATACATGTTGCAAACAAAGCTTAACAAGCAAGAAGAAAGGGTATGCTCTGTTTTAGCGTGTCTTTAAAATCTAAAGTTATTATTATTTTAAAAAATAAATAAATAAACAGTACCACTAGGCAACAGTCCGAAACAAAATCACAGTCCTGGTCTGTATGCCTCTCCGTCTATGTATCTTGTTGCCTCTGTCTAACTGTCTATCTGTCTATCTGTCTGACTGACTGTCTCTCTCTATCTATCTATCTATCTATTTATCTATCTATCTATTTATCTATCTATCTATTTGTCTGTCTGTCTATCTATCTAACTCTCTCTCTCTCTCTCTCTCTCTCTCTCTCTCTCTCTCTCTCTCTCTCTCTCTCTTTCTCTCTCTCCATGCACACACAGACACACGGAAATACACACACACACACACACACACGTTCAGCCCCCCCCCCCCCACCCCCCCACCCCCCCCCCCCCCCCACACACACACACACACTAACAGACACATACACTAACACTGTTTCCTTTTCAAAGAAGTCACCCACATTAACAGACTCCATCCATCGCTATGACCAGGCACCATCCCTCAAAGGGATGGGATGGGGGGATGGAGGAGGAGCATTTTTTATACAATTTAACGACCGCACAAAATCAACTCCCTCTCTCATCTGTCGTCAGAACTGCTATCATTCTAATGGCGTTTAAGATTGCAGAGAGATTTGCTTTGGCAGAAAACAGTCTGAGTTGTTCCGTTAAATTGACCAAGACACGTTTCGTATCTGCGTTATAAAATGATGTATCGTGGGTTTTTTTCTCCATTTACCAGGTTTTACTTCTTAGACTTAAACATTTGCAGGTAGATTGGGGTAGATTTGGGAGACAAAACAGTGGCCAACAGAATGGACACAATCACTCATCATACCCCTGCCCAAGAAGAGGAATTTAGGCCAATGCCAAAACTATAGAACAATCAGCCTCATCAGCCACGCCAGCAAGATCATGCTCAAAGTTATTTTGAATCGACTAAAGGAGGCAGAAGAACACCTTGCAGAGGAACAAGCTGGATTCAGGGCAGGCAGGAGCACAATCGAACAGATTTTTAACTGCCACATCATGATGGAAAAACATCTTCAACATCAGAGAGACCTGTTCCACAACTTCATCGACTTCAAAAGGCTTTCGATAGAGTATGGCACGAAGGCCTGTGGCAGGTCCTCAGAATGTTTGGCATTGAAGAAGGACTAGTGCAAACCATTCAAGCGCTATACAACACGCAAGCAGTGCAGTCCTTCTGCACAATCAGGTCGGAGACTACTTCAAAACCACAGTTGGGGTCCGACAAGGATGCCTGTTATCTCCAGTCCTGTTTAATCTGTTCTTGGAAAACATTATGAGAGAGACCCTCCATGACTTCCACTCTACCATCTCCATTGGCGGCAGACCCCTCAACAACTTGCGGTTTGCCGATGACATTGACCTCATGGGCGGAAGCAACACAGAGCTGCAAGATCTTACGACCAGACTTGAGAACAGAGCTGGAGCATATGGGATGGAGGTGAGCTCGGAGAAAAGTAAAGTACTTGTGAACAGCACGAGCAACGCCACTGCTAAAATTTACATGAACGGCCAGCAACTGGAGGAGGTAGACGCTTTTAAATACCTTGGCGCTACACTCACAAAGGACGGGCGATCGACGACAGAAATCAAAGTCAGAATAGCCATGGCAACATCTTCCATGACAAAACTCACCACCATATGGAAAAGTAAAGAGATCAGTTTACCACAATCAAACTAAAGCTCTACAAAGCCCTAATTCAGACTATCCTGCTGTACGGAAGTGAAACCTGGACATTGACTGCTGAAACAGCAAAGCGAATCCAGTCATTTGAAACAAAATGCCATAGAAAACTGCTGGGCATATCCTGGAGAGAACGAAAGACCAATGAATTTGTCAAGAGTCAAATAACACGGCTGGCAGGTCCACAGGAACCCCTTCTCACCATCGTCAAGAAGAAAAAGCTGACATGGTTCGGCCACGTCACCTGCCACAACACTCAGCCAAAAACAGTACTGCAGGGAACACTCGAAGGTGGCAGAAAGAGGGGAAGACAGAACAAGTCATGGATGGACAACATCAGAGAATGGACCAGGATGAATGACTCAGCACTACTGCGCACTGCCGAGGACCGAGATGGATGGAGGAGGCTTACCACGGCATCGTCTTTCGTGTCTCCCCCACGACCGCCAAGGTCACGGGTCTGATGATGATGATGATGATGATGATGGGTTTTTTTTGCATCAAACGAGTAATGTACTATCCGTTTCTCACTTTCTCTCTGTCACATACACACATACATACAAGGACACACACACAAGGACACGTACGTACACACACACACACACACACACACACACACACACACACACACACACACACACACACACACACACACACACACACACACACACACACACACACAAAAGCACATGCGTGGTTATGCCATTATTCTCATCAACAAAAAAGAAGAATAGAATAGATAAAATACAATGAAAAACACATACAGGGACACACACACACAACATGCACACGCACACTCTCTGTCTCTCTGTGTCTGTCTCTCTCTTTCTGTGTGTGTGTGTGTGTTTGTGTGTGTGTGTGTGTGTGTGTGTGTGTGTGAGCTCTCTCTCTCTCTCTTCTCTCTCTCTCTCTCTTCTCTCTCTCTCTCTCTCTCTCTCTCTCTCTCTCTGTCTCTCTCTTCTCTCTCTCTCCTCTCTCTCTCTCTCTCTCTCTCCTCTCTCTCTCTCTCTCTCTCTCTCTCTCCCTCTCCCTCTCTCGCTCTGTCTGTCTAGCTCTCTCTCTCTCCTCTCTCTCTCTCTCTCTCTCTCTCTCTCTCTCTCTCTCTCTCTCTCTCTCTCTCTCTCTCTCTCTCTCTCTCTTCTCTCTCTCTTCGCTCTCTCTCGCTCTCCCACCCCCCCTTGCGTGTATGTGTGTGTTATGTGTGTATGTGTATCTGTATGTGTGTGTTCTGGGAACCAAACACATTGAAAATAAACCATTCACCATTATCAACGTTTGCCATTCATCAGCTAGATTGGCAGAGGTCTTATAGGATTAAACAGCCAAACAAACACCTACTCTATTTTGGATCTTTTTGCAGGATAGCTGACACATCGGTGACATTCAAGGACCAAGGGAGCTTTCACTAAAGTACACAAACAAGGGAAAGCCAAACCCTGAGTAAGTGCATTTGACTGTTTAGACTCTGTTTCTTATTTGGGTAACGCACGTCAGTCTGGTTATTTGATGCCTGAAAAAAATTAAAGTGCGCTGACACGTAACTATCAATTTTAATGCACACACACACGCACACACACGCACGCGCGCACGCACACACACATATACGAATAGAGTGCAATGACATCTATTTAATGCACGCACACACATTCGCATACATGCGTCCACGCGCGCACACACACACACACACACACACACCACACCGCTCGCGCGCGTAGGCACGTACTCACATACACCCTCTTACCCCCGCCCCCTCCCTCCACCTCTCTCTCTCTCTCCTCATCTCTTTTATTTTTTTGAGTGCGAGTGTGCGCTCGCGCGCATATGTGTATGTGTATGTGTGATAGTGTGTGTGTGTGTGTTTGTGTGTGTGTTGTTTATGGTTCTTTCTCCTTTTTCCCTGTTATTTAACACACAATTTAAATATTCTTAACATTAGAAGGCGTCTTTAATTGCATTTATACATTTCCTTTTACTTCAGAATTTAAAAAAGAGGTCAGTATACAGGCTTCATTCTAGGTGTGTGTACTTCTTGTACATATATTATATTGTTAGTTTTCGTTTGTTCAGTATTTGCCTCCAGACATCATCTTAATTAGTTGTATCTCGCGCACTGAGTAGAGCTGAAAAAAATTATAGACAGAGGCTATTTTTCTTTTCTAAACTGAATGTTTATTGCAATGCTCTATCTCGTTTTGTTTTGTTTGTTTTTAAAGTTAATTTCAATGTGATATTTTGCTTTTATGAATCTGGTTACAATATGTTTAATTATCCTGGTGCTTTTTTTGTCTTGCTTTTTTTTGTAAATAAAGGAAATGTATGAAACGTACCCTTTTCTGATTTGTTTAGGTATGTTGATTTTATTCCGTTTTGTTTTACGTTTCATTTTCTGCACATTCAATGATCTTGGTCAGCGGTTGTTTTGACATTCGTTTTATTTAATTAGGTGTAGTGAACTGCTGTAACTTCTAACTTCAGTTTAATTAAACTTTCCTTTAGCTGCTTTTTCATTCTGTTTCTATTCATTTGGGTCTAGTTGTATCAACATGATTATTACTTTCAGCGAGGTAAGTTTCATTTTGGTTTGGGTTTTTACAAGAACCCCCCCTCTCCCTCTCCTCCTTTCATATTGTAATAATATGTGTGACATCAGAGAGAAACCGAGACAGAGACACAGAGACAGACAGACAGACACAGACAGACACACAGATCTATCAGACTAACACACAGACAGACACGGCAAGAATTACATTCTCAACAACAATAACATAAAAAAAAACAATAGAAGCAAGGTTCGATTGTTTTGGGTTTTTTTTTCTCTTCCAGTTATTTCACTTTGTACCAAACGCCACGAAGTCCAATTTCAAACTAATCATTTTATAGAAACCGCGAGGGGATAGTCATTGTTTTTCCTTCTATTTCAAGTCTGTTAAGTACGGTTTTATGCCTTAAATTTTGTTTTTGGTTTGGGTTTCATTAGGGAAGCTTGCTTCAGATGACAATGAACCGGCTGATCACCGAGTCTGTCTCTTGCCATTATTTCACTTTGTGTTGGGTTTCTCGGCTAAAGCTGCGAGCTTCACCAGTGGTGAAATTGTCCATATGCGACTGCTTACGTTACCCACCATTAAGGTACCCGCATTCCAACGTTGGGGAAGATGTCTAAAACAGACCACCACCACCACTGTGCATGTTTTTTTTTTCTCTCTCAAATTCTTGGGGACGGGATAGCTCAGTGGTAAGAGCAATCGCTTTCCATCAGCCAAGTTAATTAAGCAGCGTTGAGCGTGGTTACCACTTGGGTGGGTGACCGTTTTTGCGCGCCTTGTCTTCAGTACAGTTTCCCAATTCACCCAGCTGTAAATGGGTACCTGCCTCTTCAGGGGTCAGGGAAGGTAAAGCAGCGAGGGAGAGGAGATGGGTACTGACTTTATATGCTGGCCCTTAGAGAAGTTGAGGTCTCTGATGCCTCGCTCCCCTACGACCACATAGGTTATGGAACACCTTAACCTTTACTTTGCTTACAGTTCCTACCAGTACTTAATAGTCTGCTTTTCAAAAAAGGCGGAACAGTTCTTGAGCGAGCACGTGTGCAAGATGTTCTGCATGGGTTCGTACACATGACCGTGGTTTACAGTCTCATCGAAATAGCTTTTGGAGGAGAGCGGTCGGTCGGAGATGATGATGTTGGCTCAAGGAAAATCGCCTCAGTTGTGGTTCGAACCCACGATACCTGACTGCCAGCTTAAAGCTCTAACCAAGAAGCTATACCCCCTCACCCCAGCCTCCCGTCAATTAATACATTGGGTACACATGACAAAATTTACAAAACTGCATACACACGGGGACTGGATGTAAAAAACACCTAAGTGCTTATTCCATTATCCTCGATATAAAAGAATAAAATAAATTTTAAAAAAAAACACATACATACATACACATACATACACGCATGCATGCATAAACACACACACACACACACATAACACAAATAAACACTTTTTTTTTAACGACACAGCTCACACGAAAAGACTCTAGTAATCAGCATCAGTAGAAGACATTCCTCGAAAACGAGTGACCGATATTTTAAACTTTTTTATTTTAAATCTGGACAAAATCCACTCTGTCTGTCTCCCATGTCTTCTTGACAGAACTGATTCGACTTCAATGCCTTCTTTTAGGGTTCTAGACACAAAAGGCTCGTGTAGAAAAGTTAAGTTAATGCGTTGATCGGATAATGATTTTTTCTTCTTCTGAGAATTTAACAAGAATCAGTCCTTGTTTCTTCTAGTATGTTTTTGGGGTGGGGTTTTTTTCGTCTTAAAGGCTGGGAAAGTAATCTGGAGTGTAAGCTTGCACTTACCTATACTTGCTCTCTCTCTCTCTCTCTCTCTCTCCTCTCTCTCTCTCTCTCTCTCTCTCTCTCTCTCTCTCTCTCTCTCTCTCTCTCTCTCCTCTCTCTCTCTTTCTCTTTCTCTCTTCCTCTCCCTTTTCTCTCTCTATCCATCTATATATCTATCTATTTTCTGTCTAACTGTCTGTCTGTCATCTATCTATCTATCTATCTATCTATCTATCTATCTATCTATCTATCTATCTGATTTATCATATTTTCTCTGTCTGTTCATATGTTCGTCTGTCTGTCTGTCTACTTCCCTCTGTCTGTCTGTCTACTCCTTCTTTTGTCTGTCCCGGCTGTCTGCCTGTCTGTCTTTCTGCCTGTCTGTCTGTATGTATGTCTGCCTGTCTCGTCTTTGTTCCTCTGTCTGTCTATCTCTCTCCCTCTCTCTGCTCTCTCCTCTCTTCTCTCTCACTCCTCACACATCACCTCACTACTACCTCTCACACACACACACACACACACACACACACACACACACACACACACTTTCCTTCCTTTTAAAGCCATAGACGCCTAAAGAACCCCGCCGATCAATATTACTAAGAACCATTCTTCAAAGTGACTGGCGAGTACTTGATACAATTTTAATCACAGGACAAAACCAAGACTCTCTCTCTCTCTCACCTCTCTCTCTCTCTCTCTCTCTCCTCTCTCTCTCTCTCTCTCTCTCTCTCTCTCTCTCTCTCTCTCTCTCTCTCTCTCTCTCTCTCTCTCTCTCTCTCTCTCTTCTCTCTCCTCTGTGCCTCTCTCTTACACACAAAAACGCGCGCACGCACGCACACACATACACACAATCCTTGCATAACGACTTCAACTGAAGATAATACTAGGGGTGCTAAAGGCCTTGAATCGTAAGACAAAACCAGGATGAACGCAATTAACTGCAATTATTATTTCACTTTCATCTTATTATTATTTATTCCTTTATTTCTAAGATAATGGAATAAGCACTGGTGTGATTTTTTTCATCTAGTCCCCCATGTGTATGCAGTTTTGTAAATATTGTCATCCATTCCACCGACACACAATGGCCTACTCTTCCGAAAAGCGGAACGGGGTTAACGTGTGCGCAAGATGTTCTGCGTGCGTTCGCACAAGGGACCTCGGTTTATAGTCACATCCGAAGGACTTTTGGGTGGAGTGGAGTCGGCACTGATGTTAACTCCAGAGGAAAAATCCTCTTGAATGGGAATCGAACTTGGGTCAGCAGATCACAAATACATCACGCTACCCACCAGGCTATACGTCCCCCATAGGCTAGGAATAGTTATGTTTTGGGTTCTTTTAAACGAGCAAGAACTTGACAAAATTCAACACACACACACACAGATGACAAAATTTACAAGACTGCATACACACGGGGACTGGTTGTAAAAAATAGCACATGGGCTCGTATTCTACTTTCCTCGAAATAAAAGAATAGATAAATAAACACACACGCTTACACACACACACACACACACACACACACACACACACACACACGCGCGCGCGCGCGCGCGCACACACACACACACACGCGCGCGCGCGCGCGCACACACACACACACACACACACACACACACATAGAAAACAAAAATCCATTACTAACATTATCACAAGGGACTATATTTCTGGAAGGGTCTATCTCGCTTTTTTATACAAATTAACGACCTGAAAAACGCCATTCTATCACTTCAACCCTGTGAGAATTCCTACAACTAAAATGATGTTAGGGATTCCAGAATATTTCACTCATTAATTCAGTAACTAACCTCAGTGAAAATGGATTAGCTGCTCATGAATTCTTTCTTACCTGCGTGAAAAGGCAGAATCTACAATGTCGTACTTTAAAGGCTAGAAGAAGATGGTTAACGTAGTGCTCTCACACCTAATGCTCTCTCTCCGTCTCTCTGTCTCTGTCTCTGTCTCTGTCTCTGCTCTCTTCTCTCTCTCTCTCTCTCTCTCTCTCTCTCTCTCTCTCTCTCTCTCTCTCTCTCTCTCTGTTGTGGGTGTGGTGTGTGTGTGTGTGTGTGGTGTGTGTGTGTGTGATGGGGGGTGCGTGTGTATGTAGTCATGTATGTGTGCATGTGTGTGTATCACTATCTTGTTTGTCTCTGCTAAGAGCCAAAAACACAGACAGTTTAGATTGTAATGAATAATAGCAAATTTAATTAATGTGGTTCGTTTTATTCTGTTGGTTTTTTTGTTTGTTTGTTGTTTTAGGTAGTTTCCGTTTGCTTGATTCAGTTTCCATTTCTTCCTAATTTTGTTGTCTGTTGACATTTTTACATCACCACAGCTTCACGCCAGAAAAATTAATTTAATATCTTTCATATTCAGTATAAACAAAAACTTGCATATTTTTAGTCTCTCTAATCTTGTGTATCTTTACAATTTCTCATCTACTTTTAAAGTGCTTTATTTTGTATGCTTTTGTCTTACGAATTTGCGTTACAAAAAAGCCAACTATCGTGGTATTTTAACTGGTTTTCTTCTTCTTTTGATTACATCCTCTTTATTTTGTCCTACGTTTATGTTTCTTTAATCTGGTTAAGTTGTATGGGTTTCATAATTATTCAGTAGTTCACTTTCATTAGCTCTCTTTGAAGATTTGGATTCACATGTTGTTATCCCAATAATTCATTTGTTGTAATGACTCGTGCTTTATTTGGTTTCTC
>CM054144.1:32925412-32935412 GCA_028751875.1 Rapana venosa
TGTGTGTGTGTGTGGTGTGTGTGTGTGTGTGTGTGTGTGTGTGTGTGTGTGTGTTGGTTGATTAAGTACTTGAAAAGCAGTTGGTATCACTTGTTTATGAAAAAGAATTGTATTTGTACTTTCTTTAAGTTTATTTATTTCTTTACTTTTTTTTTAGAAACATTTTATCTGTAATTCTTTGTAAATGCAAAACGAACATTAAAAAAAATAGTTTTAAAAAAACATTTAAAAAACTTTATATACACTGTGGAAACTGGGTGTTCAAAAACAAAACAACAACAGCAAAAAAGCACATGAGAGGGGACGTTTCATTATTTTCGCAAATGAAAGATGAAAAGTTGAACTAAAATAGAGGCATTATGTTGAAAGATATTTAAGAAAGTTAAAGATCGGCAAGCGTGACCAATTATTTTGTTTATGTCTGTCTGTCTGCCTGTCTGTCTGTGTTCTTGTCCTTCCTTTCCGTCCGCCTGTCTGTCTCTGTCTATCTGTCTGTCTGTCTGTCTTCTATCTTTCTTGCCTTCTTTCTTTCTTCCGTTATAAATATAGTGATAATGATTAGTATCATTATCTAATTTATCGTTGCCGTTAGTAGAATTGCTTTTTATTGTAAGTGTTTAAATAATTATCATTACCATCATCTTAGGTTCTTCTTCTTCTTCTTCTTCTTCTTCTTCTTCTTCTTCTTCTTCTTCTTCTTCTTCTTCTTCTTCTTCTCCCTCTTAACATTATTACTAACATTGTACAACACTGTTGTTGTTATTATCATGGATATTTTAATCAATTTATCAACTTGTATTATTATTGTTATTGGGTCTGTATTATTTTAGATGAGCTGACTAGTTTGTTGGAACGCTGTCAGAAACGTAGTGTTTAACATTTATTTCTTTGTGTGTGCTTTTTTGTTTAAATTTAGCTATTTCATAAACACACACACACACACACACACACCTCTCTCTCTCTCTCTCTCTCTCTCTCTCTCTCTCTCTCTCTCTCTCTCTCTCACACACACACACACACACACACACACACACACACACAAAACACAGAGAGATACAGACAGACAGACAAACACAGAGACACACATACAGACACACAGACAGAGACAGTGACAGAGACAGACAGAGACAGAAAGACAGAGAGAGACAGAGAGAGACACGGAGACACAGAGAGACAGAGCGATGTAGCCAAACCTAATTTGCCCAAATGAAACAATTTCTGGATAAACACGTAAAATACAAAAACGGATGAAAACACTTAAAAAGCAAAGAACCAAAATTAATACAAAAGAATTCCCAAACAAACAAAAAACGAACTGAAAGCAATTATAAAACATACAGACGGGAAAACTGATGTAAGTAGAATCTAATGCCAGGACACACATGAACAGAGAAGGGGGGATATTGTTTATACGTGTGTATTACATGGACGTCATAAATTGATGAAGCAAAACCAAACAAACGCGCAACACTAAAAGAAGAAAATTGAAATATCAATCCTCCACTTTGGTCTCTAATTCTCCGATGACGCAGGAATGAAATCAGTAAGTGTGGAACAAAGAAAATTGTCACGAATCAAAAGAAAGGTAAAAGAGATGAAAAAAAAAAGAAAGGATGAGAAGAAACAGGAAACCTAAGAAAAATAAAAACAACAACAATAGATACAAAAGAAAGGATAGAAAGATTTAAAAAAGAGAAACAATATTTTGAAACACACACACACACAAACACACACAAATTTAAACAAACAAAATAGTCTTTTCCAAGAAAAACAATAATAGATCACATTTATAGGAGGAATGTATTGTTATTTCAATTTCCTTCACTCTTGTTTTCGTTTAGGGGAGTTTGTTTTTTCTTTGTTTGTTTGTTTGTTTTATTTTTTATTTTCATGAAATATAAACGAAGCGGTGTAAGTAAGTACATCTACATGATGCTGACTCTTTGTTTTTGTTTTTTTCTAAATTCACACCTTACCAAGTACCATGATAGTATTTATATCAGTTTATAATATTTTTTGACCCTGTAAACAACATCAGTTGGTGTAGCACAACTAGCCTTGACTCAAGCACTTATAACGAACGGTAACATTAAGTGTGGAAGCATTCTGACGTGCTCTTGTGTTCCAGATGCATTGTGAGAAATACTGTGATGTTGCTATGGCTTCACTACAGTTTGTGCATTATTTTTTGTTTTTCTCGTTGACTCTAGTGTACATCGTTTTAGAAGCACTTTTGAAATATTTATGTTCTGAGATAGTTTTATTTTGGTGGAGGGGGGGGGGGCAGGATGGGGGGTGGTAAAAATTAACTCAACCTACTCATCTATATTATACCTTGATTTCAATGGAAAATCATGTTGTTGGGATTTTTTGTTGTTCTGTTTTTTCGCTTGGTTTGGTTTGTTTGTTGAGTTTTGGTGGTGAGGGTGGGATTTTTTGGTTTGTTTTCTCTTCTGTTTTGTTTTGTGTTTGCTTTTTTGGTGTATAAGTTGTTATTGTTTAGTTTGTGGGCTGATCAGTTGGGAACTATGTTATGTGAAATCATGTCTTTCTCCATACATAAGCTTTTGTTTTTCAATTGCAGAATATTTTACCAAAATCGAGCGCTTTAAAGTCAGTACGTATTAAAATCAGTTCAAAGCCTCAATCATCAAGACTTCAAAATGGTGAACTATCATCTGGCTGTTCTTCCGTCAGTAGGGTACTCCATCGTACATTGCTTGAAAACTAGCATTAATGTGATTGAGTAAGGTCCGACTTATTTCATGTGAGCAGTGTATTAAACCGTGCATCGCTTGACACTCGCTGCGAAGGGAAGATTTCACAGAATACAGATGCAATCTGACATCAGACGTCTACTCCATTAATTTTGTTATACTAGAAGGTATGTTCTCCAAAGCAACACTTAGAAATCAGAAATGCTTCTGTTTTTGTCTGTACCGTCTGTGAATTTGTCTGCTTCGGATTAATCACGCGCACTTTCTTCAATTTATGTGGAAGGATATTTTGTGTTGATGACACTGTCCTCCCCCCCCCCCCCCCCAAAAAAAAAAGAGAAAAACGCACTGTTCCAATCATCTGTTTAACAGACTGAACAATATACTGACTTCATACATTGCGAATGTATTTTTTGCTGATTTTGTTTTTTCCTCTAACATCTAATCCTTTCGTCAAAGTCATTTGTCTTTCTTAGTAATCGGATCATTGGATTCTTATACAAACATATAATCCTTTCGTCAAAATCATGTGTTTTGTTTTTTGTATTAATAATCGGATCATGGCATTCTTATACAAGGGTAGCCTCCGCAAAGGAAGAAACAGTCGCTGCACTCACCTGTTCGTTGTATGGCGGGGTCCTTGAGGAAGGCTTGAAGGTAGAAAAATTCCCCACCGTACTCTCGTCTGGAATGGGGTACATATCTCTGGAGACTTGTCTAACGGGACCTGGGTAACCGTCCGGCCCCTCCTCCTCACTGATAGGTTCCTTCTCGAAGCTTACACACTTCTTCTTGTTCTTCGTGAGAGAGTTGCTATCCAGCGGCGGAGAGGCACTGGGCGCCCGTTTGGGGCTGTACACCGTGGTGTTCTCTCGCTTGGAGGTGAACACTGTGGTGGTCCTCAGCCCCGCTTCTTTGTCGTACTCCTGCGGCTGGTAGTCCGACTTGGTCAGGATTTCGTGCCGGTGTTTCTCCGCAGCGTTCCGACGGCGGCGGTCGAAGAGGCGGATGAGCAGCAGGGTGACCAGCACAGCGATGGCCAGCACCAGGGTGACGCAGACCATGGCGATGACGATCTGGAGGTTGAAGTGGGTCTGCGCCGTGGCCGCCATCTCGTCCGTGGTGGTGACGTCTATCCTCAGGACGGCCTGCTGCGCAATCTGCGGCACGCCGTTGTCGTGGACGCTGACCACCACGTTGAAGGAGCGGATGTCGTCCGGCAGAAGCTGGTGGCCCAGCTTGATGATGCCCGTCACCTCGTCGATCAGGAACAAGGCGGACTTGTTGCTCACGCGGATGCTGTAGCGCAGCTCCCCGTTCAGGCCGCTGTCCAGGTCGTAGGCGACGACCTTGGCGATCTCCGATCCCGGGGCGGTGTCGAAGGGGATGTTGACGGAGGGGTTTTCTGGGCTGGGGAAGGTGATGACGGGGCTGTGGTCGTTCTTGTCCACCACCTCTATGGTCACGTGGCACGTGGAGTTCAAGGGGGGCGTGCCCATGTCCACGGCTGCCACCCTGAAGGTGAAGAGGTTGGAGACCTCGTAGTCCACATCCCCGGTCACCAGGATGGCTCCTGAAGAGTTCACGTGGATGGGGAAGCGAGGCCGAGACTCGGAGGTCACCATGTAGTACTCCACCCGACCGTTCAGGCCCAGGTCTCCGTCCACGGCTTTGACCTCGCCTATCTTCGATCCTGGAGGTACCCGTTCATCCACCCGGAAGTGGTAAGAGCTGTTGGTGAAGGTTGGCTTCATGTCGTTCTTGTCCACCACGTTAACCTCCACCGTGGTCATGGCTGTCAGAGGGGAAGCGCTCTTGTCGTAGGCGTACACGTTGAAGACGTAATGCGAGTTGGTTTCCCTGTCCAGGAACTGCGTGGTGTAGATGTCGCCCAGCATGGTGTCGATGGTGAAGATCTTGCCGTTGTCCTCCATGCCGTAAATGAGGTGAGCATTGTCTCCAGAATCCCTGTCCTGGGCCGTCACCTGACCAACCCACGTGCCCACCACCTCGTTCTCCGGCACGGACAGCCTGTAGGCTTTGGAGGAGAACTCGGGCGTGTTGTCGTTGCTGTCCCTGACCTCCACTTTGAGCACGCTCTCGGCGCTAAGCGGCGGGTCTCCCCCGTCACTGCAGCGGATGTTGACTGTGTGGTTGCCCTGCCGCTCTCTGTCTAAAGTGGCCGCCACGATGATCTTGTACTCGTTCAGCTCCAGCTTCTGCAGAGAGAAGAAGGAGCTTGTCAGCTGACAGGACACCAGACCGTTACGGCCTGAGTCGTGGTCCACAACGGTCATCAGAGCTGTCACCCGGCCTATGGCGGCCGATTCTGGAACCACTGCAGCCCCGTGCCGCCTGAAGAGAGGGTTGACCTCTATGGAAGGCCTGTCGTTATGGGTGTCCAGAACACGGACTGTGATGTGGCATTTCGAACTTAACTTTGGCACTCCGTTATCCTGAGCGATGATTTCGAACTCGTACGTGTTGCCTCCTCGGTTATTCAGAGATGCTTTCAAACTGATCACACCCGTGTCTTCATTTACAGAGAACATAGACTGTATGGTGATATCTGCAAAATCTGAGAGGTAATAAGACACTCTAGCATTGTCGCCTTCATCTTTATCTCTGGCGCTAAGCCGTCAATATTTCTGACTTTGCTGACGTCTCTTCTGTCAATGTCTTGGTGTAGTCTCTCTTTTCAAACAGTGGTGCGTTGTCGTTTTCATCCTGGACGTTGATTGCCAAGGGTAGGGATGCTCTCCTGGGTGGGTTGCCGCCATCATACGCCACCAGGGATGTGGTATACAGCTGCTTTGCTTCTCTGTCCAACTCCTTGACAAGTTTCAAAGCCACTGTGTACTGCGTTTGTCCAGAAGCTGTCTCTTGCTGTGACGCTGTGAGATCGAATTCAGGAAAGGAGGGCTCCAGGGCGTAGCGCTGCACTCGGTTATGTTCCTCGACGTCTCCGTCAGTAGCTGAAGGCAAGCGAAAGGTTCTGCCCAAAGACTCAGACTCGGAGATGCCCACCACGTAGCTGGTCTGGGAGAAGATGGGCATGTGGTCGTTGGCGTCCAGGACGTAGACGATGATGGAGAACTTGCGGAAGAAGGCGGACTCCGGGCTGGAGGACTGCACGGCCACGTCCCCCCTGACCGTGCACACAGCCGCCACTCCACACAGCCGCTCTCTGTCCAGCGTGGTCTTGGTGGACAGGTCCCCGGAGGTCTGGTCCACGTAGAAGAGGGAGTTGGAGCCGCCGCTGTCGTCCACCACCGTGTACTGAAGGCTGTTGAGCTCCTGGTGACCCAGCACCGAGGTCAGGTTGGCCTTGGCGGCGATGTTGCCCAACAGGCCGGGTCCAGCCTCCTCCAGAACCTTGAAGACCAGTTGCTGGGCATGCACTGCTGTGGTCAGCAGCAGCAGCAGGAGGGGGAAGATGCCCAGCTTTCCCACAGTGCAGGAGGCAGACATAGCTGGGGGTGTCGGCGTCACACCAGTAGCCAAGGGACAGGACAGCGTGTTAATCAAGGGAGGCAGAAAGTGTGGTTGTTGGTCAACCGTTCAGCCCCGGTCATCTGTAAGCAGAATGAAAAGTATTTTTTTTATTTTACTGTGCAAAGACGTTTTTAATAATTAAAGACACAAAACGAAATTAAGCAAAAGAAACACATAATCAATATTAACAAAAAACACTAAAAAAATTTAAACTTTACACACTCGACATTTAAACTTACATCGTTTTTTTTTTTCTCCAAAGTATGGTTAAATCAAATGCCTAATGTGATTATCAATTGATAAGTTTGGGGTTTTTTCCACTGGAATTCATACTAGAATATGTCGTAAGACCAACGTATAATTGACGCTTATGTGTTGATATTCTTTGGGACGAAAAGGATAGGCAGTCTGTCTTATGAGGTGATATGAACACAGACATTCTAGAAGAGGTTTGACTCTGTTTGTTTAACGATTTAGCTGTTTGTAGTTGTCCTTATGTAATGTTGTAATCGGCGGGTCTATGTTATGTGCATTGCTTTTGCTTTAAATTTAAACACAGAAGAGTTGAGACTATGCAGCAGGCTTGTCGTCATTCAAACCTGTTTACAATCAAGTAGATATTATGATTCAAATCGGAGATAACAATGACAATGACAAATTCTTTTATTTCAAGGATAACGAATAAGCACCCATGTGCTTTTTTACATCCAGTCCCCGCCCTTAGGGATATATAAGAGAGAGAGTGTGTGTGTTGGGGTGGAATTGAACCGAAGACTTTCCGTGTTTTTTTGTTGTTGTCCACCTGCTGGACGGAGATAAACACACTAGAATGCTGGTCAGGTAACTCGATGATAAATCTCTATAACTGCACCCGTAAAATAGCTATAGTGGACTGTATTATTCTATAACATTGTCTTCTAATGTATATATATATATATTTTGTTTTTTTTACTGTATTGTATTCCAAGTGCGTTGCATTCAATTTCTTTCGCTTCACAGTGTAGTGTAGCGTATTATACCTTTTGTTTATGCTGCGTAGTATGATTTTGTGTCTAGTATTGTATTGTATTGTTTTATATTGCTTTGCATTCATTGTATATATTGTATTGTATTATATACCACTGAAAGTCACTGCAGATTTCTCTGCACCAACTTCTCACATCTCACCACGCATAGCGCAGCTCCGACCAAGTTTTTATTCGCCTAGCGTGCACATTTGTTGTCCCCCATTAGTGGCCTCCTCTACAACATTTCTCCCCAGGATAAATCCCTCGTCACCCACAATTCCTTTATGTGTGCTAAATACACGACGCACAAGGGACCCAGAGTTTATGGTCTCGCCTCTGATATCCAGACACCAGGAACAGTTCACAGGCTGAAGGAAAAGTTTGGCTGTACACACGGACTTTCTAGTTGCACGGTATACTACTTTCTGTCACGGCAGATTGTTCTGCGTGAAATTCCGGGCAGCTGTCCCCAAGGGTGAGGATGTCGCCACAAGATCGGCGCCACCTAGTGTTGTTTCGTGTTCTACTGCGTGTATGGATATTTGAAGTTTTTTTGTTTTTATCAGAATTGCTTTGGACTTCATAGGTTTTTTTTTGTATATTCTGCCTGGGGCAACTCTTTCTTCTGCCGTGGGATGTGGTTTTTTCAACGTGTGCTGAATGTGTGTTGCACATAAGATCATTGTCTATTATATCATCCAAAAGACTAGCACCCACACCTCTACTCACAGTGTAGTGGATGGGGGGTACAGTTGGGGTTCAAACAGGGATCGAATCTCTAATGTCTTGTTTTCTGCACAGACGCTTTACTTCTAGGCCATCTAAGGACGTATTCTGAACAGTAGTGGTTCCAAAGCGTACATCTATAGCTGTTGAGGGTGCTAGTGAAAAACTGTATCGTTAGTGTCTAAAAGAAATTAACGAGGGGAAAATGGCGTATTATAAAAAGAAAAACACATTGTATATGGTATGAGTAACGTAGCAATGACACATGAAATTAGATAGATAGATAGATAGATAGATAGATAGATAGATAGACAGATAGACAGATATATATATATATAGATTGATAGATAGATAGATAGATAGATAGATAGATAGATAGACAGACAGACATACAGATAGATAGATAGATAGATAGATAATGATAGATAGATAGATAGATAGATAGATAATAAGTATCTCTCTCTCTCTCTCTCTCTCATCTCTCCTCTCTATATATATATAATATATATATATATATATATATATATATATATATATATATATATATATATAATATATATATATATATCTGTGTGTGAGTTTGTGTGTGTGTGTGAGAGAGAGGACAGACAGAGACACAGAGAGAGAGAAATTTGACAGCGTGCGCACGCATGCTCTTGTGAGTGTGCATGCATGTTCATGACTTCGAACCTGTGAGAGAGAATATTGTCTCTCCAAGATTTCATGAGTTATGCATATATCATCCCAGTATTCAATTCTACATCCCCGTAGGTTGTCACAATCATTCATAGGATGATTACCTCAGCGCAGATTGAATCAAATCATTTTAGAGTTGGAGCATTCATTCAAATTGGCACAATCACTTCCCTTTCAGTACCCCCCCCCCCCCCCCCCTCTTAGCCAACAGAAATCATAAACGAAAAAAGAAAAAAAAAGGTATACCAGCAATTGTTTGTATTTTTAAACCCCGTTTCTCAACAACGTCCTTCTTCATTAGAACCTATTCACCAAACAACAACACCAAGAAGAAAAAGAGGAAGAGCGGGACAATAAAGATGCTGGAGACATCCGCGCCGTCAATAAATAATTATTGCCTTGTCTCCCCCCCCCCCCCCCCCCCACCTCCTCGAAGAGAGAATCTTTCCTATTCCCATCAAGCCAGACAGAGGCAGACTGATTGTTGATGAGCCAAATTCCTAGGCAACTCAATCGGGCGTCCTCACAATGACAAGCGATTGGATAACGAAGTGTACACTGACGGGCTGACAGCTCCTCTCTTCCCGCCTGATGTTTCCTCCGCGACTGCCGCTCTTAAATTACTGGAGAAAAGGGGGGAGGGGGGGGGGGAGGGAGTGAGGGGGGGGGAGGGGAGAGGGACAGGGCCTGTCCTCTAGTCCCGGATCGAACCTTCCTTCAGCCCAAACCTCACTTTTTTTTTTGGTTTCTGCTCTGTCCACCACCAAATCGCGGGCCGATTGACATCGAAATCAAACCCAAACACCATCCCGCCCCCCTCCACCTTCCCCCCCCCCTCCCTCCCAGGTCAATGTGGCGCGTTCAGTTTCCCATTCCAGAAGAAAACGGGTTCATCGGAGAGCAAGACCCTTTTTGTGTGTGTGTGTGGGGGGGGGGGGGGGGGGGGGGGGGGGGATAACGGGACGGTGAGGTGAGGTGAGGTGAGGTGCGGTGAGAGGAAAGGAGGGAGGAGGGAGGAGGGAGGGTGTATGGTGAATGGAAACGCTCCTTGCACCCGGACAAGGGGTGGTCTACGCGCAGAGTCTTCTCGTCTTGACCCCCCCCCCCCCCCCCCCCCCTTCACCCCAGGAGGCTTGCTTTGACGAAGGGGCGAGGCTGGGCGAAGCTGTGGGCAATGTGTTAAATCCTGTTGCTGCGGGGCATTGCGCTTCGGAACACCCCAGGGACCTGCCTCTGTCTCATCGTCTGCTGGCCGGAACACCAATCTTTTGCCTTCCCCCCGAACGTGGCACCACCAGGAGAATGGTCTGGAATGGCGCGCTTCACGATTTACGATCCTGCCGCCTCCCTACCCCCCCT
>CM054144.1:32940412-32942912 GCA_028751875.1 Rapana venosa
GGGAGAGAGAAAGAGAGAGAGAGAGGGAAGGGAAGGAGAGAGGGAAGAAGGGAGGGAGGGAGAGACAGTCAGACAGACAGACAGACAGATAAGAGAAAAAGTAGTCAAAACGGAAAGTGAATCAATTAGAGAGAGGCTGGGAGAGGGAAAAACAGACAAATATAAAGAGAAACAGACACAGAGAGAAAAACACACAAAAAGCTCAAAAACACAAACGGCATCATCGGAGAGACATGCACAGTAAGAGAGATAGACGAAACAAACTGTAGAAACAGACAGTAAGATAAGCTGGAGTCAGTAGCAAGTGCGGGAATAGCATTTCTCTAAAGAACAGAAGTGAGAAACAGACAGTAAGACAAACCAGAGTCAGTTACTAGTGTGAAAATAGCAACTCTCTAGAGAACAGATAAAACAAAGTGAGAAACAGACAGTAAGATAAACTGGAGTCAGTAACAAATGCGCGAATAGCATTTCTCTAAAGAACAGAAGTGTAGAAACAGACAGTATGATAAGCTGGAGTCAGTAACAAGTGTTGGAACAGCATCTCTCTAGAGAACAAATGAAACAAAATGTAGAAACAGACAGTAAGACAAACTAAAGTCAGTAGCTAGTGCGGAAAGAACAGCTCTCTAAAACATCTTTATGACAGAACCAGACAGACACAGCGCTATAATCTGGTACTGCACCGTCCTTTTTTTCTGCCAACAGCAGATCTGATAAAACCAGTGATCAGAATGGGAGAGAAAGAAATGGCTGTACTGTACTATACTCTACTATCTCCGCAGCACTTCTGTTGGCTTCAGGCAAGGAACGAACGAGAATGGAGACCGGGGAGAGAAAATAATCGGCTCGTGACAGTTGCTGCAACCGATCTTTGGAAAGTGAGATAGAAGACTGAGATTTCTCACCGGGCATAAAAAAAAACCCTGAGATATTGACAATGCAGAGAGGAAAGAGACAGGAAGGAGGGAGGAGGGAGAGAGAGAGGGGGGGAGGGAGGGAGGGAGAGATAGGGAGAGAGGGAGGGACAGGGAGGGAGAGAGAGAGAGGAGAGAGAGAGGGAGGGAGGAAGAGAGAGAGAGAGAGGAGGGAGAGAGAGAGAGAGAGAGAGAGAGAGAGAGGAGAGAGAGAGAGAGAGGAGAGAGAGGGAGAGAAGAAAGAGAGAGAGAGGAGAGAGAGAGAGAGAGAGAGAAGAGAGAGAGAGAGAGAGAGAGAGAGAGGAGATGAGAAGAGAAAGAGAGAATAGAAAGAGAAAGAGATAGAAAGAGAGAGAGAGAGAGAGAGAGAGATGAAAGAGAGAGAGAGAGAGAGAGGGCGGGGGAGGTGACAGAATGATTTTTAAAAAAGGTAGATAAGATAGATGGATGGATGGATAGATAGAATGATAGAGATGATAGCTAGATAGATAGCTAGATAGCTAGATAGATAGATAGATCGTTAGATCGATAGATAGATCGCTCGATCGATAGATAGATAGACAGACAGACAGACAAAACGATAGATAGATAAATAGATAGATAGATAGATGGATAGATTGTTAGATCGTTAGATCGATAGATCGATCTATAGATAGATAGATAGACAGACAGATAGATAGATAGATAGATAGATAGATAGATAGATAGATAGATAGATAGATAGATAGATAGATAGATAGATAGATAGATTTTTTTAAAAATATATCGAGGCTAATGAAATAAGCACTTATGTGCTTTTTTTTACATCAAGTCCCCGTGCGTATGCGGTTTTGTAAAATTCTGTCATTTGTTCGCACCGGCACACAATAGGCTACTTTTACGAAAAGCGGAACGGGACTTAACTTGTGCGCAAGACGTTCTGCGTGCGTTCGCACATGGGGCCTCGGTTTATAGTCTCATCCGAAAGACTTTTGGGGAGAGTGAAGTCTGTACTGATGTTAACTCCAGGGGAAAATATTCCCTTAAACGGGAATCGAACCCGGGTCGTCAGATTGCCAGCGCAAGTTTCTAACCACTCAGCTATCCCGATAGAAAGATAGATAAAAAGATAGATAGATAGATAGATAGATAGATAGATAGATAGATAGATAGATAGATAGATAGATAGATAGATAGATAGATAGATAGAGTGTGTGTGTGTCATGTCTGTTTGTTGTGTGTATGGTGTGTGTGTGTGTGTGTGTGTGTGTGTGTGTGTGTGTGTGTGTGTGTGTGTGTGTGTGTGTGTGTGTGTGTGTGCGTGCGTGTGTGTATGTGTCTGTGTGTGTGCGTGCGTGTGTGTGTGTGTGTGTTTGTGTCCGTGTGTTGTGTGTGTGTGTGTGTGTGTGTTGTGTGTGCGTGTGTGTGTACGCGAACACGCGCCTGTGTTCGTGTCTTAAAACCAGTGATGTGAAGAAGAAGAACAGCAATCTCTATAGGATTTCAGCCAGCTTCAGACAAGGCCCCAGTCAGGATAAACAAGAAACACAATTCTCCTGCTACCTTTGCACTTACAGGCTATCGATTATTTTTTTTCAAATTTA
>CM054144.1:32955412-32970412 GCA_028751875.1 Rapana venosa
AAAAACAACCAAAACCCAACCAGCGTTCATCGACTTGGGAGGCAAGCCTGCCTGCATCAGAACCATTAGAGGAGAAAAAATAGGAACGACTAATGCCTCTTTCGATAGCAGCTCAGTGCAGTATTTTCTGCTTTGTCTGAGAGCAGAGCAGAGCAGAGCGGAACAGAGTAGAGTAGAGTAGAGCAGAGAGAGAGAGAGAGAGAGAGAGAGAGAGAGAGAGAGAGAGAGAGAGAGAGAGAGAGAGAGGGGGGACAGACAGACAGCAAAGTGACAGACAGACAGGCAGACAGAAACTAGAGACAGAGACATAGACAGAGACAGAGACAGAGACAGAGACAAAGACAGACAGACAGAGACAGACAGAGACGGACAGACAGAAACTGATTGAAAGACAGACAGACAGACAGAGCAAGGAACACAAGAGAGGAAAAGACATAGAGAAATAATCAGAGAGCGACAGAAGTAAAAACACTGGTACAGAGATAGAGAGAGAGAGAGGGAGGGAGGGAGAGAGAGGAGAGAGGGGTGGGGGGAGATAGAGAGAGGAAGACAGAGACAGAGTTAGAGAGAGACTGAGACAGAGACAGACAGACACACAGACAAACAAACAAAAATACAGAGAGCCAACAATAGAATAAACAATAACGATGTTTTAATATAAAAAAATGTATTTCTAAAAAGGGGTCCCTAGACAAAACAGCCAGGAAACTGGAAAAACAATGTATAGATAACTCCTCGTTTGAAAAACAGCAACAAGAAGAAAACGTCTTTTAAAAAAAGCTTCACGAAAAGAAACAACAACACAAACAGAATCCAAAGAACTGTCTTGAAATAAGGAAACAAACAAAATCAACTACAAACTTCAAAGTAAAACGTGGGGACACGCAGATATAACCCACAAGGGGCGGGGAAAAATCAACTCAAAGAATGACAGATTGCTTTACGCGAACCAAAAAAGAAAGGAAGAAATGTCCACGAGAAAAAAGTTGGCTGTTTTGTTTTGTTTTGTTTTGTTTTGTTTTTTAAAGCAAAGAACTGCGAGAGCGACTCGAGAGGAAAATATAAATAAAAACAATGAGATACTTATATTTCAAACAGAAGGAATAAAAACAGAAGAAGAAAAAAAAACTTGAGAAAAAAATCAAAATGGCAAACAAACAAAAATCAAACAAAAGACGGATATAAACAAAGAAATAAAAATGAAATAATTCTTTAAAAAAACAACAACACCAACAAAAACCCTTTGCCACCAGCCCCCACAAATCATATAAAAACGAGAAAAAAAATACAAATAAAAGAAAGAAACCGAACACAAAAGCAATAAACAAAACTTAATAAACTGCAAACTCACAACATCCCCTCCTCCACACACACACACACACACACACACACATACATCACACACCTACCCCCACCCCAAAAAGCAAAAAAAAAAAAAACACAACAAACAAACAAAGCAAAAGTCGTAAAGAAGGCATATCGGAAGCATATCATCAGACAGATAGACAGACAGGGGAAAAAGACCAGACAGACACACAGAAGTACAGAGGTGCAGTATATTGTTACCAATAACAAAAGTTGATATAACAATGCAAATGAAACGATACCTCAAAAGACAAAACGCCAAGAAAAAGAAGGAGAAAAAAACATCACCTGTAAAAAAACAAAAAAACCCTTCAAGGAGAAAACAGGTAAGACAAAACCCCAGACCTCCACAAGACCGTAACAGCAACAGCGGAGAAAAAAGAAAACAATTCAAGAACCAAATCTTGCAACGAAAAAAAACCCCCAATAAACGGTCACAACTCCACACATCCGAGTGAATCACGCAAGACAAAATCGTTACCGAAAAGGGAAAACACAGAATGACACATTTCCCATAATGAAGTAATAGAGAGAGAGAGAGAGAGAGAGAGAGAGAGAGAGAGAGAGAGAGAGGAGAGAGAGAGAGAGAGAGAAAAAGAGAGAGAGAAAAGAGAGAAATCAACAAAGCCAAAAACTAGAAAAGAATTGGAATGAAAACAGTGAGACAATTCATCTTGAAACAAGGTGAAAGAACAGAAAACGCACGTAGAAGAAAGACGGAAGAATAACAAAATTACAAACCAAAATCCTCAACCAAAAAATAAAACCAACCCACCCTCACACAAACAAACGAACAGAATAGAGAAGATAGCAGAAACACAATCAAAGCAAATTCACAGAAACAAACTGCTTCCACCACCACCAGCTCTCTCAAGACCAAAATAATAAACAACTAAAACTAAAAACTACATTTTAACAAAGAAAAGCTCCTAACACCTTCGTCTCTACCCTCACCATAAAGACTTACAGAGCCAAGCCAACAATAAAACAAACATTGTCCAAAACCAAACAGGTCTCAAGAGGGAAATTATCAGCACGAAAAAACAATACAAAACACAGATGCTAAAATCAAAATGCAGGTGTGTGTGTGTGGGGAGGGAGAGGGAAGGGGGGGGGGGGGGGGAGGGCGCGAGACCAAAAGACAGGAGAAAAGAGAGAGAAAGATCAAACAAAAAGAAAAAGAAATAGAGATAAAAGGGTTATCTTAGGGGAAAAAAACGACTCCAACTAAGGGACAATATCGACATGTCTGAAATTCCAGAGGTGGTGGGAGCAAAGCAACCAAGATGTAGTTATAGTGCTATTAGCAGAGGAGAGAAGAGAGAGAGAGAGAGAGAGAGAGAGAGAGAGAGAGAGAGAGAGAAAAGAGAGAGAGAGAGAGAGGGAGAGAGAGAGAGAGAGAGGAAAGAGAGAGAGAAGAGAGAGAGAGAGAGAGAGAGAGAGAGCGGGGGGGGGGGGGGGAGAGATTGAGAGACAGATAGACAGAGACAGAAAAATAGAGAGAGGATGGATAATAGAGAGGCGGGGTGAAAAGAGACAGAGACACAGAGACAGGACAGAGAAATAGAGAGAGGGTGGAGAGAGAGGCGGGATGAACAGAGAGAGAGAGAGAGAGAGAGAGAGAGAGAGAGGAGAGAGAGAGAGAGAAAGAGAAGAGAGAGAGAGAGAGAAGAGAGAGAGAGGGAAAGGGAGGGAGAGGGTGGGGGTGGGGAGAGGGGGTAGAGATAGAGTGAGGGGCGAGCGAGAGAGAGAGAGAGAGAAACAAAGTGAGGGAGGGATAGAGAAACAGAAGAGAGGTAGAGAGAGAGAGGAGAGGGGGGGAGAGAGGGAGTGGAGAGAGAGAGAAGGGGGATGGAGAGAGAGTGGAGGTGGGGAGAGAGAGAGAGAGAAGAAGACAGACAGACAGACAGACAGACAGACAGACAGATAGAGACACACAGAGAGTCAGAGACAGAGATAGAGTCAGGGACAGACAGACAGACAGACAGAAAAAACAGTTAGACTGGGACAAACGAGAGGAAGATAACAAAAAAGAACTTTTCTTATTTCCTGAGCACATACAGAGACAGAAAGAAAATCTAACATCCCAATTTTCAAAGTAAAACTCCAAACTCCAAACTTCAAAGAGAATCCTGAGAATAATAAAAAAAAAACCCCACTCCAAATCGAAAAAAAAACCCACACAAAGAATGACAGATTGCCTTGAGGGAAACATAGAAAGAAAAAAAAACTTGGGAAAAAAAAGAAAAAAAAGCGATAACCAGAGCCCCGACTCCATAGGGAAAATTCAAATGAAAACAAAGATGCACTTTCATCTCTGCACAGTTAGGAATAAAGAAACAGAAGGAAAGAAAAAAAAGAAACCGCGGACAAATAAAAGAAGATGTATAAAAACAAAAACAAAAAAAGGGAAAAAAAAGAGAAACCTAAAGGACAAAAATAATGATGTAAAGCAAAACATCTAACCAACAACAACAACAACAACGTACACACAATAATACAAACCAGAAGAAAAAGGAAAGAATTAAACAAAAACAAAAAACAAAAAAAGCAAGCATCTTTTCCCAAAACGCTCTTTAAAAACAAAAAGCCGCATATATAAAAGGAACACACATACACATGCATGCGATTACGCGCGCAGAGAGGCAGAGAGACAGAGAGAGAGAGAGAGAGAGAGAGAGAGAGAGAGAGGAGAGAGAGAGAGAGAGAGAGAGAGAGAGAGTGAGAGAGACGACAGACAGACAGACAGACAGAGACAGACAGACAGAGAGAGATAGAGAGAGAAACATAGAGAGAGACAGAGAGACAGAGAGAGATAGAGAGAGAAACATAGAGAGAGACAGAGACAGCCAGAGACACGGACAAAGACAGAGACAGACAGACAGACAGAGAGGGGAGAGAGAGGAGAGAGGAGAGAGAGAGAGATGAGAGAGAGAGAGAGAGAGAGAGAGAGAGAGAGAGAGAGAGAGAAAGAGAGAGAGGAGTGAGAGGAGAAAGAGAGAGAGAGAGCGAGAAAGCGAGAGAGGAGCACAGAGAGGCAAATTATCACAAAGAAGAGATGGAGAGACCAGGAATCGGGAGGAGAAGATAAAGACGAAAGAAAAACACCACGAAAACAAAAACCAACACAACGACCAAAATAAGAAAAGGGCCAGGGATGAGGGGAAAAAAGCCCACAGAAATAGAAGGAACAAAACAGAGGTAATCGCAAGTAATTGCGTTTTCCAAACAGCGGACTGTATTGACATATCTGAAATTCCAGAGACGCTACAAGCCTGGCAGGTAAGATGTAGTTATAGTGCTGTTAGCGAGCGAGCGCGCGCGTGCACGCACGCATGCACGCACACGTATACACGCACCCGCACGCACACATGCCCACAGCACAAATACACACAAACACAAGCACACACACACACATTCATAGACACACACACAATCACATACACGCACACACACACACACAACACACACAAAAACACAATCATACACATATACACAAATACACACACACACACACGTACATACACACACTCACACACACACACACACACACACAACACACATACACACACACACACACACACACACACACACTTCCCGGAAAGATAGATATCTAAGACAGATGCAGAACACAAAGAAGAAAGAAAGACGAAAACAGATAGACAAAGATAACGATAGAGAGATCGGCACTGACAGAAAAGCAACAAACTGATAGACAGACAGACAAACAGACAGGAAGACAGACAGGCAGGCAGACATGTACAAAGGAGGAAATAGACATGCATGCATGCATACCGCACACAAAACAGCCAAAGGGGAAGACAAAACAACAAAAGAGAAATAAGATGCAAAGTGCAAAAAAGAAAACAGTTTGAAAAGAAAAATAGAAAGTTAAAAACTGAAATAACCCCAAGCTTAAAACAACTAGTGAGAGAATGGAAGCTAAAGAACGATCTATTTTACACAGACAGATACACAGTACACACAGAAAACACACATGCACGCGCACGCGCCGCACACACACACACCACACACGCCAAAAACACGCACGCACGCACACAATTGTTCATGACACACACACACACACACACACACACACACACACACCACACACACACACACGTACACGCGCACACACAAAGATATCCTCGCAAAGAACGAACACACACAAATGCACACAATATGCGCGCGCGCGCACACACACACACTCTATCTCTCTATCTTCTTTACACACACGAGCGCGCGCGACACACACACACACACACCACACACACAAAACACACACGCGCGCGCGTGCGCGCGTATCATTAAGAATAAAAGCACATACAAAAAATAAGACACTGCCAAGAGGGAGAGAGAGCGAAAAGCCATTTAAGGAAAAAGAGGCCAGACAATAGTCTTTACTGAAAGCTCTGTAATTCCAGACACACCACCCTCAGAGAGAGAGAGAAAAGAGAAGATAAAAGAGAGGGGGAGAGAAGAGAGAGAGAGAGAGAGGGATGAGAGAGAGAGAAGAGAGAGAGAGAGAGAGAGAGAGAGAGAGAGAGAGAGAAAGAGAGCGAGAGAGAAAGAGAGCGAGAGCGAGAGAGAGAGCGAGATAGAGAGAGAGAGCGAGAGAGAGAGAGCGAGATAGAGAGAGAGAGCGAGGAGAGAGAGAGTGAGAGAGGGAGAGACGGAGAGAGAGAGAGAGAGAGTGACAGAGAGACAGACAGAGACAGAGGCAGCAGAGAGGACAGACAGAACAGACACACAGGCACAGACACAGACACAGATAAACAGACACAGAAACACAGACATAGACACACAGACATAGACACACATACACAAACACACACACACAAACAGACACACAGACAGACGACACAGACAGACAGAGAGAAAGCCAAAGGCAGAGGCAGGCAGACAGACAGACAGACAGACAAGCAGAGACAGCAAAAGCATTAAGAGGAAAATGTCCCTCGAGCAAAATGAAAATAAATGGATAGCCTTCTAAAGAAAACAGTTGTAGGAGGGGGGGAGAGAGGATGGTAATAATAATAATAATAATAATAATAATGTATGGAATTTATATAGCGCTGAATCTTGTAAAGCAACAAATCAAAGCGCTCAGATTTGAATTCGGGCTGCTCTCCCCGGGGAGAGCGGGAGAACGCGTCGCCACTTAGCGCTGCGCCACCCTTTCACCCTTTTTTTTTTTTTTTTTTTTTTTTTTTTTGCAGCTGTATTTGTTTCCCTATCAGAGTGGCTTTTTTTAAGAATTTTGCCCGGGACAACTCTCTTGTTGCCCTGGGTTTTTTTACGTGCGCTAAAAAATTACGTGTAACAAAACGGGACCTCGGGTTTATGTCTCATCGAAAGACTTTGCGCCCAGAACACCCCTCATGGTCTAATGGATGGGGGAAAAATTTTCCCGGTCCCAAAAGGGGTACGAAACCCCCGCACACTTCAGACCGGACTTTTCGCTTTCTAGACAGGCGCGTTACCTCTAGACACGATCCATTTCCAGGGTTAATGGGGGGTGGGATGGCCGGGGTAGCGATGGGGGGGGGGGGGGGGGGGGGCCTGAGGGTGGAATAGAACAAAGGACAGAATTCATTCGAACAGAGAGAGAGAGCGACACTCAAATTTTGAAAAAAAAATAAAACTCCAAAAGAGCCCCCCCCCCCCTCTCCCCGTCATACACTTGAACCCCCTCCCCCATCCCCACACCCAACACAAAACAACAGAAAAGCAAAACAATAAAAACAAAACTAGATACATGAAAGATGTGAAGGTAATTAATGCATTGCTGGCTGCACTTTTTTTTAAAGCAGCAACAATAGCAGCAGCAGCAAAAACAATAATAACCATAACCACAACCATAACAACAAAATTAACACCTAGGACAAAAAAGGCTCCTCCTTGGAAACCCACCCCCCACTCCGAAAAGAATATATATTATATTATATATATTAATATAAAATTTATATATATAAAATATATATATATATTATATATATATTTATATATATATAATATTTTATATATATATTTATATACTTAATATATTTATTGTGTGTATGCATGTAGGTAGGTATGTGTATTCTTGTAAAAATATGAGAACTAAAAATGAATATTTATTAAGACATTATGACAAAACAGGAACACATTAACGAACAAATGGAACATGCAAGAACAAGTGCCACTGTCCCCTTCCCCTTCCACACCCTCCAACAAAAACCAAAACTAAAAATTAAAAAACCACATAAAAGATAACAAATTAAAAAAAACCCCCTTTTCCAACCCAAAAAAAAAAAAAAAAAAATTTAAACAAAAAAAAAAAACCCCCCAAAACGCCACCAGAAACCCCACAACACCCCCAAACCCCCACTCACGCCCCCCCACCACACCACCCCACCCCCCAAACGCAAACACAACACACGCGCGCGGGGCCGCCCCCCAAAACAACAAAAGGGAAAAATAATGCCTATGCCTTTAAAAACAAAAGGGCCTTTAAGGAAAGGCGCGGGAAGCTAATGAAAAAAGATTTAAAGCACCACACACGTCGCACGTATTATGCTATTGACAGTTTGCGCACACCCACGGGGAGGGAAAAAAGGGGAGAGGAGAGGAAAAGGGGGGGGAGAGGGGAAGAGAGAGAGAGGGGGGAGGGGGGGAAAGGGGGGAAAAAGAGAGAGAGAGAGAGAAAAGAGAGAGAGAGGGAGACAAAAACAAAAAATCAAATAATTATGAGCAGGGAAAAAATAAAACTCTGTAGAAGGGAAAAAAATTTGAATAAACTTACGAAGAAAAACCGACTTTCACATGCCCCACAAATCGGTAACACGAACTGGAAACCGAGAAACAGACAGCGGCGACAACAGACAAAGCAGACGGCGGCAAAAAGGGGACAGGGAGGCAACAAACAGAAAACCAAAAACAAAAAAAACAAAAAGACTGACGGATGCTAAAAGCAAAGGATGATAGACCCAAAAAAAAAGACAATTGAACCTTGGGGGAGCCAATTGCCAAAGTTTGCACGTTGCATGCTGGGGTTTGGGCCGTTACCTTCCAAATTGTGGTCAAGGAAACCCAATCTCCTACTAAAGGCGGATAAGATTTTAACTTGTGCACAAGATGTTCTTGTGTGTGTGTGGTGTGTGTGGGTGTGTGGGTGTGGTGTGTGTGTGTGTGTGTGTGTGTGTGTGTGTGTGTGTGTGTGTGTGTGTGTGTGTGTGTGTGTGTTGTGTGTGTGGTGTGTCGTGCTGTGTGTGTGTGTGTGTGTGTTGCCTACAGGACCTCAGTTCATCGTCTAATCATGTCTTTTCATTTCATCTGGCTTATATATATACTTCACGGAATAGCTCAGTGGACGGGATAGGATACCTCAGGGGTCACAGCATTCGCTTTTCCAAGCCAATGTTAAGAAGCGTCGAGCGTGGTTACCAAAGTGGATGGGTGACCGTTTGAGCGCCTTGGCTTCAGTACAGTCCCCCAGTTCATTCACCCAGCTGTAAATGGGTATCTGCTCTCTCTAGGGTGAGGGGAGGTAAAGCAGCAGCGAGGGAGAGGAGATGGGCGCCGCCCTCAATATGCTGGCCCCTAGAGAAGCTGAGGTTTCTGATGCCTCGCTCCCTTACGACTACATAGGTTATGGGACACCTGTACCTTTACTTTACCTTCTACCCCACCGATCACAAGGCTATGTCAGGGCTACCACCCTAGTTACTTTCAGTAATTGCAATAACAAAAACCTCAAGTTCAAAAACAACACAATCGAATCCCTTCAAATATTTAATCTGAGAACAACAACAACAACGACGACGACAACAACAACGACGACGACAGAAAGCAAAACGCATTAAAATAACAAATTACCGTAATTGTTTCATTCCTTAAGGTCTATAAAAACAGGCCACATTGAGAATGCTAGCCCTCCAGCTTGATTTATCACTATCGGGTTACAGCAGAGCGTATAAAGGATAATGAGCACTTCTCTATACAAACGGGTTCATAAGGAAAACTCCATTAGAGCAAACAGCACTGCAGAATGGACACCCCGTCATCATCCCCGTGTTTACGATATCACTACCCAGTCGCTAGAACAAAAACAATGCAGGCATAATGCCACATAATGTGTTATTGTCATTATATAAAAAAAAAATCAGATATTCATAGAATTCGCTTGAAAAAGGCACACACACAAAATAATTCAGCAAGAGAAATGATAGAAAGGTAAGGAGCAAAACATACATGGACAAAAAGAGTTGTAGAAAAGAGGAAATTTCTATCACAGAATTTCCAGAATATGGAGATGTTATTTGTGCTGAAAGAGTCCCTGGTATCTCCACAAGGGATTGTCCTCTAATCCACAAGATCATCGAGGGAATTAACTAGTACACATCTCAACTCCAGAGGAAACAGAAATACCCTTGAACAGATTCCTTAGCAGAGATCAGAACCCTGGCCTTCAGTTATCGTGAGATCACGAGGTTGATGCCCTAGCCATGTCTGTTTAAAAAGGGTAATGGTAACGGTGTCCTTTAACCTATGTGGTCGTAGGGGAGCGAGGCATCAGAAACCTCGGCTTTTCCAGGGGGCCAGCATATTGAGGGCGGCGCACATCTCCTCTCCCTCGCTGCTTTACCTTTCCTGACCCTAAAGAGGCAGGCAACCATTTACAGCTTTACAGCTGGGTGCACTGGGGGGACTGTACTGAAACCAAGGCGCGCAAACGGTCACCCATCCGAGTGGTAGCCACGCTCGATGCTGCTTAACATTGGCTTGGCGAAAGCGAGTGTTCCGAACACTGAGCTATCCCATCCCTATTTAGCCCCCATAATATAAATGACCATTAACAATAACAGACAAGTACAAGAAAACAGGAAACTGTAACACCTTTACTTAATAATAAAAAAAGAAAACAAATAGCTAACTTGAAAACAAAAACAAGAAAGCAAAGCCCACGAGGACAACACTTTGAACAAAAGGTAGTCCAATAAAATTGCAGAGAAAAATATCCACACAAAAAAGCAATCATACCGAATCCTTTTCGAATTTCTTTCAAAAAGCCTTAGGGAAATTAAACGCTTGGCAAATGATCACTTAAAATACGCGTAAAGAATATTAATATATAAAAAACACCTGAAAGAACAGTAGAAAATACACATCCCCGCCAAAAAATAAATAAGTAAAAGGCAAAACCAAAAAGGTCAGTAAAATGAACGTGCAAAGAGAATAATAATCTCAGAATAAACGATGCCAAAGAAAAGCGTTTCGCTGAGAGGTCTCAGAACTACCCCCCCCCCCCCCCCCCCCCTAAAAAAGGCAGAAAGCTATAAAGCAGGAAACAATTATGATGCCTTCGCCAAAGAGCTGGAAACGGGCAACAACAAAAAATGCCAGCAATAGCCCGAAAGCTAAAGAAAAAAGAATAGATATAAAAAAAAAGTTAAAAGAGCGAGTATAACTCATTCTTAATAAGCTGTTCCAGTCAGTTTTTAGGGATCTCTTTTCAGTTACAAGAACAAAGAAAGTAGAACGCTCTCTCTCTCTCTCTCTCTCTCTCTCTCTCTCTCTCTCTCTCTCTCTCTCTCTCTCTCTCTCTCTCTCTCTCTCTCTCTTCACTCTCTCTCTCTCTCTTTCTCACTCTTGCTCTTCTCGTCTCTGTCTGTCTGTCTGTCTGTCTGTCTGTCTGTCTCTCTCTCTCTCTCTCTCTCTCTCTCTCTCTCTCTTCTTGCTCGTTCGCTTTCTCTCTCACGTACGCACGCACGCACACAAAACACGCACACACAACAACACACACACAATTACAAAAAAGAGCAAATACAAGAACAATGCACACCTAGCTAAAAGGCAGAGACAGGAAAACCGTCAATTTGAGCAGAACGCTGCCAAACAATGGTCTTCAATGACAGGCACCCTGTAATTCCACAGTTGAGAGCAGTGTGGAGAAAGAGAGAGAGAGAGAGAGAGAGAGAGAGAGAGAGAGAGACAGACAGACAGACAGACAGATAGAGAGAGTGAGAGACAGACAGACAGACAAAGAGGCATAGACAGACAGAGGACAAAAGGACAGAGACAGACGTAGATAGAAAGCAGACCAACAGTTTATTATTTACTTTTTAATCGAGGATAATCGAAAAAGCATTATGGCTTTTTACGTGAAATCCCGTGTGTAGCGGTTTTGTAAATGATGTCATCTGTTCCAACCGCGTACAATGGCCTACTCTTACGAAAAGCTGAACAGGATTTAACGTGTGCGCAAGATGTTCTGCGTGCGTTCGCACACGGGACCTCGGTTTATAGTCACATCCGAAGGACTTTTGGGGGAGAGTGGAGTCTTGCACTGATGTTAACTCCAGGGGAAAATATCGCCTTGAACGAGAATCGAACCCGAGCTAAGTTAGACAGTGAGACAGATAGACAGACAGACACAGAGAGAGACAGAGAAAGACAGAGAGAGACAGAGAAAGCAGACAAAGACAGACAGTGACAGAGAAAGACAGGCAGACAGAGACAGAGAAAGACAGACATAGACAAAGAAAGACAGACAGAGACAGACAGACAGAGACAGAGAAAGACAGACAGACAGAGACAGAAACAGCGATTGACAGGATGAGTATATCTCTCTAAAAGTAAACACGGATAGAACCCCTGTAGGTTGGGGTTCCACAGGGAGTTAAAATACCTTTGCTTGAAAGGATGGAAAAGGGAGAAAAACACTGACTGACAGAACCAACAAGTACGTATAAAACACAAATAACAAACAAACGATGACAATGAAACTAATCACCCTCCAACAACAACAAACAAAGAAAGAAAGCAACATGGCGGATGGTCTGCTGAGTCTTAGAAGTTTATTTCAGATTAAAAAAACAATAAAGCGACCGAAAACAAAAAAATAACCAAACAATAACACAAAAATTCCACAAGAAAAACACAAACCAAAGCACAGGGACGAAAAACATGCAATGCAGATATTAAGTTACAAAGTTTAAATCAAAACACAATACAAGTTTAACGAAATAAGATTTTGTTTTAAAAACAACAGCCACAGAGCGGAAAACACAAAGGATGGAGATATAGCTTCACAGACTATACCACTCTCACGAAAAAGCATAGAAAAAACAAATTTTCAAAAATGTAAAAAGCAAAAACCACGTGAAGGAAAAAGAAAAATAAGGAACCATAGAAAAAGAAGCTTTAAAAAAAAAAGAAGAATCACTTTACAATCACACTCCATATCAAAGTCAAAGAGAAAAAGCCATACCAAGGAGATACATTCTAAAAAAATAATATCCAAAAATGCCGTCAGGTTTCCAAGTGAAACAAAAAGCCTTTTAAGCAAAATTGTCAAAACGAAAAACCTAAAGAGGAAAATGCTTAGAAAAAAGTATTTATAGATACCTTTGATATGTAAAAACAACAAGCTAAAACCGAGAAAGCTGAAAATATCGAAACAGTCATGTTGTCATGAATAAAAGGATAGAAATAGGAAAACTGCTTGCAGTTGCTAGACACACGGACAGTAGAAACGAGGGTTCTGAACCATTCCAAAAGTATGCATAGTGACATGTGCCTAAAGACGATGTGTGCTGGAAACAGAAGAAAAAGTAACTTAGCTAACACAAACATCGCCTGTACGCATACGTTTACACACACCTACATACATACCCTACATATGTTATCTATCTATGTATGTATGTATCTATGTATGCATGTATGTATTATATATATATATATATATATATATAATATATATATATATATATATATATATATATATATATCAGAAAGTCAGAGACGGATACAGAGAGAGAGAGAGAGAGAAGAGAGAGAGAGAGGTCACAACATTAACAAAAAAAACCCATATTTTAAAAATAAAAGCCAGCTTCAATGAAAACGAAACAAGAAATAAAACTGGTTCTCTACAAAAACATTAGAAATTCTAACGATATAATTTCCATCAATATTTCAAGAAGAACAAAACGAGAGCTAGAGACACAAACACAAATGTCAAAACTCAATTACCTACCCCCCACCCCCACCCCCCAAAAAAAAGAAAAAGAAATCATGCAGACAAACAATATAAAATGAAAGACGAAAAAGCACACTACATCTACTTGAAAACAGTGAGTGGCAGCTAATTTACATGGTGGAAAAGGTGGAAAACTTCCCTAATAAAATAACTAAACTGGAAGAAAAAGAGAAAGTAGCTGACAGAATCTGCTTCACGGCAGTAGAAAGACATAACACTGTGAGGGGGGGAGGAGGGGGGGGGGGGGGGGAGGGAGGGAGGGGGGATAATAGTACCAGAGAACGCTTTGACGTTTGTTTTGAATTTTAAATACAAGGGCAGACTGGGAAGTGACAGACTGACAGAAAAAATAAAAAATCACATCAAACACTTGCAGGAGTAGAAAAATATTAATCGAGAGCAGCGGTAGCCCTCACCCCCCCACCCACACCCCTCCACAACCCGCCGCCATGAAAAAATAATTACGCAATAAAAATAGATCGTGTCAATCAAATTCAAGTTATCCAAGAAAATACTGTGTTATGTGCCCAGTTGACTCCCCGGTAATTTCAACAAGAAAAGAAACGAAAAAGTAAAATAACAGGAGCTGGTGTAAGCTGAGTAGATCAGCGAAGTCAGTTTGCTTAAAGGCAGACAGTGAGACAGACAGACAGACAGACAGACAGACAAACAGACAGGTAAACAGGCAGGCAGCAGACAGACAGACGGGCAGAATTGGCATAGGTATTTTTAAACGATAAAAGCTACCTCACGAGCAAGGAAAGAAAACATTAGAAAATCTAGCGGCTTAAGTTACTGTCTCCAGATCAAACACAAATGTAAGTTGTGTCTCTAGATCAATTAGTGATGTTTTCTAGGAAACAAAAATCCTTGAACAAAAAGAGCTCGGGAACAAAATATATCAAAATACAATGCTAAAAAACAACAAAACAAAAAGTGACTTAAAAAAAAAAGCATGCAGACCAATAACCGAACGAAAGGCAAAAAAGCATACGACAGTAGAGGTGTGTGTGTGGATGTGTGTGTGTGTGTGTGTGTGTGTGGTGTGTGTGTGTGTGTGTGTGTGTGTCTGTGTCTGTGTCTGTGTCTGTAGAAACAGTTCGCGTACGTTACAGATAAGCTACTGAGGGAGGAAAAAACCTAAAAAGCTTACGTAATAAAAAGATCAGAACAGAAAAATTGCCAAAAGACATAACAGCTCAGCGGTAGAAATAAATAAAGCTGTAACAAAATATGTCCACACACTCTTTTGTACCATCTGGAAATAAACTCTTGACTAGACTTGACCTGGCTTTTCTTATCTAAGAGTTCTAAACGCAATGACAGGCTGATGAGCGACAAGGGGATAGACAAGGAAAAAACCCTGTTACAATCCAAAATAAGCATAAACTGGGAGAAGAAAAACAACAACATAGTTATCACGAGTAGCTGTACCTAAGGAAAGATGGGTTCCACCAGATTTCATTTGCCCAAGGACATGGCCTGAAAACTTCAGCGCATGCAGCGCCCTAATGACCCCTTAAGGGCTTACAGGAGGGAACAGAGAGAAGGGCAGAGCTGCTGGAAACATTAACAGTTTATCAGTTGCGTTTGGTTTTTGCTTGATTGTTTGTTTT
>CM054144.1:32975412-32987912 GCA_028751875.1 Rapana venosa
TGTTCTTGTTGCTGCTGTAGCTGCTGCTGATGCTGTTGCTGATGTTGTTGTTGTTGCAGGCTTCTGTTGCTGCTGCTGATGTTGTTGTTGCTGTTGTTGTTGCTTCTGCTGCTGCTGATTACGTTGCTGTTGTTGTTGCTGCTGCTGCTGCTGTTGTTGTTGCTGCTGCTGCTGCTGATGTTGTTGTTGCAGCTGATGTTGTTGTTGTTGCTGCTGCTGATGTTGTTGTTGTTGCTGCTGCTGATGATGATGATGTTGTTGTTGCTGCTGATGTTGTTGTTGCTGCTGCTGTTGCTGTTGTTGTTGCTGCTGCTGTTGCTGTTGTTGTTGCAAGCTGCTGTTGTTGCGCATTCTTCCACCTCGACACCTTTAAGGGCACCCACAATGTGTCTTCCGACTCACTCATCCAGCTTGGAAATCAATATCAGAATGGAAATACTCATCGAAGGCAAAGTTTTGCGTGTACGACTCTTGTCAAGTACTTCCTTACATAGGCACGCATACTCCGACTTCAGAGGACATTGTTTTTCTTCTCTTTTAAGGGATGATACTGTAGGTAGTTATACCTATGATTGTGTTTGTTACTGCGGAAGACCAATCTCAACATGGCATGGTGACGACGACGATAGTGCAGTGATGACGATAGTGATGATGATTGCAACAACGATTTCGCAAAGAATAATAATAATAATAATAAAAGATGAAGATTATGATCAAGAATAAACAAATAAAAATGATGAGTTATATGTATTATGTGAACTTGTTTTCTGTTTAGATTTTTGTGTTCATGTTATTTTATACTGCGCCTTTAATTTCTAAACTCATTCACTGACCTTTGTGTTGTGTGCATAGTGTTTACTATACATCTGACCCCTACTCCTAAAGTCATCTTGTCACTACGTAAACTATTATGAGATTCAATTGTCAACTGCAGCAAATGTTCATTAATCAAGTACTCACGTTTGTCAGGTTACCACCACCCCCCCCCCACCCACCCACCACCCATAAAATAAAGTAGCGAGCTATCTGATTCATCTTCCTCACAAAGCAGCAGATGAAAAGAATATCCAAGAAAGAAATATATAAAGAAAAGGAAAATTACTACCAAAAAAAAATCCCCCCCCAAAAAAAAAAACACCAAAAACCAACACAAAAGTAGCAAAACCCAGCAGGGATTTTATTTTATATTATTTTTATTTTATTTAATTTTTTAAAATGAAGATAATAAATAAGATTATTTTTTTTACATATTTTAAATATTTTTTTTAATTTTTTTTATCGGTTCCAACACGGCAAAACACCAAATGGCCCTTCTTACGAATGCGGAAAAAGTTTAACGTGTGTTTCGGAATTTTTTTTCGTTGCCCGGTTTCGAAAAAACAAAACGGGGCCTCGGGTTATTTTTATAGTCTCATCCGAAGGACTTTTGGGGAGAGTGTGGTAGCCACATTGTTAACCATAGCCCAAACTGGCTTAAGAATACGAGCACATACAGTTTCAACAAAGACTGCAACACAAAAAACAAACAAAACAAACAAGTATAAAAAAATTTAAACCCCTCAAACAGAAAAACTTTAACTAGACAATTAAAGTCAGTTCCTTCACTCCCCCCCCCCCCCTCGCCATCCCCAGCGCCCCCCCCCCCCCATCCCCCCACCCCACCCCACCCCTCTTCCAATTTTTTCAAACTGAAGAAAAGAAGTGAAGGAAAAGCAATGCACCATGCTAATGACATACTATAAAAGCTACAACTCAAATAAAACTAAAAGCAAAAGAAACAAGACAAAAAGCATGTCAAGGCCCGCCTAGAAAACAATATTTAAAACTAAATAAGAAACAAAAAATACACCAAGATGTTTTGAAACAGGAACGGGAAAACAAGAGAAAGGAAAGGAACAAAAAAGAAAATAAGCAAAAAGACCTTTGACAGAAAAAGGAAAGAGGAAGCGACAGGAAAGGCTGTAAACATGCAAGAAATGTGTCTATGGAAAAAATACTAGAAGCAGCAGAGAACTGGCACTGCAATGCAGGCAAACTGACATAGTATCATACATCCAGAAACACGCACGCTTGTGCGAACACGCTTGCACACACACACACACACACACACACACACACACACACACACACACACACCAAAACACACACACAACACACACCCCACACGCACACACCACACACACACACACACACACACACACACACGCTTGCACACACACACACACAACATTTATTATTTATATATATTTATTTGTTTTTTGTTTTTGTTTTGTTTGTTTTTGGGGGTTTTTTTCCACAAAATACCAACACTGATGCTATTTCTTAACCTTTTCTCCTTCCACTCCTTCCTCTCACTTCTTTAACTTCCCTTACACTTTCTATTTCCCTCGTCTAATATCACTCTGAGTGAACAGACGTTAAATTGAAGACAACAATATATATATATATATAATATATATATTATATATATACGCGCGCGCGCGCGCGCGCACAAGCAAAGAAACACACACGCACCTAAGCACAAACTCACGCACTCACGCGCGTACACACATCGCACACACCCAAACAAACAAACAATCACACACGCACACAAGCACAAAACTCCCGCACGCACGCACACACGCACATACACACACACGCATATACACACGTACCTACACAAACACACACACACACATACGCACACACGCACACACACACACACACACTTCACACACACTTCACACACACACACACATACACACGTACCTACACACACACACACACACACACACACACACACACACACAAAATATCACTAAAATAATAATTACGATTTATTTGATATTACAGAAAACCATTTTTTTGCTTCGTATCATCGACGCCACTGCGATCAGAACTACACAGACTTTAAACAGTTCCGTCACCAATAATTATTGATCCTTTCCATCGATTCTTCTAGACCGATTTTTTTTTTGGTCTCAGCCTTTGCATGTAGCTCTGAAACCAATAATTGATCTTTTTCCAATCGATCCTTATATGGGGCGCCGTTCCAAGCCACGCAGGAAGCTGAGCTGTCAGGAGTTACACACAAGGGCACTCCAACACAGTTTGGTTTCGTTTAGTTGTTGTTGTGTTGTTGTTTTGTATTGTTTTGTTTTGTTTTGTTTTGTTCTGTTTTTGTTCTCTCTCTCTCTCTCTCTTCTCTCTCTTCTCTGTCTCTCTCTCTCTTCTCTCTCTTCTCTCTCTCTCTCTCTCTCTCTCTCTCTCTCTCTCTCTCTCTCTCTCTCTCTCTCTTCTCTTTCTTCTTCTGTCTTTTCTCCTCCTACTCTCTCGTTTACTTCTCTCTCTCTCTCTCTCTCTCTCTCTTCTCCTCTCTCTTCTCTCTCTCTTCTCTCTCTCTCTCTCTCTCTCTCTCTCTCTCTCTCTCTCTCTCTCTCTCTCTCTCTCTCTCTCTCCTCTGTTTTCATAGACTTTTCCCTAATCTCGTTATTCTTCTTTCTCTCTCTCTCTCTCTCTCTCTCTCTCTCTCTCTCTCTCTCTCTCTCTCTCTCTCTCTCTCTCTCTCTCTCTCTCTCTTCCTTATCCTCTCTTTTTCATAGACTTTCCCGTAATCTTTTTGCTTATGTATCTCTCTCTCTTATTCTTATTTCATGATTTTCCGTAATCTTGGTTCTTGTTTATCTTCTTTCTCGGCTTCAACAAGAAAGAGTTGATACCAACCAGAAAATCTATACATCCAGATAAAACACGTGGGTGCAGGAAACACAACACCAAAACAAACCCCAAAACAAACAAATAAGCAAGCTAACTCTACCACCATTACAATACTCCCCTGCCCACACTCCCCCCCCCCCCTACCCCCTCCCATAAAAAAAGCACAAAATCGAACAAATACAGAAAAAAGACACCAGAAATCAAAACAGAACAACAACAACATTTACAAACAGGAAAAACAACAACAACTGCAACAAAAAATACAGAAAAAGAGACACCAGAAACCAAACAACAACAAAACAACAGTAACAAACAACAGCAATAACAAAAACAACACCAACTTGCAACAACAACAACAACAACAAACCAAGAAAGCACACACAAAATACAAACACAAAATAGCGTTGACATATATATATATTTTTCTTAATCCCTGGGTCACTGTCTGACGACGATCCAGCCAGGTTGCACCTGTAGCGTCTTTTTATAGGCTGGCTGGAATGACTTTTATGTCGTCTGGCCAAAGGGAGTTAACGTGGTTCTCCCCTACTACCTCTTTCTTGTCTCCTGGTGTGGCTTACCTAATGCATCTTCCTTCTTCTTCTTCTTTTTCTTCTTCTTCTTCTTCTTCTTCTTCTTCTTCTTCTTCTTCTTCTGCTTCTTTTTCTCCTTCGTCTTCTTCTTCTTCTTCTTCTTCTTCTTCTTCTTCTTCTTCTGCTTCTTCTTCTTCTTCTTCTTCTTCTTCTTCTTCTTCTTCTTCTTCTTCTTCTTCTTCTTCTTCTTCTTCTTCTTCGTCGTCGTCGTCGTCGTCTCGTCATCTTCTTCTTCTTCTTCTTCTTCTTCTTCTTCTTTCTTCTTCTTCTTCTTCTTCTTCTTCTTCTTCTTCTTCTTCTGGTCTAGTTTTTCTGCATTGATTTGCTCTGTGTTCTGGGTTTTTTTTCTTCTCTTTTCCTGTTTTCTTCGGAATCAGACACAGCAGGAGAACTGAAGAATGTTTAGAAAGAGAACAGTTTAGTGAGTGAAAGAGAAAGGAAGGGAGAATAAAGAAGAGAGAGAGTGGGGGGGGATGGGGAGGAAGAAAGACAGACAGACACAGACACAGACAGACAGAGACAGAGAGAGACGGAGACAAAGACAGATACGGAGACGGAGGAGAAAGAAATACAGGTAGGCAAACAAGCAAAAACGTTAAAAAAACAAATACAAAAAAAAGACCCCAAATACAAGAAGACACTGAAGACACAGAGAGATACATATATACATATATCAATAGACACAGAAAGAGATAAGTAGTGAAGCAAATGAGAAAGAACATGCACACACGTGTGTACACACGCACGCACGCGCGCACACACACACACAAATACACAAATACACACAAACTGAAGAAAGAGATATTAGGTTAAATACATCAAGAGGAATAGAGAGAGAGCATGCACCAGGCAGGTGAAAACTGTAGAATTGTTTCCAATGCATAACCTTGTAAAGAAGTTTATATTGTATTCCAGAGTAGAAAGGGCAGGCAAAAACAACAACAACAACAACAACAACAACGACGACAACACAAAGAAAAACCTTACAAAACACACACCCCCCCCAAAAAAACAAAATAAAACTAAAGCACACATCTCAGCCACTCACTCTCTGGTGGTGGCTATAGGTGCAGTGGGAGTTCACGCGCTGGCGGAAATGACGTTATCTGATTTGGAACCAATCAAGTTTCAGCATGTCGTCGGGCCCGGATGTTGGCCAAGTGGTTCTCTCCCTGCTCTCTCTCTCTCTCTCCCTCGTGCTCTCTTAGCTCCTGTGTGCCGTGGTCTGTCTACTCCATCTTCTTTCTTTCTCCCTGGTCTAGTTCATTTTGATCGATTTTTCTTGGACTGTTCTGTTCTGTTGTGTTCTTTTTTTTTACCCCCTGCCGTCTACGGAAGAAAGATCGACAGGAGGAGAAGTGAAAGTTAGGAGACAAAACAGAAAGCTGGGACATGGAAAGGAGTGAAGAGGGAAGGAGGGGGGGGGGGTGAAGGACAGGAATGGAGAAAGGAGGGAAGGGAGAGAGAGAGAGAGAGAAGGAGAGAGAGAGAGAGAGAGAGAGAGAGAGAGAGTGAGATGAAGAATGACAAGACAATGACAAATTCTTTTATTTCGAGGATAATGAGGTAAGGACGATGGCTTTTACATCAGTCCCCCGTAGGGATAAGCTAATATAACCAATACTCATACGGAGAGAGAGAGAGAGAGAGAGAGCGAGAGAGAGAGAGAGAGACAGACAGACGACAGACAGAGACAGAGATAGAGAGACCATATGACGAGATACTTAGATAGAGGCAACAACAGAGAAAGACAGAGACAGAGACATACAAAGAGGTGGGAAGAGAGAGTAGAGACAGGAGACAGAATCGAGGATTAAAAGCACAGACAGAACAATGGAGGCAGAGATAGAGTAGAAAGTCAAAGGAAGAACGAAGACAGAGAGAAGAAGAGGAGAGAGAATGAGAGAAGAGGAGAAGAGAGAGAAGAGAGAGAGAGAGAGAGAGAGAGAAGAGAAGAGAGAGAAGACAGATAGAGACAGACATAAAGTGACAGAGAGACAGAGAGACACAGATAGAGACATAGAGAGAGGGACAGAGAGACAGTGGGCCAATAAAAATAAAGCGGAGTCGTTCCTTATACTTATGTTATTCTGTAGTAAGATTTGATATGTATTGCATGGGAGAAAAGTCCAGCTAAACGAATAAAGATACAGAACCAAAAGAAAACAAAACCCAATACAAAACAACACAAAACAACAACAAAAAACGTAAACATACTTCTTCTTCTGAGCCATTCTACAGGTGACAGCTCTGCTTGGACTGCAATGTGATTTACCCACAGGAGGAAATGACGTTATCTGATTTTGGAACCAATCAAGTTTCAGCATGGCGTCTGGCCGGATGTTGGCCAAGTGGTTCTCTCGCTGCTCTCCCTTGTGCTCCTGCCTCCTGTGAGCTGTCGTCTGTCTGCTCCATCTATCCTCTCTCTCTCTCTCTCTCTCTCTCTCTCTCTCTCTCTCTCTCTCTCTCTCTCTCTCTCTCTCTCTCTCTCTCTCTCTCTCTCTCTCTCTCTCTGGTCTTGTTCATTTGATCGAGTTTTATTCCTTTAATTGTTTCTCTTTTCTGTCTTCTTTGAAACCACAACAGTAGAAATCAAGACTAGGAGACAAATGGGGGAAAAAATACCAATTAAGACTGAATGCAAAGAAGAGAGAATGAGCGAGATAGAAAGTGTGAAACTATTTAGGAAGAAGGTTGGCTTAAAGAAAGAACGAAAGGAAAGAGAGAGGGAGAGGAAGGGAGTGACGGAGGGAGGGAGGTGAGATAGAGAGACAGACAGACAGAGAGAAGATGGTGATAGTTATGATGACAATAATGATAATCTTTATTAAAAAGAGACAGGAACAGAAGTAGAGACAGAGAGAAATGATGATGATGATATATTATGATGATGATCATAATCTTTATTTTGGAGTGAGAGAGGCAGAGAGGGAGAGAGACAGACAGACAGACAGACCGACAGACAGACCGATAGACAGACAGTGAAGGAGAGATAGAGACAGAGGCTGAGAGAGAGAAAGCACGTGTAATTAACGGGAGAACTGCACAAATGGCACTTTCTTGTTCATTTAAATCGGCTTAGTGAAGCAGAGAAAGAAAATCATGAATGCACCCCATTATCACGCCAGCAGTTTTAAATGTTACCCTATAATCCTAAATTATGCCAACGATGTCTCTCTGTCTGCCTACCTGCCTGTCTGCCTGTCTGCCTGTCTGTCTGTCTTTTCCCCTGCGTTCGCTGTGTCTCTTTATCTCTCTCTGTCAATCTGTCTATCTGCTGTCAGTTAGTCACTCAGTTTGTGTGTCTCTCTTTGGCCTCCACAACTCCCCGATTTTTTTTCTTCTTGCTCTTATTCTTGCTGAAATTGTTGGTGTTATTGTTGTTATTGTTGTTGTTGTTGTTCTTCTTCTTTCTCTTGTTCTTCTTGTTCTTGTTCTTGTTCTTGTTCTTCTTCTTGTTCTTCTTCTTCTTCTTCTTCTTCTTCTTCTTCTTCTTCTTCTTCTTCTTCTTCTTCTTCTTCTTCTTCTTCTTCTCTTCCTTCTTTTTCATCTCACTAAGTCTATCCTTTTTTATCGTGTTTTCTGTCTGTCTGTTTGTCTATGTTTGTCTCTGACTCCGTCTTTGTTTGTCAGTCTGCCTGTGTATCTGTGTCTCTATGTTTGTCTATCTCTCTCTGTGTCTCTGTCTGCCCATCTGTCTCTCTGTCTCTGTCTCTATCTCTCTCTGATCCTAACACACACACACACACACACACACACACACACACACACACACACACACACACACACACACCACGCACCACACCACACCACATACTTCACACTACATACGTAATTCGATCCCTTCCAAGAAAGAAGACAGGAGTGAAAGAAGAGATGAAGCACGCATTCTTCTTTTTCTTCTTGTTCTTCTTGTTCTTCTTGTTCTTCTTCTTCTTCTTGTTCTTCTTCTTCTTCTTCCTCTTCTTCGAAATCTCAGACAGCAACTATTGTTGTCTGTTATTATATCAGCAAAAACGCGTCATGCTGCCGTCAAGCACCCGACAAATCAGGCCCAGCGCATCCGTCTTCGGCATAAACGAGAATTGTTTTGGTTTTTTTCAAGTCTGCTCTGGAGAGAAAAAATAAGCCAGGAGAATGGACCAAGAAGGCAGAAAGAGACAAGGAGGAGATGACAGAAAGAAAAGGAACAAGGCAGAAACAAAGAGAGTGATAGAAAAGAGGGAATGTCTCGCACAGAATTTCCAGAACGTGGGGATGCTGTTTATACTGACAGACTCCCGGCATCCCCACGGAGGGACAGCATGCAGATGAGTCCAGAAACAACGCCAGGGGGTAAGGAAGGAGGATGACAAAATTGCCCAGACACTGTCCTCTGTTTGGCAGCCAGGAGGCGTGTGTGGTGTGTGTGTGTGTGTGTGTGTGTGTGTGTGTGTGTGTGTGTGTGTGTGTGTGTGTGTGTGTGTGTGTGTGTGTGTGTGTGTGTGTGTGTGTGTGTAGTGTGTGGTGTGTGTGTGTGTGTGTGTTATGTGTGTGTAGTGGTGTGGGTGGGTGTGTGTGTGGTTTGTGTGTGTTGTGTGTTGTGTAGTGTGTGTGTGGTGGTGGTGTGGTGTAGTGTGTGTGTGTGTAGTGTGTGTGTAGTGTGTATGTGTGTGTGTGTATGTGTGTAGTGTGTGTGTGTGTGTAGTGGGTGGAGTAGAGGGGTTGGCAGGTGAGAGGGAAGCGGGTCGAGGGGACTGTCATTCGCAGTGCCAAATAATACTAGTAATGAATGGAGGTTGTTTTGATTATTTATGTCGCGGAGATTGTGATTTAGAGTCTGTAAAGAGACGGGAGAGTGGTATGGTGCGGTATGCTGGCAGAATCAAGATGGACTTGCATGCCAGTCCAGAATATAAATACTTATAACATAAAATGATTAGTTTTATTATATTATATTAGGGAGATTTGTGATTTAGCAGTTGTAAAGAGAGAGGGGAGAGGGATGGGCGAGATCGGCAAGAATTACACAGATGATACTGGACAGATATGAATATATATAATATAAAATATACTAATATCTTGCTTATTATATATAAGAGAATGAAGAGATGAGACGAGACAGAGAGAGAGAAGAAGAGAAGAAACAGTCATGATACACAGGAGATTACAGACAGATTGGCAATCATATAAAGTGAAAGAGATATACCGAATCCATCTTGCTCTTCTATAATATAGATGATATTATCACACATACACACAGACACAGACAGACAGACAGACAGACACACTATTCAAAATTTAATTCTTTTCACCCCTTTTGAGGCATGAAGGATTACAAACGAACCTAACAGGAGAGCACACACACTCACATACACACACATCACTACACTACACTACATAACACCATATACACACAATACACTATACTACACTACACTACACTGTACTACACCACACACACAACACACACACACACAACACAACACAATACACACACACCACACACAATACAACACAACACAACATACACACTACACCACAACACACACACATACACACACACACACACACATTCACACACTACACACTACACACAACACTTCTCGATTCATCGAATTGTAATTTGATCCCCCCACAAAAAAGGACAGGGCATCAATCAACAATAACAGAAAGGAGATAGGAATGATGGAAACACTTTCTGAGTCCAGCAGAAGAAAAACTAACAGGAAAGAACGAGCTTCACATCAGTGGCCCAGACTATAGGCTTTGGTTGGGTGGAAGTGTCGGTGTGAGGGTGGTTAGGTGGTTGTGTGGGTGGTTGGGTGGTTGGATGGATTGGTGGTTGTGTGGGTGGTTGGGTGTGAGGGTGGTTGTGTGGGTGTGAGTGTGGTTGTGTGGGTGTGAGAGTGGTTGTGTGGGTGTGAGGGTGGTTGTGTGGGTGTGAGGGTGGTTGTGTGGGTGTGAGGGTGGTTGTGTGGGTGTGAGGGTGGTTGTGTGGATGTGAGGGTGGTTGTGTGGGTGTGAGGGTGGTTGTGTGGGTGTGAGGGTGGTTGTGTGGGTGTGAGGGTGGTTGGGTGGTTGTGTGGGTGTGAGGGTGGTTGTGTGGGTGTGAGGGTGGTTGTGTGGATGTGAGGGTGGTTGTGTGGGTGTGAGGGTGGTTGTGTGGGTGTGAGGGTGGTTGTGTGGATGTGAGGGTGGTTGTGTGGGTGTAGAGTGGTTGTGTGGGTGCGAGGGTGGTTGTGTGGGTGTGAGGGTGGTTGTGTGGGTGTGAGAGTGGTTGTGTGGGTGTGAGGGTGGTTGTGTGGGTGTGAGGGTGGTTGGGTGGTTGTGAGGGTGGTTGTGTGGGTGTGAGGGTGGTTGTGTGGGTGTGAGGGTGGTTGGGGGGTTTGTGTGGGTGTGAGGTGGTTGGATGGTTGGGTAGATGCGTTGGCATTAGGGAGGTTGGGTGGTTGTGTGTGGTGGTTATGTGGGTGTGAGGGTAGTTGGGCGGTTGTGTAGGTGTGAGGGAGGTTGGGTGGTTCTGTGAATGTGAGGGAGGTTGGGTGGTTGTGTGGGTGTGAGGGAGGTTGGGTGGTTGTGTGGGTGTGAGGGAGGTTGGGTGGTTGTGTGGGTGTGAGGGAGGTTGGGTGGTTGTGTGGGTGTGAGGGAGGTTGGGTGGTTGTGTGGGTGTGAGGGAGGTTGGGTGGTTGTGTGGGTGTGAGGGAGGTTGGGTGGTTGTGTGGGTGTGAGGGAGGTTGGGTGGTTGTGTGGGTGTGAGGGAGGTTGGGTGGTTTGTGGTTGGTGGTTTGTGGGTGTGAGGTTGGGTGGTTGTGTGGGTGTGAGGGAGGTTGTTGGTTGTGTGGGTGTGAGGGAGGTTGGGTGGTTGTGTGGGTGTGAGGGAGGTTGGTGGTTGTGTGGGCGTGAGGGAGGTTGGGTGGTTGTGTGGGTGTGAGGGAGGGTTGGGTGTGTTGTGTGGGGTGAGGGAGGTTGGGTGGTTGTGTGGGTGTGAGGGAGGTTGGGTGGTTGTGTGGGCGTGAGGGAGGGCTGGGTTGGTTGTGTGGGTGTGAGGGAGGTTGGGTGGTTGTGCTAGTGTGGGGGATGTTGGGTGGTTGTGTGGGTGTGAGGGTGGTTGGGTGGTTGGATGGAAGTGTGGGTGTGAGGGGGATTGTCAACTTTAGTCCTTGCTAGAATAAACCAACTGGTAACAAGAAGAAAAAAAAGAGAAAGAAGTAAAAAGAATATATACAGAAGGAAGGAAGGGAGGAAGCAAGGGATGAAGTGGAAAGGATTATAGAAAATTTAGAAAAGAGAGAGAGGGGGAGAGGGAGGAAGGGAGAAGAGGGGAGAGAGAGAGTGGGGAGGGAGAGAGAGGGGTGAGGGAAAGAGAGACAGACAGACAGACAGACAGACAGACAGGCAATACAGAGGACGAGACACAGACAGACGGAGACAGGAAGAGACAGAGGTAGAAAGATAGAGGAAGCTGTAGAAATACACAGACAGACAAACATACAAACAGAGACAGACAGACAGAACAGACAGACACAAACTAACACACACACACACACACACACACACACACACACACACACACACACACACACACACACACACACACAAAGACAAAAAAAGAGATAGATACATTTATAAATAGACAAACAATAACACTTAGACAAATAGACAGAGACAAATAGACAGAGGAAAAAACATATTCCCCTCTCCTATCCTTTTCCCTTCCATCTTAAGAAGAAGAAGAGGAAAAAGAAGAGGAAAAAGAAGAGGAAGAAGAAGAAGAAGAAGAAGAAGAAGAAGAAGAAGAAGAAGAAGAAGAAGAAGAAGAAGAAGAAGAAGAAGAAGAAGACAGGCCCAGGGATCAATGCCAGGAAGAGGACGTACGAACAGGGATGATGGAGGGGAGGAAACGCACCGTGAGTTCAGCAGAAGGAAAGCCAACAGGGATGGAATCGGGTTGATAAAAGGTACCCTGACAACGTGCCTTGGGCTATGTGCTGTGTGTGTGTGTGTGTGTTGTGTGTGTGTGTGTGTGTGTGTGTGTGTGTGTGTGTGTGTGTTTGGGTGTGAGTGTGAGTGTGAGTGTGTGTGTGTGTGTGTGTGTGTGTGTGTGTGTTTTGTGTTGTGTGTGTATGAGTGTGTTGTGTGTGTATGTGTGTATGTATGTGTGTGTGTGTGTTTGTGTGTGTGAGTGTGTGTGTATGTGTGTGTTGTGCGTGTTTAGGGTTGTGAGAGAGA
>CM054144.1:32992912-33002912 GCA_028751875.1 Rapana venosa
TATACATACATACACAAATACATAGACAAACAGGCAGACAAAACAAACACACAGAAACAAGGTGAGAGGGGGACAGATTTCTCTCAGCCCATCTCCTCAACTTGTGATTCCATCATAAAGCATACAGGCTTAAGACAGGATAAGAGAAACAGGACAGGGATGACGGAAAAGATGAAAGAGGCTGTAAGTCTTAGATACCAGAGGGGGGAAGAAAAAACTATCGGGAAGGAATCAAGCTGACAATGCTGCTTAGATAGCGTGTTTTGTTCAAAGAAGAAGTGAAGTGGGGCGGGGGGGGGGGGGGGGGGGGGGGGGGAGGTGCGGGGGGGGGGGGGGGGGGGGGGGGGGGGGTGGCCAAGTTCGGCTAGTGCTACAAGGAGCAGGAGGCACCATGGAAAGTGGAAAAGGGGGGCTGAGGAGTGGGGGGGTGGTGGCGAAAACGAGAGAGAGAAAGGGGGGGGGGGGGAGAGGGGGTGAGGAGGAGGGAAAGGGGAGACAGAGTAGAGCAGAGAGAATATGTGTGTAAAAAAACAAAACGGAGACCATTTTAAATCAAAACAATATTCTTTTCTGAAAGCAGGAAAGCGTTAAGGACAGACACACAGACAGAAAAAAAAGAAAACTGAAGACAAAAGTGAAACGATTTGAGATATAGACAGAGAAAGATAGACTGACAGACAGAGAAGAAGACAGACAGACAGAGAAGACAGTGGCACGTAGACCAAGACAGCTGCAGAGACAGAGACAGAGGGGGTGGGGGGGGGGGGGGGGTGGGGGGGGTGAAAGGAACCAGAAAAGAAAAAAAAGAACTGTCTCTCAGCTTTCCATCCCTCTCCCAAAGAACTGTAATTCCGTCAGAAAGAATGCAGGCTTTAGACGGGGGATAAGTGGAACACCACACGGATGATGGAGATGATGAAAGATGCTGGCTGTAAGCCCCTAGATACCAGAGAGAACACCATCAGGGTGGGGGGAATGAGGCTGACAATGCTGCCAAGACAGCCTGTTTTGTTGGAGGGAAGTGACAGGGGTCGGGTGGGGGTTGGGGGTGGGGGGGTGGGGGGGATGGGGGTGGAGTCCAGTTCAGCTAGTGCTAGAAAGAGGGATGGTCAAGTAGAAAAAAGAGAAAGAGATGGGGACGGGGGAAGGGGGGGGGGGGGAGTAATGGAAAGAACAGAGAGAGACAGACAGACAGACACAAAGGGGAGAGAGACAGAGAGAGAGACAGAGAGAGATAAAGAGATACAGACAGAACAGACAGACAAAAGGAGAGATAGGGGGAGAGAGAGGGAGAGAGAGAGAGGGGGGGGGGAAGAGAGAAAGGAGACAGACATAAGACGACAGAGATAAATAGATACAGACAGACAAAGACAGAGAGAGGAGGGGAAAAAGACAGACAGACTGACAGAGACAGAAATAGAGAGACAAAGAGAAAGAGCCACAGATTAGAGCGACACAGACAGACATAGAGAGAGAGGACAGAGAGACAGAGAGACAGAGAGAGGAGCATATGTATGAAGAAAAAACGAAGACCATTCAAGTCAAAATACAAACTGTAAAATAATTGTTTTAATGAAAGCAAGGAAAACAATATAGCAGACAGAAAAGAAAACAAAGACAAAAGAGAAAAGAACTGGCAGAGACAGATTGACAGATAGATTGACAGACAGACAGACAGACAGAGAAGACAGAGGCACGAAGACACAGACACAGGCACAGACAGAGACAGGGTGGGAGGGGGGGGGACCAGAAAAAAAGAACTTTCTCTCAGCTTTCCATCCCTCTCCCAAAGAACTGCAATTCCGTCAGAAAGAATGCAGGCTTAAGACGGGGGATAAGTGGAACACCACACGGATGATGGAGATGATGAAAGGTGCTGGCTGTAAGCCCCTAGATACCAGAGAGAACACCATCAGGGTGGGAATCGGGCTGACAATGCTGCCAAGACAGCCTGTTTTGTTCGAGGGAAGTGGAGGTGTAGGGGTTGGGGGTGTGAGGGCCTGTCAAGTTCAGCTAGTGCGAAGAGTTATCTCGCCTCAGCCTCACGAAGCTAGAAGGTGAAAAAGAAGTTCGATGGATAGCGCTGGAGTGTAATTAAGAGAGAGAACTTAGTGTCTGCCAAAGTCAGAACAAAGGAGGGGCGGGGAGGGTGGGGGGGGGGGGGGGAGGGGGGTGGCGAGGGGGGAAGGAGGAGAAAGAGAAAGAGATATAAAACAGAAAGACAGAGAAGGGATTGGGAGGTAATGGAGAGCGAGAGAGTGCGAGACAGACAGACAGGACAGACAGTGTGGGACAGACCAGGCAGAACAGCTTGGGAGGTAATGGAGAGCGAGAGAGCGAGAGACAGGCAGACAGACAGGTGGACAGACAGGCAGGCAGACAGAGACAGAGAGAAAGCAGACAGACAGCTGAACAGACAGTTGGACGGACAGACAAACAGACAAGCAGTCAGACAGACAGGTAGCCAGACAGACAAAAACGCAGCGACACAGAGACAGGCAGACAGACAGACATACTGACAGACATAGTGACAGACAGATAACCCCTCTCCCTCACACTAATTTTTACTGTCTGTTTCCCTTAACAATAATGCGATCAGATAGAAGAATGCCAACAAAAATCAGATTTTTTTTTTAAAGAACACGGCAGAAGATCAATCAAAGGGGGAAAAAAAGATGACACAAAAAACCCTGATATTTTATTTCAAGAAAATGTGTTTAAAAAGATGAAAAAATCCCTGATATTTTATTTCAAGAAAATAAGAGACTAAATACCAAAAAAAACTTTCTTTTCTTTTCAATCCCGCCCCCTCAGAAAAAAAACACCCAAACAAAAACAAAAAAAACAAACAAAGACAAGAGAAATGCGATCTGAAAGATACAGTGTATTTCTAGATACCAGAGAACACCATCCAAAAAGGAATCGGATTGACAATGCCGCCAAGACATCGTGTTTTGTTCGAGGGAAGTGGAGGTGTAGGGGTAGGGTGGAGTGGGGTGGGGTGGGGTGGGGTGGGAGGAGGGGGGAAAGGGGAGGGGGGGGGGGACTGTCAAGTCCAGCTAGGCCTAGTGCCAGAAGAAGCCCTCTAGCATCAGAGAGAAAAGAAGAAGAAAAAAAAGAAGAAGGAGAAGAAAGGAAAGGAAAAGCATTTAGAAGCACGACAATGGGGTGAGGAATGGAAAGAAGGGAGAGAGAGAGAGAGAGAGAGAGGGAGGGAGAGAGAGAGAGAGAGAGAGAGAAGAGAGAGAGAGATGAAGAGAGAGAAAGAGAGAGAGAGAGATGAATTGGAAGGGAGGGAAGAAGAGAGAGAGAAAGAGAGACAAAGAGAGAGAGAGAGAGAGAGAGAGAGAGAGAAGGGGGAGAGAGAAGAGAGAGAGGACAGAGAGAGAGAGAGAGAGAGAAGGGGAGAGAAGGGGGGAGAGAAAAAGAGAGAGAGAAGGGGGTGGGAAGGGATGGAAGGAGAGAGAGGGAGGGGGGGGAAGAAGAGAGAGGGAGGGCGGGAAGAAGAGAGAGAAAGAGGGAGAGGGAGAGAGGAGGGAGGGAGAGAGAAAGAGAGGGAGAGAGGGGGAGGAGGAGGAAGAAGAACAAGAAGAACAAGAAGAACAAGAAGAACAAGAACAAGAACAAGAACAAGAACAAGAAGAGAGAGAGAGAGAATGAGAGAGAGACTGTCAAACCCATGTAAAATAAGAGAAAAATAAGGAGAGAGAGAGGGGAGGAGAGAGAGAGAGAGAGGGGAGAGAGAGAGACAGAGAGACAGAGAGACAGAGAGAGAGAGAGAAGGGGATGGAATGAGAGAGGGAAACAGAAAGGGGGAGAGAGGGCAGAAATAGAGACAAGAGAGAAAGAGAGAGAGAGAGAGAGAAGAGAGAGAGAGAGAGAGAGGAAGACAGACAGACAGACAGACAGACAGATAGACAGACAGATAGACAGACAGAAAAAGACAGAGACACGGACACAGACACAGAGACAAACAGAGAGAGGGCGGGGGAGAGAAAGAGAGAGAGGTGGTAAGGGGGGGGGAGAGAGACAGAGAGAAATAGACAGAAAGGACAGAACACACAGAGAGCCACACAGCCATAGACCGATAGATTATAAAGACAGTCAGTGACAGCGATGGAATGAGACTGAAAAAAGAGAAAGAAAACATTTCCCTCTCCCATCCTCACTCTTCCATCGTCCAAACTGTAATTCGATCAGTAAAGAAGAATGCAAAGAAGAAGAAGAAAGAATGCAAAGAAGAAGAAGAATGCAAAGAAGAAGACGAATGCAAAGAAGAAGAATGCACAGAAGAATGCAAAGAAGAAAGAAGAAGGAAGGATGCAAAGAAGAAGAATTCAAAAAAGAATGGAAAGAATGCAATGAAGAAGAATGTAAAAAAGAAGAAGAATGCACAGAAGAAGAATGCAAGAAAAGAATGCAAATAAGAAGAGCGCAAAGAAGAAGAGCGCAAAGAAGAAGAATGCCAAAGAAGTAAAAATGCCAAAGAAGAAGAAGAATGCCAAGGAATGTAAATAAGAAGAATGCCAAGAAGAAAAAGGGAATTGCAAAGAAGAAAAAGAATGTAAAAGAAGAAGAATGTAAAGAAGAAGAAGAAGAAGAAGAAGAAGAAGAAGAAGAAGAAGAAGAAGAAGAAGAAGAAAAAGAAGAAGAAGAAGAAAAAGAAGAAGAATTGCAAAGAAGAAGAAGAAGAAGAATTGCAAAGAAGAAGAAGAATGTAAAGAAGAAGAAGAAGAAGAAGAAGAAGAAGAGAAGAAAGAAGAAGAAGAAGAAGAAGAAAGAGAAGAAGAAGAAGAAGAAGAAAAAGAAGAAGAAGGAAGAAGAAGAATGAAAAGAAGAATGCAAGAAGAAAGAAGAAGAAGAACAAGAAGAAAAGAAGAACAAGAAGAACAAGAAGAACAAGAACAAGAAGAACAAGAACAAGAAGAAGAACAAGAAGAAGAACAAGAAGAAGAAGAAGAAGACAGACAGACAGACAGACAGGCCCAGGGATAAATGCCAGGAAGAGGACGTACGGACAGGGATGATGGAGGGGAGGAAACGCACCGTGAGTGCTGCAGAAGGAAAGCCAACAGGGATGGAATCCGGCTGATAACCCTGCCCCCAGGCAACGTGCTTTGGTGGCGGGCTGGGTACCGTTGTGGGGAGGGGAGGAGGAGGAGGAGGAGGAGAGGGGCTTGGGTGGGGAGGGGTACGGAGTGGGTGGGGGGAAGTGGTTGTCACGTTAAGGTAATGTGTTTGAATGATTCAAAGACAAAGTCAAAATTAAACAGTCTTATTTCTTTCAACAACAAGAACAGCAGAAACAACAATAACAACAACAACAGCAGCAGCAACAAGAACAGCAAAAACAACAAAGTCAACGACAACAACCATGACTACGACGACTATTAATGAGCATTAGGCACAAGGGAAAACGTACACCAAACCAGCCAAGTTATAATTAGCTATTGAGATAGCAGTCAACTTTTATTTTGGTTGTCAATTCAAAATTCAATTCATAATCAGAACAGAAGGATACGACAAGAGCAGTCGGGCAGAGGGTGGTGGGGGTGGGGGTTTGGTGGTAAGACACAGAGAGAGAGAGAGAGAAAAGAGAGAGAGAGAGAGTGAGAGAGAGAGTGAGAGGAGGGAGAGAGGAGAGAGAGTGAGAGTGGGGGAGAGAGTGGGGAGAAGGAGGCAAGAAGAAGAAGACGGACGTAGAATGGATGAACAAACAATGAACAATATGAATACACATTTTTATTGACAGAAAAGAATATGCACAATGGTTAGCGGGTGTTGTTTTTTTTATCCACCCGTCAATCAAAAAGAGGCAAATCGATTCAAACTAATCGTTCAATTAAGCAATTTTAACCAATCAAATGCTTTAAGAATTTGTGGACATGACAGTAGCGTAAATAAACAATTAGAAAACAAAAAGAGACAGATATTCATGTCAACAGAAGAACAGATGCCGAAGAGGGAAATAGGAAGGAACGAATAATTGTTTTGAACAGGGTAAAGAATAAGTACAACGGGCTTTGTACATCTTGCCCTCGAGCAACACAGACATGATAAATAAATCAATACATAATCGAGGAAACAGAAACAGGGCGAGGGAGAAAGAGAGAGGCTGGAGATGGAAAGAGAGAGAGAGACAGACAGACAGACAGACAGAAGACAGAAAGAGACATAGAGAGAGATGGGGACAGAAACAAACAGAGACAGACAGAGATACAGAGAGAGGGGGTAGGGGGGTTGGGAGATAGAAAAAAGAGACAGACAGATATTCAATCGTCAGACGACACACGCAGAAGGATAGGTAGGAGAGAGACAGAAAAAGAGGCAGACACACAGACAGACATATACACAGAGAGAGAAGAGAGACAGACACACAAATACAGGTAGAGACAGACTGAAGGACAGACAAATTGGCACACAAACGACCATTCATAGTCAAGGCTACAAAATGCCAAACCTTACACAAGATTCGAACCTTCAACCTTTCGCTCTACAGACGAGAGAATATTACTTCTCAGCCACTGATCCACGCTGCACTTGTGTCTGAAGCTCTAAAGCACTGAAAGAGGCAGCAGATGGAGCGCTTTCTTTCGTTCGAATAATGAGGTATGGTTGCCCTTTTTGCGAGAAGAATATTCATTTGGCATAGCAAAGTAAAAGACCAAAAAGAGATAGAAATAAAACATGCACACTTCAGAGAAAATAGAATGGGGAAAAAAAAGAATGGAAAAGAAACAAACAATGGAAAGAACAGAGGGGAAAAGAGCAGACAAAAAGAGAGAGAGAGAAAGCGGGGGGGGCAGACAGACAGAGACGAAGTAGAGAAAGAGGTAAAAAAAAAACAAATTGAGAGAGAAGAGCGACATAGAGAGAGGCAGACAGACAATAAGGAAAACTACCCCCCAAAAAAAAAAAGCACCAAAAAAAGCAGGGCAAACAAAACAAACACAGAAAATAAACCGAGCAAACAACAAGCACAACAAAGTAATAAAAACATATTAAAAACCCACGCACATCAGAGAACTAAGGTCAGACGAAATCCGCAAAAAGTATTTGTTTTTAATACATGCAAGCAGAGAGGGAAGAATGCCAAAAGAAGTACATATGATACGGACAGTGCAGATGAATGGAGGGAGGGAGAGAGGGAGGGGGGAGACAGAAGTCTGTGGGAGGGAGGGAGACAGAAAAATCTGTGGGAGGGAGGGAGACAGAAGTCTGTGGGGGGGAGACAGAAGTCTGTGGAGGAGTAGAAGAAGCTGTGGGAAGGGAGACAGAAGTCTGTGGGAGGGAGGGAGGACAGAATCTGTGGGAGGGAGGGAGACAAAAGTTTTTTGGAGGGGGGGGGGGGAGGGGGGAAAGGGAAACAGAAGTCGGGGGGAAGGGGGGGAGGGGGGGAAAGGAGCAAAAAAGTCGTGGGAGGGAGGGGGGAAGGGGGACAGAGTTGTGGGGGAGGGAGGGGGGGAAACAAAAGTCTGGGGAGGGGGAGGGAGGAGAAAAAAAGTCTGGGGGGGGGGAGGAGGGGGGAGACAGGTCTGTGGGAGGGGGGAGGGAGGGAACAGAGTTTTGGGGGAGGAGGGGGGAGACAGAAGTCTGTGGGAGGGAGGGAGGGAGACAAAGCTGTGGGGGGGGGGGGGGGAAAGGGGAGGGAGGAACAAAAGGGGTTTTGGGGGGGGAAAGGGGGGGAACAAAAGTTTGGGAGGGGGGGGAGGGAAACAGAATTTGGGGGGGGGGGGAGGGAACAAATCGGGGGTGGGAGGGAAGGGGGGGAAGGGAGACAGAAGTTGGGGGGAGGGGGGAAGGGGGGGAAAAGAACGGGGGGAGGGGGGGGAACAAAGTTGTGGGGGGGGGGGGGGGGGAACAAAAAAAGCTGGGGAGGGGGGGGGGGGGGGTTTTTGGGGAGGGAGGGGGGGGAGACAGAAAAAAAGTCTTGGGGGGAGGGGGGGGGAACGAAAAAGTCTGTGGGACGGAGGGAGACGAAAAGTTTTGGGACGGAGGGAGAGAAGACAGAAGTCTATAAGGAGGGAGGGGGGAGACAGAAGTCTGGGGGAAAAAAGGGGGGGAGGGAAAGAAGTCTATAGGAGGAGGGAGACAAATTTTCTATGGAGGAGGGAGACAGAAGTTTTTTGGGAAAAAGGAGGGAGGAGGGAACAGAAGTCTGTGGGGGGGATGGGGGAGGGAGGGAGACAAAAGTCTGGGGGGGAGGGGAGGGGGGGACAAAAGTCTGGGGGGGGGAAAGGGAGGGAGAACTATCGGGGCAAAGGGAAAGACTAAAGGATCCGGGGACCTGCTCTGTCTTCGGGCCCTAGGGGCCGGATGCTAAGGGAAATGGTACCGGGAAAGAGCCAATAAATTGCGGGGGGAGTTTTTGTGTACCACCCAAAAACATCCGCTGTGCCTTCTTTTCCCCACTCAGTCGTTAAACAGAACAAGAAGGGGAAAAAATAAAACAACAAAAAAAAAACCCCAAAAAACCCCAACAAAAAAAACGAAATGAACAGAAAAAAAAAAAAAAAAAAAAAAAAAAATGATACCACACAACGCGCGCCGCCACGCCAACAAAACACAACCCAAAAACACAAAAACAAAAACACACACACAAAACACACACCCCCCGCGCGCACCCACAGAGGGGGGGGGGGGGAAGGAGAGGGGAGAGAGAGAAAAAAAACCACCCAGACAGATAGATACACTTTAAAAAAGATAAACGATAACAAAAGAGTAGGCAGGACAGGGTTTTTAAAAGAAACAGAGAGACAGAGCCGGAGGCTGTGGAATTGGGGAGAGGAGGGGAAAAAGAAGTTTTAGCTTTGGTGAGATTCGGGAAAATTTATAAAGACAAAAAAAGAAAAAAGAAAGAAAGAAAAAAAAAGAAAAAAGGAAAAGAAAGAAAGAAAGAAAGCACAAAAAAAAGAAAAAAGAAAGAACGAAAGAAAAAAAAAAAGAATGAATGAATGAAAGAAAGAAATAAAGAAAGACTGACAGACAGGCAGACAGACAGACACATACATAAAAGAAAGAAAGAAAGAAAGAAAGAAAGAAAACTGATTTTTTTTCTAAGAGCAATATTGACGTCACTCTTAAGGTAGAAGTTGTTTAATGCATTTAGATTACATAAACAATTCACGTAAATTCCCCAAAGCCGGAAAGCTTCATTTAATCATCACCTGCAGTAGCAGCAGCAGCAGCGGCGACGGTGGCAGCAGCAGCAGATGCAGCAGCAACAACAGCAACAATAACAACAACAGCAACAATCAATTCATTTTAAAATATGTACAGTGCTAAGCTACTTCCAAACTGATGTAAGCCCATTAAACGATTTGCATAGGAATATCATTTTGGGGCACATTTTCTTCACTATAACTACTAGAGCTATCCAACAGCCTCCTGCCCCCCTCTCTGTCACTTTCTCCCTGTCTTTCTCTTTTTTTTTTCTTTTTTTTTTTTTTTTTTAATATCGAGGATAATGGAATAACACTCATTGCTTTTTAAACATCCAGTACCCCGTGTGTATCGGTTTTGTAAATTTTGTCATCGTTCCCACCGGCACCCAATGGCCTACTCTTTTTTTTTTTTTTTTTTTATTTTTTTTTTATTTCGAAAAGGCGGTACAGGATTTAACGTGTGCCAAGATGTTCTGGCATGCGTTTGCACACGGGCCCTCGGTTTATAGTCCCTCTGTCGCATAATCTCTCTCTCTGTCGTTCTATGTGTTTTTCTGTCTTCTGTCTCTGTCTCTGTCCTTTATCTATCTGCTACCTATCAATCTGCATATCTGCCTATCTCCTGCACACCACCTATCTTATCTGTCTGTCTGTCTATCTATCCTACTTACCCTCTCTCTCATCAATCTGTGTGTGTGTGTATTGTGTGTAATGTGTGTGGGGTTGCAGAGTCCCAGAGTTGACCCTCTTTCCTCTCCCTGCACGCAAACAAAAGCACCTTGTATCAAAAAATGTTCGTGGAAAAGACAATCAAGCCATCACAGAGGCAAGAAACC
>CM054144.1:33007912-33010412 GCA_028751875.1 Rapana venosa
AAGAAGAGGAAGAAGAAAAAAGAAGAAAGAAGAAGAAGAAGAAGAAAAAGAAGAAGAAGAAAGAAGAAGAAGAAGAAGAGAGAAGAAGAATGCAAGAAGAAGAAGAAGAAAGAGGAGAAGGAGGAGGGGGAGGAGGAAGAGGGGGAGGAGAAAAGAAGTACGAGAAGGATGAGGAAGAGGGGGGAGGAGGAGGTGGAGGAGGATCAAGAATGACAGCAGGTAATGGGGAAGGGAGAGAGAGAGGGTGGGGGGGGGGGGAGGGAAAGTGGGAAGAGAGTGAGAGACAGACAGACAGACAGGCGGAAACAGCGACAGAAAGACAGAGAAAGGGACAGAGTCAGAAAGAGTGACTTATGGACAGAGTCTGAGAGGGACAGGGAGAGGAGCAGAGAAAGAGAAAGACAAAACGGACAAAAAATAAAGAAAGACAGGTACTTCATTCGAAGAACGAGACAACAGTGGTGGAATGCAGAAAAGTAAAATACCAGCTATTTTTGAAAATCCATATTTTGCTTCATACAGAATTCGTAAACCATACACACACACGCACACGCGAACACACACACACGCACACACACACACACAGCGCGCGCGCGAACACACGCATCCACCACGCGCGCACTGACACACACACGCCAAGACCACCATATGATTATCTAATGACCTAAAGCAGACAGAAACAGAAGAGAAAAACAACTGTTCAACCAAACTTGAGATGGGACAGAAGAAACAAGATACACGGATGAAAAGAAAAACCAGCACAACAACAACAACAACAACAACAACAGAATACCTTACTCTACCAACTCCTACCCCACCTTTCCTCTGTTAACGACCTACTTCTCTCTCTCGTCTCTCTCTGTGTCCTCTCTCTGTGTCTCTCTCTCTGTCTCTCACTGTCTCTCTCTAGGTCTCTCTCTCTCTGTCTTCTCACTATCTCTCTCTCTGTCCCTCTCACTGTCTCTCTCACTGTCTCTCTCACTGTCTCTCTCTGTGTCTCTCTCTCTGTCTCTCACTGTCTCTCTCTAGGTCTCTCTCTCTCTCTGTCTCTCTCACTGTCTCTCTCTCTGTCCTCTCACTGTCTCTCTCACTGTCTCTCTCACTGTCCTCTCTGTTGCTCTCTCTGTCTCTCTCTGTCTCTCTCTGTCTCTCTCTTGTCTGTCTCTCACTGTCTCTCTCACTGTCTCTCTCTGTCTCTCCTCTCTCTGTCTCTCTCTCTGTCTCTCTCACTGTCTCTCTCTATCTCTCTCTCTCTGTCTCTCTCTATCTCTCTCTCTCTCTGTCTTCTCTCTCTCTCTCTCAATCCCTTTGCATTCCCATTAGAACAAAAGGTTTATTAAAAAAAAAAAAAGATAAAAAAATCTCCTGTCTCTCTGTCCCTACTCTGGCAATGACTCTTGGCGACCATACACCGCTCTTCCTCCCACAGTCACTCCCTCCTTACTCCTCTCCATCTCTCCTCCTCTCCCTCTCTGTCTCTGTCTCTCTCTCTCTCTCTCTCTCTCTCTCTCTCTCTCTCTTCCTCTCTCTCTCTCCATCCCTCTCTCCCTCTTCTCTCTCCCTCTTTGTCTCTCTCTCACCCTCCCTTCTCTCTCTCTCTCTCTCTCTCTCTTCTCTCTCTCTCTCTTCTTCCTCCCTCTCTGCTCTCCTCCCTCTCTCCTCCCTCTGTCTCTCTCACTCTCCCCCCTCTTCTCCCTCCCTCCCTCTCTCCCTCCCCTCTCTCCCTCCCTCTCTCTCTCCCTCACTTCCCTCCTCTCCCTCACCCTCCCTCCCTCTCTCTCGCTCTCCCTCCCTCCTCCTTCTCTCTCCCTCCCTCCCTCCCTCCTTCCCTCTCTCTCTGTCTCTCTCTCTCTCTCTTTGTCTCTCTGTATTGCTATCTTCATCCCAACACCATCACTGAAAGGGAATTACCTTGTTAAGCCCAGTCAATAAAGTCTGGCTAGGCCTTATAGTAAGTAGCATGTCTGGCCCACCGCTGCTGCACCGTTACCTCCATGTTGTAATGTAGACCTAGTTTATAAGAAATCCTTCTCTCACTGCATCTCGCATTGCCGGGGGGGGGGGGGGGGGGGGAGGAGGGGATGGGGGGAGAGGGGGGGGAGGTCTGTGTTGGGTTTTTTTTCTCTTCTCTTGTGAGTATGTATCATTTTACTGTATTGATTTTTGCCTTAGTTTGAGGTTTGGGGTGGTGATTTTTTTTTTTGGGGGGGCACTGTTTAAGTGAGGACATCATAACTTGAGATCTACCACCTAACAGACAGAGAGAGAGAGAGAGAGAGAGAGGGAGGGGGGGGAGTATACATAAACGATCTAAAAGTGAAAATAAAGCATAGCAAAAAGCAATGCAAAATAACATTATGTACTCTGTGGATAAGTGTTACTTCTCTTGTTACATACCTGTATATCAGTCCGCTGACTGCTTTATAACGAATTCATGTCATAGATTAAAAAAACAAACCCACCAACAATAACAGTAAAGACATTGAAGCACAAACGCTAC
>CM054144.1:33017912-33027912 GCA_028751875.1 Rapana venosa
TGTCTGTCCTGTCTGCTCTCTCTCTCTCTCTCTCTCTGTCTCTGTCCCTGCCCAGTCTGTCTCTCCTCTTTTCTCTCTCTCTCTCTCTCTCTCTCTTCTCTCTCTCTCTCCTCTCTCTCTCTCTCTCTCTCCTCTCTCTCTCCTCTCCTCTCTCTCTCCTCCCTCTCTCTCTCCTCTCTTCTCCCTCCTCTCTCTCTCTCTCTCTTCTTCTCTCTCTCTCGTCTTCTCTCTCTCTCTCTTCTCTCCCTCTCTCTCCTCCTCTCTCTCTCTCTCTATCTATCTATCTATCTATGGCCTTCGTGCCTTCCTGCTAGTGCATGCAATGAAAGCTCCCTCGTTGCATTTATCAGGTACATCAAAGACTCCTTGTTATCGAAGAAGAGGATCCAGTTATGCCAGGAAATATTATTGCTCCGACGTTCCGTTTCTTGTATCTGTGTAGCAACTTTGATCTGCGGTATCTGCCTCAAAGAAAGAGAGATAGAAGAGAGAGAGAGAGAGAGAGAGAGAGAGAGAGAAGAGAGAGAGAGAGAGAGAGAGAGAGAGAGAGAGAGAGAGAAGAGAGAGAGAAGAGAGAGAGTAGAGAAGAGAAGAAAAAGACGAAAGAGACAGAAAGACAGACAGAGACAGAAACAGAGACAGGCAGACAGAGATAGATACAGAGACTGAGAGACAGAGACAGAGAGAGAGCGAGAGAAGATATAGAGAAGGGGGGGGAGGAGGAGAGAGGGAGGAAGGGAGAGAGAGAGAGGGAGGGAAGGAGAGTGGGGGATATATATATAATTATATATACAGAGAGAGATGGATATAGATAGATAGATAGATAGATAGATAGATAGATAGATAGATAGATGGATGGATATATAGATAGACAGAGAGAGAGAGAGAAAAAAAGAGAAGAGAGAAAGGAGGGAGGGCGAAAGGGAGAGACAGACAGACAGACAGAGACACAGACAGACAGACATACTACACAAACAGAAAGACAGACAGACAAACAGACAAAAGAGTTGAAGACTTAGACAGACGTAAAAAGAAACAGAAACAGGCACACGGATAAACAGACAGACAGACAGACAGAGAGACGGTGAGAAATGTCGGACTGTTTATCGGCAATTGCAGATAAAGTAATAACTTACTTAGATCGGCAGCTGCAGATTAAGTAATAACTTTCTTAGATCGGCAGCTGCAGATAAGTAATAACTGACTTGGATCGGCAGTTGTAGATAGAGTAATAACTGACTTAGATCGGCAGCTGTAGATAGAGTAATAACTGACTTTGCCGACCTTTTTGATAAAGCTATCCACCAAGAGGCTATGGCAACGAACGTAGTCTCGTGATTGCGGTACTCATTGAACCGTTGTCCAATATTCGTTTCTTCTTCTTTTTTTTTTCTTTCTTGATAATAACAGTTATAACAAGAGTCGAGCATTCTTCCACTTTCAAAGACAGGCGCAGAAAAGGATATAAATCATCCTGATATGTTATTGCTTTTTTTTTTTTTTTTTTTATTCCTGAAGACTTCATTTGAGAAGTAGCAGTGATGATACTTTAAACGTATTGGGGATACAAAACAAAAACAAAAACAAAAGAAAGAAAAGCAAGAGAAAAAAATCCAGCAAAAGAGCCTTGCTGATATTGGTACCATATAATCAGGAGTGAGGGAAACCATAGCTAAGTAGATTAATAGAAATAAAAAAAAAAAAAGGAATGAAGATAAGATAACAATATATATAATTATAATTAATATTAATAATATATTAAAAAAAAAAAAATATAATATAATAATAATAATAATAAATGGAATTTATACAACGCTATATCTTGCAAAAACAAATCAAAGCGCTCAAAGCGAGTGAACGTTTGTCTTCCATTCGTAACTGCATGAAATTGTGGGTTCGAATCTCGGCAGTGCTGTACGGTGACATAAGGGGAGGAAGGGGGGAGGGGGTCTAGGGGTTGGGGGCACCACCCTCCTGTTCCAATTCAAATGCACACCTACCAACCAAGACCTTCATTCTCTTCGCGTGTAATATATACGCATACAGAAGATAACTGCTACATACTACTGGCTTCGTAATCTGTGTCAGTATTGAGTAATGTTGATAGTTTACTTTTTTCTGCAATATCCATGATAATGAAATAAGCACTTATGTGGGTGGGTTTTTTTGTTTTTTTTTGGGGGGGTGTCTTTTGGGTTTGTTTGGGTTTTTGTTTACATCCAGACAGTCCCCCGAATGAATGCGGTTTTGTAACAGTTGTCATCCGTTCCCACAGGTATAAATGACTTACTCTTCCGAAAGGTGGAACAGGTTTTAACGTGTTCGCAAAATATTCTATGTATGTGCGTTCGCAGCATACGGAACCTCAGCTTATAGTCCCATACGAATGGAAACTTAAGTATACCTAGCATGCACCGTGGTACTCGGACAAGGACCTGCTCCACCTAGTACAACTTGCCAAAAGAGACATAGCCTGGGGGAAAAAATCAATAAAAAAGCGCAACTGACTTTTCAAGGAGTTATGTAGGAGAAAAGACATACAGGAGCAAAACAGAGGAATGTAAGGGTGGGGTGGGGACGAGGTGTGAGGTAGGGGGGTAGGGGGGTGGGGGGGGGGTGGAGAACAGTGAACTGGCTGAAGTGCTGCTACTCGTAATCTGGCGGAAATTTATGGGTAAGGGTATGAGTCGTCACTAAGGTATCGGTTTCAGGAGACTTTTAAACTAGGGGCTAACATCGATTGCCACTCCACTCCACTCCACTCTACTCCCCTGCTAGTAGTTGGGATAAGCCCATAAACCCATGGCTCTGTGAGCCAGTCCATACGTACTAGTTTGCACTCACGCTACGTTAGAAAGTTGTGTCCATTTTCGTACAAGATTTATTCTACGAGTGATGGTTGGAAGTATGGATGGCATGAATTTGCATATCACATAGATATATACATATACAGATACATTATATTATGTGCAGTGATTCAGAGGTACTTTATCACGAATGTGTGTATGTATGTATGTATGTATGTATGTATGTCTGTATGGATGGATGGATGGATGGATGGATGGATGGATGGATGGATGGATGGATGGATGGATGGATGGATGGATGGATGGATGGATGCGTGTATTCACGCATGACTGTGTCTATGTATATTTGGATGTATGTAAGCATGTTAGATATATATATATATATATATCCAACTATACATACACAAATGGATGAATGTATGCATCTTCTTACAATCCATACATAAATACGTGCATGCACACGCGCACGCACGCGCGCACGCTCTCAAACACACACACACACATTCACATCCACAGAAACACCTACATTTAAAACAAACGCACCACACAACGGCACACACACACACAACACACACAACACAACCACACCCCCCCCCCCACCACCACCACACACACACTCAACACACAAACACACACCACACATACACCTACACACACTACACCCCCCCCCCCTCACCACACACACCACACACACACACACACACACACACACACACACACACACACACACAAACCCAAAAAATCAAAACATCGACAAACCAACCACCAGCCAACCAAACAAACAAACAAAGCAAAACAACCACAAAAACAAAAAATAACAAACTTAACATCGGAATCACCTTTTGACCTACACAATATCTCAGCGAGAAAAAGAGAGAGGAGAAAGAGAGAGAGAAAGAAGAGGAGAGAGAGAAGAGAGAGAGAGAGGAGAGAGAGGAGAGAGAGAGAGAGAGAGAGAGAGAGAGAGAGAGAGAGAGAGAGAGAGGAGAGAGAGAGGAGAGAGAGAGAAAAGAGAGAGAGAGAGTGAGTGAGTGAGTGAGTGAGAGAGAGAGAGAGAGAGAGACATGGAGACAGAAAGTGAACATCACGTCTCTGCTGTCATCATCTAATGGAATGTCAACACATAGCGGGTGACGCCCTATCCGAAAGATCATCTTCCGTTTAGATTGCCATGGCAACTGCCAGAGTCTAGCTTCATCTCTGCCCGGGAAAAATCGAAAGGAGCCCTCGGGCGAGGTAAGGTCACGGGTTGAATAAAACAATAACGAATGGATCATCCTGCGGAATTAAAACCCATTTACCACCGGCAGTCGTGTTTGTGAGAACGAAGAATGAGAGTTTTGTCAAAGAAGCTCTTCTCTTCTCTTCTCTTGCTCTTCTTTTCTTTTCTCTGCTCTTGCTCTTGCTCTTCTCTTCTCTTCTCTGCTCTTGCTCTTGCTCTTCTCTCTTCTCTTTTTTTTTTTTTTTTCTCTGCTCTTGCTTTTTTTTTTCTTCTCTTCTCTTTCTTGCTTCTCTCTTGCTCTTGCTCTTCTCTTCTCTTCTCTTCTCTTGCTCTTGCTCTTCTCTTTTCTCTTCTCTTCTCTTCTCTTATTGCTCTTGCTCTTCTCTTTTCTTGCTCTTCTCTTCTCTTCTCTTGCTCTTCTCTTCTTTTCTCTTCTCTTCTCTTCTCTTCTCTTGCTCTTCTCTTGCTCTTCTCTTGCTCTTCTCTTCTCTTCTCTTGCTCTTCTCTTCTCTTCTCTTGCTCTTCTCTTTTCTTTCTCTTTCTTCTTGCTTCCATCTTCTTCTCTTGCTCTTTCTCTTTGCTCTTTTCTGCTCTTCTCTTGCTCTTGCTCTTCTCTTGCTCTTCTCTTCTCTTCTCTTGCTTTCTCTCTCATCTTTGCTTCTGCTGACTTTCTCTTCTCTTCTCTTCTCTTGCTCTTCTCTTTCATTCTCTTTCTTGCTCTTCTCCTCTTCTTTTCTCTTGCTCTCTCTTCTCTTGCTCTTCTCTTCTCTTGCTCTTCTCTTCCTTCTCTTGCTCTTCTCTTCTCTTGCTCTTCTCTTGCTCTTCTCTTCTCTTGCTCTTCTCTTCTCTTGCTCTTCTCTTTCTTGCTCTTCTCTTCTCTTGCTCTGTCTTCTCTTCTCTTGCTCTTCTCTTCTCTTGCTCTTCTCTTCTCTTTCTCTTCTCTGCTCTTCTCTTGCTCTTCTCTTCTCTTCTCTTGCTCTTTCTTGCTCTTCTCTGCTCTTCTCTTCTTTCTCTTGCTTCTCTTCTCTTCTCTTGCTCTTCTCTTCTCTTCTTTTCTCTTCTTCTTTCTTCTCTTTCTTCTCTTCTCCTTCTCTCTTCTTCTCTTCTCTTCTCTTCTTTCTCTCTGCTCTTCTCTTCTCTTCTTTTCTCTTGCTCTTCTCTCCTCTTCTCTTTCTCTTGCTCTTCTCTTCTCTTCTCTTGCTCTTCTCTTCTCTTTCTCGAAGTAGAGGTTTTTAGTGTGTAGAAAAATCATGAAGCTTTGTTTGAAAGAAGTGGTGTGTGTGGGTCTGTTTGTCTGCCTGCTTGTGTATGTGTGCGCGCGCATGCAAGCGCGCACTCATACACACACGAGTGAAAGAGACAGACAGACTGACTTACTGACAGACAGACAGACACAGACATATAGAATGAAACAGACAGAAAGGCAAGCATACAGACAAACCGACACAAAAATAAACCTGGGTGCAAATATTAACAAACCTAAATGCATTTTCGCATATATAGCGGGGGGGGGGGGGGGGGGGGGGGGGGGGGGGGGGGGGGTCCAAGTTAATTACAAATTATCGAAAGCCGAAGCAAACAGGTAACAAGAAGCTAATCACTGACAAGAGAGGGCATTTGAATTGAAAGCAAATGAAACCAAGATAGATACAAATGGCCAAAAAAATTGTATATTATGAATGAATAAACAAATGAATAAAGAAACGATGAAACGAATAATGTTTTAAAGGACAGAAAAACAAGCACATATCTTGCTCTTACAAGCCAGGCTGGTTTGAAATGAATTAAGGCCCTTGTTCTCATCGTGTGAGGAAAAAAAATATAAAACATTTTTCAGAACATGACGACCAGGACAAGAATAACGAAGGCGTGTGCGCTTGCACGTTTGCACGCACGCACGCACGCACACACACACACACACAACGGAGAAAAAAGCAGATCGAGTAATGAAGACCAAACCATTCCAGCCGTTGTCTTCCTTCATTCCCCCACTCCCCCCCTCTCTTTCTCTCTCTCTCTCTCTCTCTCTCCTCTCTCTCTCTCTCTCCTCTCTCTCTCTCTCTCTCTCTCTCTCTCTCTCTCTCTCTCTCTCTCTCTCTCTTCTCTCTCTCTCTCTCTCTCTCGTGTGTGTGTGTGTGTGTGTGTGTTGTGTGGTGTGTGTGTGTGTGTGTGTGTGTGTGTGTGTGTGTGTGTGTACACGCGTGCATGGGGATGCAAACTGCTTGTGCATAATGTCGTAAATCTGCTTATATAATATTTCTTTTTGTGTAGTTTACTATTGCTGTTGCTTTCCCATAAAAGTACAATGAATTTGTTGACGTTTCTTTATGTTAGCCAAAATGTTACTATTTATATGGTTTCTTATCCTTCATATTATGGAGGTTTTTGTTTTGTTTTGTTCTGTTTTGGTTTGGGTTTGGTTTTCTGGAGGGGATATTATTCGGTTGTCCCCTCTCCCCGTGTTGTTGTTGCTGCTTTTATTTTGCTCTTGGTTACCTTTCTATTTTTTCGGTTGTTTCTGTGTTTTCTGTTTTTGCTAACTTTTTTACTTGTTGTTCCTTTTTCTCTCTCTCTTTTGGGTGATTTTTTTCTGGGGGGGGGGTGTATTTTTTCCCCGTATACTGTGTGAATGCATTGGTATGGGCTTTATTTCATTTTGTTTTGTTCTGTTTGGTTTGGATTTGGTTTTCTGGAGGGGTACTATTCGGTTGTCCGCGTGTTGTTGTTGCTGCTTTTAGTTTGCTCTTGGTTACTTTGCTATTTTTTCGGTTGTTTCTGTGTTTTGTGTTTTGCTATCTTTATTACTTGTTGTTCCTTTTTCTCTCCTCTTTTGGGTGATTTTTCTGGGGGGGGGGGGGGGGGGGTATATTTTTGTCCCGTATACTGTGTGAATGCATTGGTATGGGCTTTATTTCATTTTATTTTATTATCATATATATATCCCTAAGGGCGGGGACTGGATGTAAAAAAGCACATGAGTGCTTATTCATTATCCTTGAAATAAAAGAATTTATATTGTCATTCTTTCTCCTCTCTCTCTCTCTCTCTCTCTCTCTCTCTCTCTCTCTCTCTCTCCTCTCTCTCTCTCTCTCTCTCTCTCCTCTCTCTCTTCTCTCTCTCTCTCTCTCTCTTTCCACACATCCACCCACCCAAATACCCACCTCCTGTTTCTCTTCCTTCCTTCCTTCTTCCTTCCTTCCTTCCTTCCTTCCTTCCTTCCTTCCCACCCCTACCGCTACCCGCAAAAACCTTGAAGAAAATAGGGTAAAAGAAAGACAACCCTTCCCCCCCCCCCCCCCCCAACCACAACCACCAAACAAGCAAAACAAGTGTATCCTCCGGAAAAAACAACAACTAGAATGTATAAACATGCCAATAAAAGATCTTGTCTTAAGCTGGATTTGAAAAAAAAAAAGGAAGAGGAGTAATGAAGATTAGTGAAGAACAAGGAGTGGCTGATAAATGTGAGCAGAAGAAAAGAAAAAGTAGGGGGGGGGGGGGGGGTGGGGGGGGGGGGGGGGGTGGAGGGAAGGAGGGGGGCAGAAAAAAACCGCAAAAAGACCAGACAAATAAAACTATGCACCGAATGCCATTTGATTTAAAGAAGCTGTGTTATTTCTTCACGGCAATACATAAAATATAAAAAAAGGGGGGGGGGGGGGGGGAAGAGAAAAAATAAACAACACAAACAACAACAATAAACGGAAAGGAATAGGAGTAAGGGAGAGGAAGGGAATGGGGGGGGGGGGGGGGAGGGAGACAAGTTACCAACATAAAAATCTAACAGAGAAAGGAAATTAAGAAAAAAAAATGGATGACATATAAAGAAAAAAAAAGACACCAATAAAAACAAAACCAACAACAAGAAAAAAACGAGCGAACAAAACACATTAAAAAAAAAACAACAGACAAACAAAATACAAGAAGAGAAAAAAAAAGACCCATGAAACTTTGAAATATTTGAGTTTTTATGAAGAAACAGAAGGTCTTAAACTAACATCCAATGCACACAGGTAAGCGTGCGCGCGCGTCGCGCACGCTGCACATCACAGTATACAACACACAACACCCACGCAGCACAATATACAAAATACACATACACACACACGCCGCGCGCGCGCCGCACACACGCAGAAACACAAAACACGTTATGCAACACCACAACACACTCAACACAAACAAACCACAGTATACAACAACAACAACCACCCTCCACCCACCCTCCCCACCCCCCACACACACACACCACACCACATCACAACTCAACTCCTCCACACACACACACTCACTCACACACACAACACACCACACACACACACAACACACACATACAACACACACAATCACACTAAATGTGAATAGACGTTTTTTATACTGAAACCATATCACCACACCCACACACACCACACACACACCAAAACACACACACCACACACCACAACACACACACACACAACACACAACACCACACACACACACAACACACACACTAAAATGGCACGAGCCATACTCCTCAACAAATAGATATTAATATACCCTGTTCTTAGTGCAATAAAAAAAAAACCCACGGCTGGGCATCTCAAACGAACGTAATATGATCAACAAAACAAACTACGGCCACAATATGGCGCAATGAGGACTCCGATGGACATTCGGGAGCTCAAAAATCACAAAACATGCCAATGAACAGAATGAGGGAGAGCTTGGACGAGAGAGAGAGAGAGAGAGTGAGAGACGAGAGGAAGAGAGAGAGAGAGAGAGTGGAGGAGAGAGGAGGTGAGGTGAGAGACTGGGAAGAGAGAGAGGAGAGAGAGAGCGAGAGAGAGAAAAATATATAAATTATAAATTAACGATTATACTATCATGTTCGAGAGGGAGGGAGATGAGAAAGAGGAGGTGGGAAGGGTAGAGAGAGAGGGAGGGGGGGAGATGAGATGAAGGTGAAGAGAGAGAGAGGATGAGAGAGACGAGAGATGAGAGAGAGAACTAGAGACCGAGACGGAGAAAAAGAAATAGAGACGACAGACAGACGGTCACAGAGAGAGACAGACAGATGAGGACCCAGAGACACAAAACACACACTCCAGGAACAGAGAGACACCATCACGCAGAGACAGGAGAGAGGAGAGGCACAAGAGAGAGCACTAAACAATTATAGAGACAGAGACAGACAGACAGACCAGACAGACAGAAAAAGAGACGAGACAGACAGAAAGAAAAAAGAGAGAGAAAGAAAACGAGTACAGCGCCGCGTAGATGGCCACAAGGATTTATAATTATTTTCAAGAGCAAGATTGCAATGTGAGAAAGAGACGTTTTCAAGTAATCTTTCCTACAGCGTGCGCGCGCTGCGACGCGCCGCGACGCGAGATAATGAGAGCGAGAGAGAGAGAGATGAGGAGAGAGAGAGATTCCATTCATTCATTCATTTATTCTTTTAAATCGAGGATACTGGATAGCACTTCGTGTGCTTTTTCTACATCCAGTCCCCGTGTGGTTGTAGTTTTGTCAATTTTGTCATCTGTTTCCACGGCACACGGAGAGAGGGAGAGAGAGAGAGAGAGGAGAGAGAGAGAGAGGACGAAGGAGAGTTGAGAGAGAGAGAGTTGAGAGAGATGAGAGAGAGGAGGAGAGGGGAGAGAGGAGAGAGAGCGAGAGAGAAAGAACGATGAAAGATGAGAGAGAGAGAGATGAGAGAGAGAAAGAGAGAAAAAGAGAGTGAGAGATGAGAGAGAGAGAGAGAGAAGGGGGGGAAGGGGGATGGTAGGGGAGACAGGATAGAGACAGATAGGACAGAGACGACGAGTGAAGGGGAGTCAGAGAGAGAGGGGAGAGACAGACAGGAAGGAAGGAAGCTGACAGACAAAGACAAATACAGAACAGAGATAGACAGATTAGAAACAGAGAGGACCAAAGGAGAAGATCGAGCCAGACAAAAAGCCAGACAGAAGACAGAGAAGACAGATAGAAA
>CM054144.1:33032912-33055530 GCA_028751875.1 Rapana venosa
AAAAAGTTGTTGTTTTTTTAAAAAGAAAGAAAGAAAGAAACCCAAAGGTACTGGGAAAATTAATAAGAAGTTGTAAGTGGTTATCTGCACTTCTTTCCCTCCACTACTAGTTCTGCATTGATACACAAAAATTAAAAGAAATGGGGAAGGGGGGGGGGGGCAAGAAAATAAAGCAACAACAAAAAACCTAAACAAACAGAAATCGTTGTCAACACTTTCATTTTTCGGTAATGTTGCTACTAAGTATCACTTCCCTCCAGCAAGACAGTGAAATGACGCAGAAGTTGGTATGATCTGGAGGTGGGTGTTTTGGGGTTGGGTTTTTTTCCTTCCATGACATTACATAACTATATCACTATAATATATATATCGCATTTTATGTCATCAACCACCAAGATTCGTGAACTGTGTCAAATGGGAGCACCCTTTTCTTTTGATTGATGCAAGCGCACACGCGTGCGCGCGCTACGCACGTACGCACGCGCGGCGCGCGGTGGTTTGAGGGAGATGGGGGGGGTGGGGGGGGGGAGGGGTCGACGGCGGAGGTCGGGGGGGGGGGACTTTGTGAGCGGACTTGATGGTGACAGTTAGCTAACGGAGGAAGGGGGAGAGAGATGTGGGGGTGTGGGATGACGTGTGGGTAGTCAGGGGGGTGGGGGGGGGGGGGTGTTCGAAGGGTGGGGTTGGAAGGGGCGGGAAAGAGGGGACAAGTACAAGTGGGACTGGTTCTCCTCTTCCAAGGGGGACGTTGACAGAAGCGTTGAGAGTCTGTGTGTGTGAGCAGAGAGAGAGAGAGTGAGAGGAAGAGGAGAGAGAGAGACGACAGACAGACTAGACAGAAGACAGACAGACCGAGACAGATGACAGGGCGCGAGAGCTGCCACGGTTTGTGGTCAAGAGGGACCATACGCCTAAGCAACTCATTGATAATAATAATTAAAAATTGAAGATATATTATCATCATCATCATCTTCAATCTATCATCAGTAATGTCAGTCATACTTTAAGGTGTTTCAGTATCTCACCCGATTTCTTCTGCATGTATGTATGCAGGTTATTTGTTTTGTCCATGGATCATCATTGATTTTGGGTTTGTTGTTATTATTAGTGGTGTTGTTGATTGCTGCTGCGAGTTTTCATTATTGTTGGTGTTTTGATTAATGATTGTGATTTTTTCTCATCAACATTTTAGGGTGTTGTTTGTTGGCTACAGTCATAAGTGCATGAACTGGGAGTAGTAGATCCGTCTCACAACGACAAAAAATAAAAAAAAAACCCCGACTTTTTTGTTAAATTATTATATAGCGCCGAAAGAACATTAGGGTGCGAGTATGCAGTCATCCATTTATTTTCATGCGTACAGTTAGTTGCATGCCAAGGTTGATTTTTTTTCTTATTCTAATGTTTATAGGGCGGTTGTTGTTGTTTTTACGATAAAAAATAGTCCAAGATACTTCTCTTTTTCATCTCTTTTTCCTTTCTTTTTTTCTTGATTTATTTATTTAGGAATCGCTTGTGTTTCAGTTGACTAAAACTTCTTTTTTTCTTTTTTTTTCTTTAATTTTGTTGCCAGGAATCGCTTACGTTCTCGTTGTTTTGTTTTGTCTTGTTGTGTCGCGTTAGTTTGTTTTGTTGTTCTATCCTGTTAGGAGGGGTATATTGTCTGTTTATATATTTCGGCACCTGTGGTTCGTATGGAGTCAGCTACTGTATTTTGACTTGTAGCCAGAGAATTACCGCACAGTTCTTCTCTCTGCACAACACTCACACAAACCACACACACACACACACACACACAACACACATTCTCTATCTCTCTCTCTCTCTCTCTCTCTTCTTCTCAACACACACACACTCCTCTTCTATTCTCTCTATCTTTCTCCCTCTCTTTCTATCGTCTCTCTTCTCTCTCTTTCTCTTCTATCTCTCTTCGCCAGAGTGTGGACAAAAAAAACACGGAAAGGGCTTAGGTTCAATTCCACCCAACACACACATACACAACACACACACCTCACACACACACAACAACCACACACACACCACAACAACACACTGATCTCTCTGTCTGTCTGTCTGTCTGTCTGTCAGTCTGTCTGTTGCTCTCTCTCTCTCTATCTCTTCTCTTCGCTCGCGCATCTCTCTATTCTCTTATATGTGATATCCTAAGGTGCGGGAATGGAAGTAAAATAGAGCATGGGTGCTTATTCATTATCCTCTATATAAAAGAATTTGTCATTGTATTCTCTCTCTCTCGCGCTCGCGCCTCGTCTCTCTGCGCTCATCGTCGCGTCGCTCGCGTCTCTCTCTCTCGCGCTCTCTCTTTCTCCTCTCTTCTTCACGCACTAACACACTCAACACACTCTACTCACTATCCTCTCTCTCTCCTCTCTCTCTCTCTCTTCTCTCTCCTCTCTCTCACGCACATCACACTCTCTCCTCGCTCGCACACACACAACACACACACACACCACAACACACACACAACAGTTACAAAGACAGACAGATACAAAGACTGAGAGATGGGATTTGTTCGGTCAGGTTACACGCAATCAGTCATTGGCGTGTCGGGCTTAGCTAGCCTAGTAGTGTAGTGTTAGTTTCCGCCAAAGATTGATTATCGTTAGTGTAGAATGGCGGCGCTGAGGAAAGCAGGAGCATACCACGAGTCTTTGACTTAGAGTTGAAAAAAAAGTCAAACTAAAGTGTGTGGTGTGTCGTGTGTGTGTCGTTTGGGTGTGTCGTGTGTGGGGTGTGTGTTGTGTGAGTGTGTGTGTGTGTCCGTGGGTGTGGGATTTGTGGTGTGTGGGTCGTGTGTCCTTTCGCTTTTACGTTTTCTTACGTAGTCCCTCGTCCCTCGATCTTACGCAAAGAATTAAAACGTTCTTGTTGTAATTATGAAAGTTGACGTATAATAAGTCTCTTATGGCTTGAGTAAGTTGGGGCTATCGCATGTCCATAATTTTTGAAGTGTTGGATGCATGCTGCGGGATATTGAGTCATCGATACTCTCCAACCATTGCAGTGCTCAAGATTCAGCGCTATATGAATTCCATTAATCCGGATTATTATAATATTATCATAATTATTTATATTAATTTATTATTAAGTTATTATTATTATCATTACAACTCCAAAGAGAAGTTGAAGTGATGTGTGCAAAGTTGAGGGTGAAGAAAATGACTGTTGTTTCATCCACCTTTCAGCTTTCAAGAGCCTGTCGTCTACGCAGTCTAGTCCAGTTGGGGCACACTGAGATTTTTGCAACAGCTTCTCATTTCTTTTGGTTTTTTCCGCTTGCTGTAGCAAATCGGTTACTTCAAGGCCCGCCCTTTTCTGTTGTTGTCTTCCTTCGTTTTCTCGGCCTGAAATCTTCGTTTCTCTTCCTTGTATGTTCCCTGTAGGACAGTCTGGGCCATTCTACAAGTTGTGTGAGTGCGCTGTACACTTCAGCTTGTAATCTTGTTATTCACGTAGTCAGGAAGATTTTCTGGCGTTTTCATTCTCGTTTTGTTTTTTCCTGCAACACACACGCGCTGCGCTTACACACAAACATCAAACTACACCAACCACCACAGCAACCACCACGCCTCCACCACCTCCTGCCCCATCATGCACACACACACACACAAACACCACACACCACATACACTACATTACACCACACCACACACACACTCACACCCAACCACCACCACCACCCCGACCACACACACTAAACCACACCACAGCCACACCACATCACCCACACACACAACACACACACACACACTACACACAACATCACACACATCACACCACACACGTATATAAAACAGTAACGATGGAACTTATTTCCCAGAGAAAATACAACAGCAATATGACAATGCCACGAAATAATTATGCACAAATATGGGCTCCGTAACAAATCAGCAGCAGCAAAAAAAACACCAGATTGTACTAAATAATAATAATTAATAACTAATAATAATAATATATAATAATTAAACTATAACAATAAAAAATACAATTTAAATAATAATAATAATAAAATTAAACGACAACAATATATGCAAAATATTTATATTCAGATCGCAATGATTTTTTGGACCCTCTCGAAAATAACAGTATGCTATTTCAAGAAACGTTCTGTTTATTCATCGTTTTGTTTCTGAAGCGCTATGCTTGGCTTAATGTCCATGGCAAGACCGTAGCGAGTGGTTCGTCCTAGGGTGTTTTTTCTGAGTCGCTGTTTGTACCATGGGTTCGAGTATCGGCAGAAAGCTAAACCCGTAAAGGATTAGGGATTTTTTTTTTTTAATTTTAATATAAATTTTTAATTTTTTAAATTAAATTTTTAATTCTTATTCTTATGTATCGGGATAATGGAATAAGCTCGTATGTGCTGTTTCTACATCAGTTTCCCGTGTGTATGCAGTTTTGTCAGATTCTGTCATTGTTCCACGCACACAATGGCTTACTCTTACGAAAGCGGAAACTGGAATTATCGTTGTGCACAAGATGTTCTGTGCGCGTTCCACGGTCCTCGGTTTATAGGCTTCATGAAGGACTTTTCGGGGGGGAGAAGTGGACGTTGCACTGATGTTAACTCCAGTGGGAACAGATCCTTGAACGGAATCGAACATGGGTCCGCAGAGTGCGAGCGCAATGTTCTAACCCACTAGGCTTATACCGTCGCGGGATGTTCATGTGGGGCATGTTAAAGATGCCGTGAATGCATGTCAGATCATGGCGTTCGTTCGTCCTTTACAATAATTTACGTCTTTTGCTATCAGTTGATATTATTAAGACGAAGGGAGACAGGGGGGGAAAAGAAAGAAAAGCGGATGCTTGTGTGGTGACTGAAAGTTTTGTGTTTTGTCACTTGTAATGCGAGATTGTGTGTGTGTGTGTGTGTGTGGTGTGTGTGTGTGGGTGTGTGTGATGTGTGTTTGTGTGGTGTGTGTGTGTGTGTGTTTTGTGTATGTGTGTATGTGTGTTGTGTGTGCATGTCTTAAGAGAGTCCGACGAGAAGAGAGAGAGAGAGTGAGGAGTTCGCGAGAGGAGAGTGGAGAGACCGAGAAGCGTGAGAGAGAGAGATGAGGTGTTGAGTGAGGAGAGAGACAACACATCTGTTAAGATGTTACAGTTCATTACGAATATATTTTTTGTCGATTACTTTTGAATGGTTTTGAGCAAGTCATGCCTGTAAATTGTGACCCTTGCTCTCCGCCAAAGCGATATATTTCATCAGGATCACAATTGTATCTCTCATGATTCACTCAATCTTTGTTGGTTGTAGAGAGAAAAAGAAAGAAAGGAGGAGGGCTTAGTTGGAAATTGACTTGGAGTTAATTCTAGAATGGGCCAGGGATTAGCTTACATACACAGAATACAGGTCACATAAAGGTGTATCATGCTCGTTTCTTTAAACACACAAATCTAAACACAAAAACCAACCAACAAACAAACTAACACAACACACAAACACACACACACAACACAGCAAATCAAAGACAGTGTCAATCATATTTTGTGTAGGTTTATAATATTGACGAGACATGATTATTAGTATGGTCATCGGTTGTGGGAGAGCTATCATTTGTTTATCTTTGCGCATAGATGGAGGTGCTCAAAAAGGTTGTTGTTGTTTTTTTAAAAGAAAGAAAGAAAGTAACCCAAAGTTGCTGGGAAATTAATAAAGAGTTTGTAAGTGGTTATTGCAATTTGTCCCTCCACTGACCTCTAGTTCTGCATTGATACACAAAAATTAAAGAATGGGGAAGGGGGGGGGGGGGGGGGGGGGCGGGAGGCGGCAAGAAAAATAAAGCAACAACAAAAACCTAAACAAAAGAATCGTAGTCAAGACACTGTATCATTTTTCGGTAATGTTGCGACTAAGGATCTCTCTCCTCGTTAGCAAAGACAGTGGAAATGACGCTAGAGTTGGTATGATCGCAGGCGGGGTGGGGTGTTTTGGGGTATTGGGTTTTTTTTTAATCCTTCAGTGGACTATTATACATAACTATATCAGACTAATACAACTGTCATTATATTATTATAGTTATATTGATTTATATATATATATATACTATTATTTTATATATATATTTTTATTTATATATATATGCATTTCTATGGTCAATCCACTATCCACCAAGATCGTGACTGCTTGACAAATGGGAGCACCCGTTGCGTGAGATTCTGAAATGCATAGGGAGAGAATGTGACACGCGAGCACTATATACTCGAGAGGTGATGGACAGTCACATAATGGTATATGGGTCCTTACCCTACAGTAGACTAGCAACTCTCACTCTCTCTCTCTCTCTCTCTCTCTCTCTTCTCTCTCTCTCTCTCTCTCTCTCTTGAGCTGTTCCTTCCCTGTTTGACTTTGTATACTTATGTCATCTCACTAACGAAAGCTTAATATGCGACTTGCAAATTTATCTTGTATAAAGCTTTTAAAAGATTTAGTAAAAAGACTTCTGTACTTGTTTTTCGAGTTTATTCATTGTTCTTATTGTTTCTTTTGCAAATGTTTTGGAATGTTGATACTATACAAACACCCTTCATGATGGGGCCAAGGCCTTAAGAATAAAACTTTCGCATTCGCACATTCTTCTCTTCTCTCTCTCTGCTCTCTCTTCTCTCGCTCTCTCTCTCTCTCTCTCTCTCTATCTCTTCTCTCTCTCTCCCTTTATCTATCTATTATCTATCGTTCTAATCTATCTATCTGCTCATTTCTCTCAAAGTGCGTAGAGAGTGGGCAATCGGAAGACGTTAATCCATGTGATTTCTGGGGGAGAAGTGTATATAAGAGTGAAATAAGCGGACAGGTTCATACCGTATAGAGATGGGAAGGGAAGGAGGGGGAGCCATAAAAGATTTTTTTTTAAAGAACACACGCGTTGTGCACACACTCACACACACACAAACACACTACACACACACACTTAACACAAACTCATCACACACACACACTCACAACGACACACACAGCACTAAATCTCACACTTTAACGTTTTGAAGGGGGCGATATATGTCAGCACACCACACAAGTTTTTTTAAAAGTCGAGAGGAGGGGAGAAACAAACCAGGAACAGTGCATAGCGAAACTGAGTCATGTTTAATCTAAGACGATGGGTGTTTTTACCCGAAACGAGCGGATAAACTTTGTTGATTCTGTAGTACACTTAGCTTAAGGCACTTCAATGCGCTGAACCCGTCACCAGTCCTTTGACTGTTCTACTCCTTTGATATTATAGAAGCCATTCTCTGTGATCACACACACACACACGCAACAAGCCATCACGCACACGCACGCACGCATGATACACACATAAACGCACGCACGCAACGAATACACACACAACAAAAGCACGGCACGCAGCACACACACACACTCCCACCACAAGCACGCACACCCATTCCCCACCCCAACAACGCCACTCCCACCACACCTATCACACAACCACATCACTCCTCCCTCCCACAACTACTACACTCTCTCACACACACCCCCCCAAACACCACTTACCACTACCACACCACATCACCCATCACCACACCCATCACCCATACTAGCTCAATTCCTATCCCACCTCCAGCTAAAACCTCCTTCCAACACCTCGGAATTAACCACCTTTATTTTAAGTGTGTGTCCCCAAAGGTTGTTTATTTGATTCACCATTTTTACAACTTTTTTTTTATATTTATTTAAATTTACTAATCTCAGTATCTCGCATAAATAATCAACCATTCCTTTTTATTTTACCCTTTACCACATTGTTTCTTTTTTTTTTATAAATATTAATCCACACCAATAAGCTTTAATCCTTAAGATAGCACCCCCCCCCTAACAACCTTACCCTTTTAAACCAAATAACATTAATAATAACAACATTCACTACAACTCAACCCATCTTCCCTACTTCTAACTTAACTTCCCTATTCATATCTTATAATATTAATTTCATACCCCCTATCAATAAAAAATCGCACACCCCATACACACATCAACTCCCTCGACTCAAACTACTCCCCCCACTCACTTCCCTCCAAACACTACCGCCCACGCCGCACTCACCACGAACACCCACTCCCCACCACTCACTATCCCTTATCCTACTCCGCCCCACCCACCTACCCACCCACACCACCACCCCCCCACCAGACCCCAACACTACGCCCCTATCTCTCTTCCACACACCCACATACCATCTCCCACACACACCTATTCGAAAGGTAGGTGTGGTGTCGTTGAGAAACGGCTCGCTCGTTGTTTAGGAGAAGAGTTAGGTCTAGCGCATAAGTGAGAGAGAGATTGGGCGGAGCGGGAAGAGAGCCTAGCCGCTTGAGCGTGTCGTGTGGGGGGTGCTCCGCTGAGCGACTGCGTCGATGTCGCGCCTGCCATGAGGCGGCGCGGAGTAGAGTGGTAGTGGGCCAGTGCGTTGCTGGCTGCGCACGCACGCGCGTTTGAGGTACGTGAGGTCCGGCGTGAGACAGGGGTGTGCGTGTGTTGTTAAATCACGAGCTTTCTCGTTGCTGGGCGATTGGTCGCTGGTCGGGGTCAACGGGATAGACAGGCTTAGGCTGTGTTTACGGATAGGCGCGGATGGCGTGCGTGATGTAGCGGAAGACTTGAGAGTATTATAGTCCGCGGTGATGATGTTTTTATATATAAGTATAGTATATTATTATATAATATAAGTATTATGATCGGGGTAGCGGTCTGTTATTGTATACAAACGTGATGGCCCACACACACACAAAACACACTCTACACACGCACGACGCACACACACACACACACACACGCCCAATTATTCGCTTTAACACCCACACAATTAACATGCGCATTCTTTTAGCTTCTATACAATCTGACGTTGATGTCTTAGACTGCCGCGGAATTGGACGTAGAGTGATAAGCTTAGACTTTCGCGACAGAGGCAGCTGCAATTAAAAGAGATTGAATGCTAAGAGAGAAAAACGCAGCCGTCCGTATTTCGTAGGTTTCACTGGACAAAAAGAAACGAGATAGGAAGAGAAGATAGCAAAATGGGGACTTTTTAGACTCAACACACAGAACTGTACAAAAACCAAACAAACAACTACATCCCAATTCCCAGTCGCCCTTCTCCTCTCCCATCGCCCCTCCCCTCCCCACTTCCCCCCCGACCCACCGCTCCGCCTCGCCGCTCCAAAAAGAACCGACCGAAAAGAAAAAAGGTTGGGGTGTGGATGTTAAGAATTCTAGTGGCTTTTGTTGTCGAGAAGAAAAAAAAAAAAGGGGAGTGGGGTACTTTTTTAAAAAAACCCTTTTATTTCGAGGATAATGAATATAAACACTCATGTCTTTTTTTTTTTCATCCAGTCTCTTTGTGTATTGCGTTTTGTAATCTGTTTGTCATCCGTCCCCACCGGCACTCAATGGCTACTCTTCCGAAAAGCGGAACGGTTTTTTTTTTTAACGAACCGTGATCATGATGTTCTGCGTGATTCGCAAACTAGGACCTCGGTTATTAGTCTCATCTGAAGGTCTTTTGGGAAGGTGAGACTGGCACTGATGTTACTCAGAGGAAAAATCCTCTTGAAGTGATGACCCGCGGCAGCGATTACGATAATCTCTCTAACCCCCAGGCTATCCGTTCCCTTAGAGAGAAGAGAGAGAGTGAGAGAGAGAGAGAGAAGAAGAGAAGAGAGTGAGAGATGAGAGAAGAGAGATAGGAGAAGAGAGAGTGGGGGGGGGTGTTTGAAGGGGTAGGGAGAGAGAGACAGAGAACTGAGAGACCAGACAGGGTCAGATAGGAGACAGACAGACAGTCAGAGACCGAGAGGCAGAGAGAGGACTGACAGACAGACAGACAGGAAAGCAGACAGAAGAAGGAAAAAAGGGAAACAAACAAGTAATAATAACTTATCCCATTAAATTCATTTCTAGAATGCCCCACCCACAACCCCCATCTACAAGAGACATAAAACGACCACACCCAAAAACAAAACAAAAAACCCCTAACTTTGTGAAGAGAAGAAGAAGAGAAGAAGAAGAAGAAGAAGAAGAAGAAGAAAAGAGAAGAGAAAATAAGAAAGATAAGAAGAAAAGAAGAAGAAGAAGAGAAGAGAAGAAGCAGAAGAATGAGGGGGAGGAGGAGGAGGCGGAGGAGGGGAAGAAGAAAATGAAGAGAGAAGAAGAAGAAGATGAAAAGTAGAAGAAGAGAGAAGAGAAGAAGGAACACAAAAACAACAACAATAATAACAACAACAACGGAATAAGATATTATATACTATCCTACCCTACCTATGTTATACCTTATTCTTTCCTTGCAATCCTAGGCGATGCTATTCGTATCATATGTAGCATATCACTTCATATCATATTTATATTACATCCAAACAATGAGCCGCCATTGCCGACTAATGGCGAAGAGAAAGAAAGCTCTAGCTGGCAGTGACGTTGGGGATTCCGATAGGCTTGGGTTGCCGTGGAAAGAAAGAGATTTATACTGGTGTTAGTGTAGGCAGAGCCCCGTCTCAAAGGTTCCCTGCGGAGTCTCTCGGATCCTTTTTTTTTTCGTTTTTTCTTTTAATCATTAATGTGAAAAAGGATTTTCTTTGTTTGTTGCTTAGTGTTGGGGGTTGTTTACTTGTTGTTGTATGTGTTGTGTTTGTTTGTGTCTTTACTTTCTTTAGGTGTTTCTTTGTTTGTTTGTTTGTTTGTTTTGTGTGTTTTATTGTTTGCATTTTTCGGCTTTATTGTTCGTGTCTTACAGGATTTGCCAGAGGGTGAGAGAGAGAGAGTAGGGGGGGGGAGGAGAGCGAGAGAGAGAGAGAGAGAGCGAGAGAGAGAGTGTGAGAGGAGAGAATGAGAGAGAGAGATAGAGAGAGACAGACAGACGAGACAGACAGAGACAGACAGATACAGAGGTGACAGTGACACAGATAAGGCTGGCTGTCAGGCAGACAGACACAGACAGATAGAATAGTGAGTCAGCAAAACATACGTGTTGACTGACGAAAGACAGATAGAGAACAAGACAGCCCTAACATGAGAAAGAGGACGATAAGCACTAGGGAAATAACAAAACACAAAAACACAAACAAGTAGAAATGATGAAAAAACACACAAACACACAAACACACAAGTAAACAATGAAACAAACACACAAACAAAGTAGACAATGAACACTCACACAACACACACACACACACACACAACACACACAACCACAAGTAAACGATGAAACAAACACACAAACCCAAACAAGAGACAAAGACATGGCAGTGTAGAGAAAGCCAGGTAATAAAGAATAGACGAAACAGACAGACAGAATAGACTGACACACAGACAGATTAGACAGGACACACAGACAAAATAGACAGAACACAGCAGACTGACATTACCAACCATGCCGACAGAAAGGGTAAAAGATGTGCGTGTGTTTTGGGGGGGGGGGGGGGGGGAGAGGGAGTGATGGTGGAGGAGAGGCCCAAGCAAAATAGAACATTTAAATCCCAGAAGAGATGAGAGTTAAAGGCAGTGAAATGAGAGAGATGGAGCGAATCACCGAGCGGTTTTCAATCCAATGGATCGATGGAGTCGGGGGTTAATCTCGGCTTGTGTTGGTGTGTGTGGGTGTGTTGTTGTGGGTGAAATAATTAAGGGACGGGGATTGACTAAGAATTTCCCTTTTAACCAACGAGTGTAGTAGACTGCCAGTGCCTTAATTCCTTTTTTTGTGTGTAGGATATTATACACACAGGCTCGAAGACCAAATACGCAGTTACAGATCCGGGCTTGTGTCAGCCATGTGTTCAATGGGTTAATTAAGGAAGCTCGAACAAATCCGGACACTATCCCGGTTTCGGAATGCGGTGCCTTCGTGAATAGCGAATAGGGTGCATACCGCAAAATTTGATCGTTGGAGACTGTCTTTTTTTTTTATACATGGATAAGCATAACACTATAATAAGCACTCCCCTGTGCTTTTTTAAAAAAAATCCCAGTTTCTAGTGTATAAGCGGTTTCTACTGGACACAATGCTTGTCTTTCGAAAAGTGGAGCAGGATTAAAAGTTTTGGGCGCAAGATCATTCGCGGCGGTCGCTATGGGGCCTCGTATATAGTCTCTCGAATGACTTTTGGGGAGAGAGGAATCGGCCTGTTGTTAACTCAAGGGGAAAAATATCCCTTGAACAGGATCGATCACGGGTCGTCAGTTTGCGGAGCGCAACAATGTTCTAACATTATGCTATCACATCCCTTCGGAGATCTAGACGAGGTTCAAAAAGAAAAAAATAACAAACAAACAAACAACAGACAAACCTTAAAGGACTGTCTGGTCCAGTCAGTCAACCAAATAACTTTAGTCATCCTTGATGGGTAAATTGCCAAATCTGACAGGCACATTGATACGTTTATCGTACTTCAAAAAACACAAGAAGTAGTTTATTTCATAATAGTTTGGACATTTTCAAGAGTTAACTTCAATATAAAGAAATTATAAAACGGGGCACTGTCGGAGAGAGCGAGTGCGTGTAGTGATGGCTTGTGGGACTGTCAGCAGTCCATGTGTCAATCGGATATCTCGCATGGGTCTTAATATATCTACCAAGAAAAACAAATGACAATTGGAAAGACTACAATAGGTATTATATAATATAATATATTTAGTATATATCTATATTTATTATTTATATATATATTATTATATTATATATATATCTTCTGTCAGAATCTTCTCAACGCGCTTATGTGTTAGTGGTTGATGGTGGTTGGTTGAACAGGATTTCTACACTGAAAAACCGCTGGGATTCTATTCATAATCACACGGCGAAAAAAAACAAGACTGTGCCGGAAAGGAAAGGGGGGTTGGAGGCGGAGGAGAGGGAAAGGGTTGCAGTTATAGGGGGAGGTGTAAATTGGCGAAGATATGCGAAGTGGGTTGACGCAAAAAAAGAAAAAGAAAAATAAACAACACAAGAAGGAAAAAATATTGGAGCAGATGTAAATGAAACAAGTGAGATAAATGGAGAGTGCAGAGATTTTTTTTTGCAGTATTTGTTTGTTGAAGATGTTGTTGTGTTGTTGATGGTTCTGGGTGGTGGTTTTTGTTTGTTGTGTTGTTTTGCTTGTGTATTGTTATTGGGTTGGGGGTTCTTTTATTCTGGTGGTTTGGGTGTGTCTCTCTGCCTACTCTCTTCTCTCTTCTCTCTCTCTGCTCTCTCTCTCTCTCTCTTCTCTCTGCTGTCCTCTCTTCTGCGCCTGTCTCTGGTTTTGTGTGTTGTTGTTTGTTATGGGGGGACGGTGGGTGGGTGGAGGTGGGGGTGTTAATGAAAGAAGAAAGGGTATTGTTAGTAGGTGGGTGGAGAGTAGAGAGAGAACAGAGACAGAGAGACATAGACAGAGAGACATAGACAGAGAGACACACAAGACACAGAGAGAAAGAGAACACGAGAGATGGTGGGAGGGACAGACGACAGACAGAGCCAGATAGACAGAGACAAGACAGTAGGGAAAGGCTAGAGGGGAGGAGAGAGGGGGGGGGGGGAGAAAGAGAGAGACAGAGACAGAGACAGACGACAGAGTCAGAGAGACAGAGCGAGAGAGAGAGAGACAGACAGAGACAGACACAGAGAGAGAAAAGAGGAACAAGACAAGAAGGAGGAGAGGAAGAGGAGGAGGAAGAGAACACGAAGGGAAAAAGGATGGGATAGTAACAAAGAAAAAAAAGACGCGTTACCTGACAGTCAGAGGACACAGTGACCAGACGGAAAGACAGAAGGAAAGGGAAGGACAATGACGGATCCATAGCCTCGGTTGGGCGGGTCTTATCCACTTAATAATTATTTCTTCACAGGTTCCTTTCTCTCTCTCTCTCTCTATCTCCTCTCTCTCTCTATTCTCTCTCTCTCTCTCTATCCTTTTCTCTCTCTATCTCTCGTATCTCTTAGCTTCTCCTCGTTTGGGTTGGGTGTGTTTGGTTTTTTTTATTTCACCCGATGAAAAAAGCAAGGACTTGAATGGTGATACGGATTTTGATCAAACACGCTTGTCTGACTGCTGCCTGTGATGTCTGTGTCTTCAGACCCCCGTGCCCACCCTCCCACACTCTCTCTCTTCTCACGCACTCTCTCTCTCTCTCTCACTCTCTCTCTCTCATCTCTCTCTCTCTCTCTCTCTCTTCTATCTCTCTCTCTCTCTCTCTCTTCTTATTCTCTCTTTGTCATCTCTCTCGCGTGGCTTGGCCCTTCTTTGTCAGCGCTTTTGAGGCTTGTTTTGTACGTTTGTTTTTCTTTATTGTGGTATTTATATATATTATGTAAATTATATAAAAATGTATGTATTATTAGATATATTAATTAATATATAATATATAAGTGATATGTGTGTTGGGGGGTGGGGGGTGGGGTTGCTTCTTACCGATTCGACGAAATGGGGAGATTATTCTATTGTGGGTGTCGGTCTGTGTGTGTGGATGTTGGTGTGTGTCTGGTTTGAACGGTGTGTTGTGTGTGTTGTGTTGTGTGAGGTTGATGTGTGTGTGTGAGTGAGTGTTTTATGTGTAGCGTGTATTGAAGGAATAATCCGTTCCTTAGTTGATAAAGCTGCGGTTTTTGGGGGATCATAGTGGGAGATTATCCTTTTGTGATTTCGACTATATGGGGAAGGATTCTTGTGTTCGAATGGTACAGGTGTTCTGTCTGTTCTGTTCTGGGGGGGGGGGGTGCCCTTTTGCGGTTTGTTTTGTGGTTCCTCTAGGTCGTCTGTCTGTCTGTCTTATCTCTTCTCTCTCTCTTCTCTTTTCTCTCTTCTCTCTCTCTCTCTCTCTCCTCTGATGTTTTGGAAATAACCATTCTGTCGACTTCGGTTTTTCACTTTTAGAACGAAAGTACACTCACGATGGGGTACTTATTTTTCGGCCGATCTCAGGAACAGAAACATGTATGTAATCTTATGTGACCTATCTTTGTTTCCTGCATATTCCATATTTCTGTCCGGCTTTTTTTTTTTTTTATCTGAGCACAGACAGAACAATGCTTTACCCTCCTCCTCTCTCTCTATCTCGCTCTTTCTCTCTCTCTCTTCTCTCTCCCCCACACACACACACATCACTACGCACGCACGCACGCCACACACTGCGCGCGCGCGCGCGCACACCACACACACTCACACAACACAGGAGTCAGACAGAAGAGAAGGAAGGGTTGGAAAAAGAAAAGAAAAAAGTTGAGGAGTGAGATGATAGATCTATACGAAACAGAAAGAAAGAAAGAAAAAGAGGAAAGAAAGAAAAAAAAGAAAGAAATAAAGAAAGATTGAAAGTAAGAAAGAAAGAAAGAAAGAAAAGAAAGGCATAAGAAAGACCGACATGGCGACAGAGCGATAGACAGACAAAATATACAAATATACTGATAAAAAGAATCAACAAAATAATTGATATGATGAACGTATGTTTCTTTACTGCAAACAGTCTCACTAAAACTGTAACTTTAAAACATCCCCGGCATGGAACACAGTGTTCCATAACAAAAGTGGAAATAAAGAACAACCACCTACCTTCCTACCCCCAAGAAGAGGGAAAAAAACAACCAAGTACCACCACAAGGAATTGATCTACCACCACAGGTTAACCTGTCTTCTCTTGTCAAGTCACCAGCAGGAAAAAAATAATATTAATTATAGCTCGAAACTTACACTTCACGAAAGTAGGTTCAAACTTCTTCGGGAATGTCAGTTTGTATTTTGTTTTGTTTGATTCAACAATTTAATTCAAGCCTTTCTTCCGCAAGTACACACACACACTTCACCTTCACCTCACCTCACCTCCATAAACAACCTTTCCGCTATCTCGAAACGAATGGTTTCTCCGAAAGTTATCTGCGCTTCCCACTTGTAATTATGCACTAATACTAACTAAAAAAAACGCCTACGCACGAAGCAGATATAAGGTATAACCGCGCAGTGTTAATGTATGCATTACCTCACACAACAAACACACAAACAAACTCTCGAAGGAGACACTGTCAAGAGAAAGAGAAGAGAGAAAAAATCTCCGACGAAGAAGGAAGACTTCTTCCACAATTTAAAAAAAAAATTCGCCTCTGATGTCACACGCACTTTCTCTCTCTCTCAGATTTGCTGAAGAAGTATAGTAGTCTCTGAAGAAGTGAAGAGAAAATTCCGTAGTAGCCTTAGAGAGTGGTGTAATGTGCTCTGTGTGTTGTTGTGTATGTGTGTGTGTACTCAGATAGCAGTGTGTTGTGTGTGCGCTTGTGGGAGTTTCTTCGGAGCTGTTGGATTCGCTCTCGCAGCGTTTGCTTTCTTCTTTTTGGACAGACAACATGTGGGCTTGGCTGCGTACGACTCGTCACATGATAGCCGTCACGTGTTAACTGGCTAGGCCTAGGCAAGACAAGACAGGGCGAGCAAGGCTTAGGCGTAGGCAACGGCTCAAGGCAAGGTCAAGGGCAAGGCTTACGTTTGGGCTAACAGCCTACCGACTGATGAAGGCTGACTGATGGCTCTAGGCTAGGGCTATAGCCTAGCGTGGACGACCGACGGGGAGAGAGGAGCAGAAGCGAGGGATGAGTCTAAGAGAGGGGAGGGGTGGGCACATATGACGCACACAAGCAAGCACGCTCTCTCTCTCTCTCTGCTCTCTCTCTCGTCTCTCGCTCTTCTCTCTCTCTCGTCTCTCTCTCTCTTCTTCTCTCTCAACACGCGATATAGAGTATCACACAGAGTCACACGCACGCCAATGGTACTATCTGGAAATAATTGGTTTTTAAAAATTGATTGAGTGATTCACCGCACTTACACAGACACAGTGACAAATGGGACTATACAGGGCAAGCGCACACGCGTGCGCGCGCTACGCACGTACGCACGCGCGGCGCGCGGTGGTTTGAGGGAGATGGGGGGGGTGGGGGGGGGGAGGGGTCGACGGCGGAGGTCGGGGGGGGGGGACTTTGTGAGCGGACTTGATGGTGACAGTTAGCTAACGGAGGAAGGGGGAGAGAGATGTGGGGGTGTGGGATGACGTGTGGGTAGTCAGGGGGGTGGGGGGGGGGGGGTGTTCGAAGGGTGGGGTTGGAAGGGGCGGGAAAGAGGGGACAAGTACAAGTGGGACTGGTTCTCCTCTTCCAAGGGGGACGTTGACAGAAGCGTTGAGAGTCTGTGTGTGTGAGCAGAGAGAGAGAGAGTGAGAGGAAGAGGAGAGAGAGAGACGACAGACAGACTAGACAGAAGACAGACAGACCGAGACAGATGACAGGGCGCGAGAGCTGCCACGGTTTGTGGTCAAGAGGGACCATACGCCTAAGCAACTCATTGATAATAATAATTAAAAATTGAAGATATATTATCATCATCATCATCTTCAATCTATCATCAGTAATGTCAGTCATACTTTAAGGTGTTTCAGTATCTCACCCGATTTCTTCTGCATGTATGTATGCAGGTTATTTGTTTTGTCCATGGATCATCATTGATTTTGGGTTTGTTGTTATTATTAGTGGTGTTGTTGATTGCTGCTGCGAGTTTTCATTATTGTTGGTGTTTTGATTAATGATTGTGATTTTTTCTCATCAACATTTTAGGGTGTTGTTTGTTGGCTACAGTCATAAGTGCATGAACTGGGAGTAGTAGATCCGTCTCACAACGACAAAAAATAAAAAAAAAACCCCGACTTTTTTTTAAAATAATATATAGCGCAGAAAGAACATAGGGTGCGAGTATGCAGTCATCCATTTATTATACATGCGTACAGTTAGTTGCATGCCAAGGTTGTTTTTTTCTTATTCTAATTTTTATAGGCGGTTGTTGTTGTTTTTACGATAAAAAATAGTCCAAGATACCTTCCTCTTTTTCATCTCTTTTTCCCTTTCTTTTTTTCTTGATTTATTTATTTAGGAATCGCTTGTGTTTCAGTTGACTAAAACTTCTTTTTTTCTTTTTTTTTCTTTAATTTTGTTGCCAGGAATCGCTTACGTTCTCGTTGTTTTGTTTTGTCTTGTTGTGTCGCGTTAGTTTGTTTTGTTGTTCTATCCTGTTAGGAGGGGTATATTGTCTGTTTATATATTTCGGCACCTGTGGTTCGTATGGAGTCAGCTACTGTATTTTGACTTGTAGCCAGAGAATTACCGCACAGTTCTTCTCTCTGCACAACACTCACACAAACCACACACACACACACACACACACAACACACATTCTCTATCTCTCTCTCTCTCTCTCTCTCTTCTTCTCAACACACACACACTCCTCTTCTATTCTCTCTATCTTTCTCCCTCTCTTTCTATCGTCTCTCTTCTCTCTCTTTCTCTTCTATCTCTCTTCGCCAGAGTGTGGACAAAAAAAACACGGAAAGGGCTTAGGTTCAATTCCACCCAACACACACATACACAACACACACACCTCACACACACACAACAACCACACACACACCACAACAACACACTGATCTCTCTGTCTGTCTGTCTGTCTGTCTGTCAGTCTGTCTGTTGCTCTCTCTCTCTCTATCTCTTCTCTTCGCTCGCGCATCTCTCTATTCTCTTATATGTGATATCCTAAGGTGCGGGAATGGAAGTAAAATAGAGCATGGGTGCTTATTCATTATCCTCTATATAAAAGAATTTGTCATTGTATTCTCTCTCTCTCGCGCTCGCGCCTCGTCTCTCTGCGCTCATCGTCGCGTCGCTCGCGTCTCTCTCTCTCGCGCTCTCTCTTTCTCCTCTCTTCTTCACGCACTAACACACTCAACACACTCTACTCACTATCCTCTCTCTCTCCTCTCTCTCTCTCTCTTCTCTCTCCTCTCTCTCACGCACATCACACTCTCTCCTCGCTCGCACACACACAACACACACACACACCACAACACACACACAACAGATACAAAGACAGACAGATACAAAGACAGAGAGATGGGATTTCGTGCGGTCAGGTTACACGCAATCAGTCATTGGCGCTGTCGGGCTCCTAGCTAGCCTAGTAGTGTAGTGATAGTTTCCCGCCAAAGAATGATTATCGCTTAGTGTAGAATGGCGCGCAGAGGAAAGAGGAGCATCCCCACGAGTCTTTGACTTAGAGAAGAAAAAAAGATCAAAATAAAGTGTGTGTGTGTCCCGTGTGTGGTGTCCGTGGGGTGTGTCCGTGTGTGGGGTGTGTGTGGGGTGTGAGGTTTTTGTGTGTGTGTCGTGGGTGTGGGGTGTGTGTGTGTGTGTTCCTTTCGCCTTTACGTTTTCTTACGTAGTCCCTCGTCCCTCGTCTTACGCAAAGAATTCAAAACGTCATCATACTGAAAAGTTGACGTAATAGTCTATTATGTCTTGAGTAAGTTGGGGCTATCGCAGTCCATCATTTTTGAAGTCGTGGGATGCATGCTGGGTATACTTGAGTCATCGATACCTCCAACCATTGCAGGCCTACAAGATTCAGCGCTATATGAATTCCATACATCATTATTATTATAATTATTATAATAATTATTATTATTATATTATTATTATTATTATTATTATTATCATTACACTCCCAAAGAGAAGTTGAAGGTTGTGTGCAAGATGATGTATGAATGACTGTGTTCCCTCCACCTTCAGTTTCAACTAGCCTGTAGTCTAGCAGATCTAGACCGTTGGGGCACCACTGAAGATTTTGCAACCAGCTTCCTCCATTCCTTTCGGGTTTTCAGCTTTCTGTAGCAAATCGGTTCACTTCAAGGCCCGCCCATTTTCTGTTGTTGTCTTCCCATCGTTTTCTCTGCCTGAATCTTCGTTTCTCTTCCTTGTACTGTTCCCTGTAGGACAGTCTGGGCCAGTCTACATGTTCGTGTGACGTGCCTGTACCACTTCAGCTTGTAACTCTTTTATTCACGTAAGTCAGGAATTCTTCTGGCGTTTTCACTTCTCGTTTTGATTTCCTCGTTAGTTATGTGATCTATGTATGATATACCAAGTTGTACCACTCAAGGCCAGTCCACTTTCTGATGATGTCTTTCCATCGTTTTTTCTGTCTGCCTCTTTTTCTTTCTTCTCCTTGTTCTGTTCTCTGTAGGACAGAGTCCTGGCCACTCCAGATAGTCGTGTGACGTGCCTGTACCATTTAACTTCAGTTTTTGCATTTGTTTCCACTGAAGTCAGTAGCTCTTCGTATGGCCTTATATCATTTGGACACTTGCAAATATTCGCCATTTAAAAAAAAAAAATTATTTATTTATTTTATTCTTTTATATCGAAGATAATGGAATAAGCACTTATGTGCTTTTTTACATCCAGTCCCTGTGTGTATGTATTTTGTAAATTCTGTCATCTGTTCCCACCGGAACGCGATGGCCTACTCTTACGAAAAGCGGAACAGGATTGAACGTGTGTGCGCAAGATGTTCTGCGTGCGTTCGCACACGGAGCCTCGGTTTATAGTCTCATCCGAAAGACTTGGGGGAGAGTGGAGTCTGCACTGAAAATATTCCCTTGAACGGGAATCGAACCCGGGTCGTCAGATTTTTTAGTGTTATCTGGGGTAGGGATAACAGGAAAAGTGGAAGCAACACCAATTCAATTCAAACACTGCAATATCTCAAGAGGCAGAGAAATTCACGCGGGATACAAGCAATACATAAACACATTAGACGTGTAAACACAGTATCACGGACAGATATCACAAAACAGTATCCGAACATCAACACGCACCAGTCTCAATACAAAAAAAGCACCCACAAATCAGCAATACCTCAGCCAGTCACAATTAATTAACCCAGGTAAAAAATGAATAACAAACACTTATGCACGCACCAGTATGCCCACGCATCCACACACACACACACACACACACACACACACACACACAATGTTGTCTCCGGCAGAAATACCTTGAAACGAAAAGCTAAGCGGGACTCGAACCGTTATTTCGTTAGATCCTTGTAGATCGTGGCATACACATAGGCTGATAATCTGTGCATCATTATCAAGTCTAACTCAGCGCAACATTACTACCTAACTTTTGTCGATATATATATCTTGGTTAGTTGATGATCTTGGATTGTTTAGGGGTTTTGTTCTATTTTGTGTTGTTTTAATATGATTTTTTTTTTATTTGCTTGTTTTGTTTTTGTGAGTTGTTTGTGTGTGTGTGTGTGTGTGTGTGTGCGTGGCGCGCGCGCGTGCATATATGTGTGTGTTTGCGTGCGTGTATGTACCTGTGTGCGTGCGCATGTGTGTGTGTGTGTGCTGGAGTGAATGCTATTTGCTCCTCTCTCTCTCTCTCATACACACACACATACACACGCACACACACACACACACACACCACCACCACCACCACCACCACCACCACACACCACATACACACAACCGCCACCGCTACCCCCCCCCTCCCCCCCACCCCCCAAACCTCCCTCACACACTCACATTCCTTCCGCCCCCATTCCCTCACTCCCGCAGACTTCTTCTCCCGCTTCTTTCTTCGTCTTCTTTGTCCCCCCCCCCCCCCCCCCCCCCCCTCTCTCCTCTCTCTCCTCCTCCTCATCTTCCTCTCTCTCCTCTCTCCCCTCTCACTCTCTCTCCTCTCTCTCTCTCTCTTTCTCTCTCTCCTCATTCGGACTCCAACCTGTCCCTCCTTCCTTCCTTCCTTCCTGCCTCTGTCCACAATACAAAGCAGCCGTCCATCCCCAACAACCTCCACAATACACAATCAGAGCACACCAACCCTTGCTGTTGTTGAGTACCGTCCATGTGTGTGTGTCACCAGCCACCACAGAGTATTCAAGAATGAGAGAGACAGACAGACAGACAGACAGATACAGAGGGAGAGAGAGAGAGAGAGGAGAGAGAGAGAGAGAGAAGAGAGAGAGAGAGGGGAGAGAGAGAGAGACAGACAGACAGACAGGCAGACAGATACAGAGAGAGACAGACAGACAGACAGACAGATACAGAGGGAGGGAGAGAGAGAGACAGACAGACAGACAGATACAGAGGGAGAGAGAGAGAGAGAGGAGAGAGAGAGAGAGAGAGACAGACAGACAGACAGACAGACAGATACAGAGGGAGAGAGAGAGAGAGAGAGAGAGAGAGAAAGAGAGAGAGAGAGAGACAGACAGACAGACAGACACATACAGAGATAGACAGACAGACACAGAGGGATAGAGAGACAGACAGACAGATAGACAGATGGAGAGGCAGTCAGACAGACAGAGACAGACAGACAGACACAGAGGGGGACGAGAGAGAGAGAGACGACAGACAGACAGAGAGACAGAGACACAGACAGAGAGAGAGAGACAGGCAGACAGACAGACAGGCAGACAGACAAACAGGAGACAGACATATAGAGAGAGAGACAGACAGACGGATAGACAGACAGACAGAGAGACACAGAGGGAGAGAGCGAGAGAAAGAGAGAGAGACAGAGAGAGAGAGAGAGAGAGAGAGAGAGAGAGAGAGAGAGAGAGAGAGAGAGAGAGAGAGAGATCTGAAATGACTCTGAACTCTGAAAGAAATCATTCACATAAAGGGCTGTTGGCCCATACATGAAGGGGGTTACTGGTCAATACGCTGAATAATGAATGGTAGGAATACACGGTGAAGTGCGCGTAAAACGAAAACATGCAAGCAATAAAGGGGCAAATTTCTTACCCCAAAAACTTA
>CM054144.1:33056030-33068530 GCA_028751875.1 Rapana venosa
GTATGAATGCTGTGTTCCTCCCCTTCAGTTTACTAGTGTTCTAGCAGATCTAGACCGTTGGGGCACCACTGAAGATTTTGCAACCAGCTTCCTCCATTCCTTGCGGGGTTTTCAGTTTTCCGCAGCAAATCGTTCCACTTCAAGGCCAGTCCACTCTCTGATGTTGTCTTCCCATCGTTTTCTCTGTCTGAATCTTCGTTTCTCTCCTTGTACTGTTCCCTGTAGGACAGTCGTGGCCAGTCTACGTGTTCGTGTGACGTGCCCGTACCACTTCAGTTTGTAATTCTTTTTTTCACGTAAGTCAGGAATTGTTCTTATGGTGTTCACTTCTGGTTTTGATTTCCTCTTTAGTTATGTGATCTATGTATGATAAACCAAGTTGTACCACTCAAGGCCAGTCCACTTTCTGATGATGTCTTTCCATCGTTTTTTCTGTCTGCCTCTTTCTCTTTCTTCTTCTTGTTCTGTTCTCCGTAGGACAGTTCTGGCCAATCCAGATGGTCGTGTGACGTGCCTGTAACATTTCACTCCAGTTTGCATTTTTTTTCCCACTGAAGTCAGTAGCTCTTCGTATGACCTTATATCATTTGGACACTGGCAATTATTGAACATTTTTTTGTTTTTTTGTTTATGTATTTTATTCTTTTATATCGAGGATAATGGAATAAGCACTTCTGTGCTTTTTTACATCCAGTCCCCGTGTGTATATAGTTTTGTAAATTCTGTCATCTGTTCCCACCGGCACGCGCTGGCCTACTCTTACGAAAAGCGGAACAGGATTTAACGTATGTGCGCAAGATGTTCTGCGTGCGTTCGCACACGGAGCCTCGGTTTATAGTCTCATCCGAAGGACTTGGGGGGAGAGTGGAGTCTGCACTGATGTTAACTCCAGGGGGAAAATATTCCCTTGAACGGGAATCGAACCCGGGCCGTCAGATTTTTTAGTGTTATCTGGGGTAGGGATAACAGGAAAAGTGGAAGCAACACCAATTCAACTCAAACACTGCATTATCTCAGAGACAGAGAAATTCACACGGGTCACAAATCCATGCATAAAACTATTAGACGCATAAATATAACATCACGGAAATATACCTCAAAAGAGTATCCGAACATCAGCACGCACCCATCACAATACAAAAAAAGCACCCACAAATCAGTAATACCTTAGCCAGTCACAATTAATTCACTCAGGTAAAAATTAATAACAAACACTTATGCACGCACCATATGTCCCCCCTCCCCCCCCCCCCCCCCCCCCCCCCCCCCCCCCCCACACACACACACACAATGTTGACTTCGGTCGAAATACCTTGAAACGAAAAGCTAAGCTAAGCTAAGTGTGCGTGCGCGCGCGCGCGTGCATATATGTGTGTGTTTGCGTGCGTGTATGTGCCTGTGTGCGTGCGCATGTGTGTACGTGTGTGTGTGTGTGTGTGCTGGAGTGAATGCAATTTGCTCCTCTCTCTCTCTCTCTCATACACACACACATACACACGCACACACACAAACACACAACACCACCACCACCACCACCACCACCACACCACACATACACACAACCGCCACCGCTACCCCCCCCCCCCCCCCCCCCCCCCCCCCCCCGCCAACCTCCCTCACACACTCACATTCCTTCCCGCCCCCACTCCCTCACTCCCGCCGACACTTCTTCTCCCGCTTCTTTCTTCGTCTTCTTTGTCCCCCCCCCCCCCCCTCTGTCTCTCTGTATGTCTCTGTCTGTCTGACTGTCTGTCTCTCTCTCTCTCTCTCTCTCTCTCTCTCTCTTCTCTCTCTCACTCTCTCTCTCTCTCTCTCTCTCTCTCTCTCTCTTTCTCTCCCTCCAATTCGGACTCCAACCTGTCCCTCCTTCCTTCCTTCCTTCCTGCCTCTGTCCACAATACAAAAGCAGCCGTCCATCCCCAACAACCTCCACAATACACAATCAGAGCACACCAACCCTTGCTGTTGTTGAGTACCGTCCATGTGTGTGTGTGTCACCAGCCACCACAGAGTATTCAAGAATGAGAGAGACAGACAGACAGACAGACGACAGATACAGAGGGAGAGAGAGAGAGAGAGAGAGAGAGAGAGAGAGAGAGAGAGAGAGACAGACGACAGACAGTCAGACAGACAGAGACATACAGACAGAGAGAGAGAGACAGACAGACACAGAGGGATAGAGAGAGACAGACAGAGAGAGACAGAGGGAGAGACAGACAGACAGAGACAGACAGACACAGAGGGAAGAGAGAGAGAGAGACAGAGACAGAGACAGAGACAGAGAGAGACAGACAGACAGACACAGAAGACAGAGACACAGACAGAGAGAGAGACAGACAGGCAGACAAACAGCAGACAGACACACATAGAGAGAGAGAGACAGACAGATGGACAGACAGACAGAGAGACAGACAGACACACAGGGAGAGAGAGAAAGAGAGAGAAGAGAAAGTGAGAGAGAGAGAGAGAGAGAGATAGAGAGAGAGAGATCTGAAATGACTCTGAACTCTGAAAGAAATCATTCACATAAAAGGCTGTTGGCCTGTACATGCAGGGGGTTACTGGTCAATACAGTGAATAATGAATGGTAGGAATACACAGTGAAGTGCAGCGGTGACAAACGAACGAAATGCAAGCAAATCGACAGGGGGAAAGTTCTTACGATCTTACGACAACATAATAAATCAAGAGAGAGAGAGAGAGGGGAGAGAGAGAGAGAGAGGGGAGAGAGAGAGAGAGAGAGAGAGAGAGAGAGAGAGAAAAGAGGAGAGAGAGAGAGAGAGAGAGAGAGAGAGAAAGAGGGAGAGACAGAGAGACGAGAGAGAGAGAGAATGAACGAATGAATGAATGAATCAATGAATCTTTATTTTGCAAGGGTAACAGAATAAGCATGCGCAGAGACCATCATTGCTGAGGAACAAGCAGGTTTCAGAGCAGGGCGCAGCACAACCGAACAGATATTCAACCTCAGAATACTATGTGAGCGGTACCTTCAACATCAACAAGACCTTTACCACGTATTTATCGATTTTAAGAAGGCATTTGACAGGGTGTGGCATGCAGCTTTGTGGGCAACCATGAATTTGTACAGCATCAATGCAAACCTGATCAGAGTCATCAAACAGCTGTACAGCGAGGCCACCAGTGCAGTGTACTACAACAACAACATTGGAGAATGGTTTCGAACAACAGTTGGAGTAAGGCAGGGCTGTATACTCTCTCACCCACTCTTTTCAACATCTTCCTTGAGAGAATCATGGCTGATGCACTGGAACATCATGGAGGATCAATCAGCATTGGTGGCAGAACGATCACAAACCTCCGCTTCGCAGATGACATTGATGGAATAGCAGGATCAGAAAAAGAGCTTGCCAGCCTAACAGAACACTTGAATACGGCCTCCAAAACATACGGCATGGAAATCAGTGCAGAGAAGACCAAACTGATGACTAATAACACCAACGGCATTAGCACTGATATCAGGGTTAATGACCAGAAGCTGGAAACGGTTCAAAGCTTCAAGTACCTGGGAGCCATTGTATCAGACCAGGGATCCAAGCCAGAAGTAGTATGCAGGACTGCACAGACAATAACAGCTTTGTCAAAACTAAACACCATCTGGAGAGATAAAAAATATCTCACTTATCTCCAAGATCAGACTAATGTGCTCCCTTGTCATATCCATATTTCTGTATGCCTGTGAATCATGGACCCTGACTGCAGATTTGGAGAGAAGTACAGGCGGTGGAGATGAGATGCTTTCGGAGACTCCTTGGCATCTTCTACAAAGACCACATAAGCAACGAAAGCGTGCATAACAGAATCCAGCAAACCATTGGACCCTATGAGAACCTTCTGACGATCGTGAAAAAAGCGTAAACTTAAATGGTATGGGCATGTCACAAGATCCAAAGGACTTGCAAAGACAGTTTTACAGGCACTGTCCAGGGAGGAAGAAGAAGAGGCAGACCAAGGAAGAGCTGGGAGGATAACATCAGCGAATGGACAGGCCTAGAACTCAACAAAACCCTGAGAAAGGCAGAACAGAGAGAGGAATGGAGGGAACTGGTTGTTGAGTCTTTGAGGGTGCCCCCACGGTCGTCAGACTACGGGACAGATAGATAGATAGATAGATAGATAGATAGATAGATAGATAGATAGATACTTTTTTCTCATCCGGCCCTTGCCCTGATTAGGGACTAGAGAGAGAGAGAAAGAGAGAGAGAGAGACAATGACATTGACAATGACAAATTCTTTTATTTCGACGATAATGAAAAAGCACACATGTGCTTTTTTACATCCAGTCCCCGCCCGTTAGGGATAAATCTTAATAATAATAACCCAATACTTATACAGTCTCACAATAAAAACAAGGGGAAATAACCCTTTTCAAAATAGCTCCCCCCAACAACCCCCCTCCCCTCCCCCAAAGCAAGCAAATAAAAGAAAACCCTAAAAATACCCCCCTCCCACCCCCAAAAAAACCCTAACCAAAACAAACAAACAAACAAAAGAGAAAGAAAAACCAAACCAACAGAAGAAGATAAAAAAGAGAAAAACAGACAAACATACAACAACAAGAACAACAACAGAGCCAAGAAAAATAACACAACCAAACTTAATAAGTCATAAGGATAAACATCTACACATTGTCAAATGGTACACATACTTGTTACACATAACTATAAGATTATTGAAATAGGGCACTCATTAAAACTTAAGTACAGAGGCAAGTCCAATAAAGTATTGAAAATATAAAATATGAATCCTTCATCAGGATACACTATAACTATAAGCAAGACGATACAAGGTGAGAGAGAGACAGAGACAGAGAGACAGAGAGAGTGTGTGTGTGTGTATTTCAGAGATAATATCCAATATATAAATCCCAAAACAATATGCGATCCCACCAACACTCATTTTAGATTATATTCGTTTCAAATTATAATGTCATGATAATGAAATAAATTTAATACCCATACATCCACACAATAAAAACAAGAAACAAAACAAAGAAGAAATATAAACCTATATAGTCATTGAGGGAGAGAATATGAGTGAGTGAGTGAGTGAGTGTGTGTGTGTGTGTATGTGTGTGTGTGTGTGTGAGTGTGTGTGTGGGGGGTGGGGGGTGGGGGTGTGTTTCAGGGATAATACTAAATATGTAATACTCACATAGCACACGATCAACACAAGCACTTTTTAATTATACTCATACAAACTGAATGTCATGATAATAAAATAAGTGCAATACCCATACACTCACATAATAAAGAGGGGGGAAAAGCCAATAAAGTCATAAAAAGAACATCTACACATTATAAGTTATAGAAACTTTTTTTTTCAGGATAATGAATAAGTACTCATGTGCTTTTTTACATCCAGTCCCCGCCCGTGGGGTCACATTTGAAAATGCACTCAGTACTCATATTTTCAAACAGTAGAAGCAAAGGGAAAAAACTTTTTTTTTAAAGAAAAAGAGAGAAAAAGAAAAAAAACCCAAACAAATAACCCCGGACGAGCAAAAGACAAAATAACCCCAGAACCCCTCCCCCCCCCCCCCCCCCCCAAAAAAAAAAAAAAAAACCCACAAAAAACCCCACCAAACAGACAGACAGAGAGAGAGAGAGAGAGAGAGAGATAGAAGAGAGAGAGAGATGAGAGAGAGAGAGGAGAGAGAGGGAGAGAGAGAGAGAGAGGAGAGAGACAGACAGACAGACAGACAGACAGACAGACAGAGGCTGGCTCAGAAAGAAAAAGAAAGGGGGGGGGGGGGGTGGGGGGCTGGTGGAAGATGATGAAGATGGATCAAGGGATGGTGGGGGGGGGGGGGGGGGGGGGGTGGAAGGGGAGGGGTACGAGGGGCAGTGGGAGAGAAGAGTGACAATAGAAAATGGACTGTTTGGGGGCGTGGCTTCTCGCCTCCTAGCCCGCGGAGTCCCTGCCGAGTCACAAATGAGCCCACAGGTACGCCTCAGGTGTGAACACGTCAACTCTCACCAGGGAGGTGGGGGAGGGGGGTGGGGGGGGGGGGGGAGAGAGGGGAGGGGGGGGGGACGTGCCTCAAGTCGACAGACGGTTAAGTTGTAGCAGTTTGGCTGGTGGGTGGTGTGGTGGTGATGGGGAGATGATAAGGGTTATAAATGAAAAGAGGGGAGGCAGGTGAGGAGGGTGTTGTGGGTTAGGGTGGTAGGATTTGAAAAGGGGGTGGAGGAATGTGGGTGGGAGGGGGTGGGGGGGGGGGTTGGGGGGGGGGGGGGGGCTTTAGGGTTTGGGGGTTGGTGTGTGTGTGGATGGGGTTTGAGAAGGAGGAAGAGGAGGAGTAGGGGGGGTGTGGGGGGGGGGGGGGGTGTGGGGGGGGGGGGGGGGGGCAGGTCAGAAGATCTAAGAAGGTGAGGAATCGGCTTGGTTTGAGAAAAAAAAGGAACTTGGGACAGAAGAGAATGATGGAGAGAGAGAGCGAGAGAGAGGGGAGAGAGAGAGAGAGAGGAGAGAGAGAGAGAGAGAGAGGATAGAGAGAGAGAGATAGAGAGAGAGAGAGGGGGGGGGGAGTGGGGGGAGGGAAGTGGGGAGGAGAGAGAATGACAAGTTATTTTATTTCGAGAAGAATGAATAAGCGGCCGCTTATAAAAGAGAGAGAGAGAGAGAGAGAGGGTGAGAGAGGAGATGAGAGAGAGGCGGGGAGAGAGAAGAGAGAGAGAGAGAGAGAGAGAGAAGAGACAGACAGACAGGCAGACAGACAGAGACAGAGACACAGACAGACAGACAAACCCTTCAAAGCGAGGACTAAAGACCATCCGTGATCTAGACGGCAAGAAAAGAAAAAAAAAAAAACACAATGTACAGTTTGTTTACCTTCGATCTAGACCAGACAAACACCCAGTGAAGGCAGAGAGAGAGAGAGAGAGAGAGAGAGGAGAGAGAGAGGAGAGAGAGAGAGAGAGAGAGAGAGAGAGAGGAGAGAGAGAGAGAGAGAAAGAAAAAGAGAGAGAGAGAGAGTGAGAGAGAGAGAGAAAGATAGAGAGAAGAGACAGAGAGAGAGAGGCAGAGACAGAGACAGAGACAGAGAGACAGAGAGAAGTCTGCAGCCTGCCGGTAGATTAGAGAAGTTGAGATACAATCATCAGTAAAATCGAGTGCACCGCTACATGTTTGGAAGATGACGTCCTATAGACGAAAGCCTGACGTCACAGTAAGTATGACGTAGCATGCCGGCAGTTGCTACTCACTCAAGGTGTTTTTTTCTTGCGGCTGGAGGAATTTGAGAACAGAGCCAGCGGTCAAATGCTGCTGGTGGTTATTAAAGGGGTCTTCGTTTTGAAATCTGTTGAAGAGAAGATTCGTTTGCGACAAAAAGAAAAGAAGACTCCATAACCAAAAGTAGTTGTTTAAAAAAACAAACAGTGTTCGAAAGTGTTGTAAGTATGCACAATCCCCTCTCTCTCTCTCTCTCTCTCTCTCTCTCTCTCTCGCTCGCTCTCTCTCTTGCTCGCTCTCTCTGTGATTTGTCTCTGATGATTAACGCTGCCTGGTCTCTGTTTCTCTGTTTTATTGTTAGCCTTCAACAGTCAACCCGTCCACTTGACAACAACCGAGCTCAAGCTGATGACTTTAACGTGTCACTTGACAATATCGATCTTCTTCTTTCTTTCCGTCTTTCTTTCTTTCTTTCTTTTCTTTCTTTCTTTCTTTCTTCTCTTCTTCTTCTTTTCTTCTTCTTCTTCTTCTTCTTTATTCTTCTTCTTCTTCATTATCATCATCATCATCATCTATTATCATCATCTTCTTCTTCTTCTTCTTCTTCTTCTTCTTCTCCTCCTCCTCCTCCTCCTCTTCCTCCTCCTCCTTCTGCTTCTGCCTCTTCTTCTTTGTCGAACACTCAGATTCCAGCTATGTCTCTCGGTCATATGAGCGAAAATGCGCCATGCTGACGTTAAACGCCTGACAAGTCAGGCCCAGCACATCCGACTTTAGCATGGACACTATCGACATCAAGCTGATACCCTGAAGACTGTACTGAAAGATGCGTTATTATTTAACCATTGGCGAAATACGGTGATACAGTTTACATCAGAATCCCAGAGAGCATTGGAGGAGAGGGTCTGGAAGCACGTGAGGACCTCGGCCCCTCACCAGAGAGAAGGTGAGGGTCGTTATCTCAGAGAGAGAGAGCAGCGCTAAGGCGTCAGCGTTCAGAGATGCAGACCAGATCAATGGGATTAGCTGCTTCTTCTTCAACGAGTTGCAGCATCAATGTGTGTGTGTTTGTTTTGTGTTAGTGGGGGGAAAAGTGTGTGTGTGTGTGTGTGTTGGGGTGGGTGTGTGTGTGTGTGTGTGTGTGCGTGTGTGTGTGTTAGTGGGGGTGGGGTGGATGGGGGGTGAGTGTGTGTGTGTGTGTGTGTTGTTAGTGTGTGTGTGTGTGTTGTGTGTGTGTGTGTGTGTGTGTGTGTGTGTGTGTGTTGTGTATGTTTGTGTGTGTGTTCGATTTCATTTTACGTCTCTTCACAAGTTGTGATTTAGACGGAGTGTGTGTGGTGTGTGTGTGTGTGTGTGTGTGTGTGTGTGTGTGTGTTGTGTGTGCGTGTGTGTGTGTTAGTGGGGGTGGGGTGGATGGGGGGTGAGTGTGTGTGTGTGTGTGTGTGTGTGTGTGTTGTGTGTGTGTGTTAGTGTGTGTGTGTGTTAGTGTGTGTGTGAGTGGTGTAGTGTGTGTTAGTGTGTGTGTGTGTGTAAGTGTGTGTTAGTGGGGGAATGTGTGTGTGTGTGTTCCCGACAAAACGACACACCTGCACACAGCTCAACCATTACCATGGCAAACATTCAAAGACGAAATGCACACATTAATAATAATAATAATAATAATAATAATAATAATAATAATAATAATAATAATAATAATAATAATGATGATAATAATAATAATAAATTTATTTTTTAATATAGCGCTATATCTTGCAGAGCCAAATCAAAGCGTTTGCACTCAACTCACTCTTACACAGTCATGCAACCAGTGACAATTAATAGTTCTAACAAGTCCAAATGTGCACACACACACATACACACAAAATTTACAAAACTGCATGCACACGGGGACTGGATATAAACAAGCACGAGTGCTTATTCCATTATTATTCCATTATTCCATTTCACATATAATAAACCGTCATGAAATCAGCCATTTTTATGCAGACGACTCTCAGATTCTTAGCAGTGAAACTCCCGAATATCTGCCTTCTCTCTTGACAAATATGTCCTGCTGCCTTCAAGATATCCAAAATTGGATGATAGAGAACAAGTTACAACTAAATGCAGATAAAACCGAAGCCATGCTTATAGGGACCAAACACAAACTCTCTTCCATAACAACAGCTTCAATAGAATTAGGCAATACGTCTGTCCCTCTATCCACTGTAGTGAAATATCTAGGGGTAGTTATCGATAACACGCTCTCCATGCAAAAATTCATCACCCAAACCTGCCAGTCGTGCTACTATCAATTACGGCGCATTAGTGCATTTCGAAAGTATCTGTCCACTGATGCAACATCCAAACTAGTCACATCTCTCATTCTCTCACGTCTTGACTATTGCAATTCTCTTCTGGCTGGTCTGCCAGCATCATCTATCCATCCTCTTCAACGTATACAAAACTCTGCAGCTCGACTAGTCCTCAGAGAGAAAAAATCTGAGCACATTAACCCTCTCTTGCGATCTCTCCACTGGCTGCCTGTGCCACAAAGAGTAAACTGTAAGATCAGTACCCTCTGTTACAAATGTCTTCACAAAACAGCACCTTCCTACCTCTGTGAATGTCTTCACTTGTACACTCCTTCTCGTTCCCTCCGCTCTGCTGCAGATACCTTGTGCTTAAGAATACCTAGATTCAACCAGTCCACTGTTGGCGTCGCTCTTTCTCTGTTTCTGGTCCAGTGATCTGGAACGACCTCCCTCTCTCCCTTCGTCAAAAGCCTACTTATGATGCTTTTAAATCCAGCCTAAAGACGCATTTATTTTAAACCTAAGATTCTCCCCTCTTGTTTCTTCTCATTTCTGTCCCTGCCCTCAACAACCAATCTCCCCCCCCCCCCCCCCCCCCCCCCCATCACCCTGCCTGAGTGTACAACCTTGTGTGTGTGTGTTGTGTGTGTGTGTGTGTTTACTTTTGTATTTGTAATAAAACTGTTAATTGTGCGCGCGTGTGTGTTTACATTTGAATTTGTAAAAATCTATCAATTGTAACTGGCTGCATGTGAAAGACTAGGATGAATGAAAGCGCTTTGATTTGTGGGGTTATTTTTGCAAGATATAGCGCTGTATAAAGTCCATGCATTATTATTATTATTATTATTATTATAGTTATTATTATTATTATTATTATTATCCTCGATATAAAACAATAAATAAAAAAATAAACACACATACACACATACACACATACATACACACATAAAGGTTATACACTTTGGCAGAGTGATAGAATTTCGGCTGTTGAAGCCTGGGAAAGGCTATGAGAAAAGCTGGCCCTGTTCTTCTGAGCTTGTGTCATAGCATGACAGCCACTGTACTTTTTCTTAATAGAAACAAAAATGAACACCTCACCTATCTCCACACAAAAAACCACCCAAAATGACACACCTCCACAACCCAAAACAAAACAAAGCAGCAACAATAAGCAAACAATTACATAAACACACTTCTCTGTAGCAGAATAATAATAACCAAAAATAACAAAACACCCGCGCGTATATTAAAAGCGCTGTAGCAACTAGGAATAATGAGATTCTTCACTTTGTACTGAGATATTTTACTATGGTACCGTGCCTTTGAAGTCCCCCCACCCCCCTCTCTCTCTCTCTCTCTCTCTCTCCTCTCTCTCTCTCTCTCTCTCTCTCTCTCTCTCTCTGTCACTCTCTCTCTGTTGTTCTCTCTCGTCTGTGTCTGTCTGTATCTCTTCTCTCTCTCTCTCTCCTCCTCTCTCTCTCTCTCTCTCCTCTCTCTCTCTCTCTTCTCCTCCTCTCTCTCTCTCTCTCCATTATCATTTGGACATTATCTTGTTTGTTGATTCATTGGTTTATTCATGTTTTTTTTCACTCCCCCCCCCCCCCCCCCCCCCCCCCCCCCCCCCCCCCCCCCCCCCCCCCCTCCATGAGGGCCTGGTGTAAAGAAGCATCTGACTTATCCAATTACCCTCATTAAAATATTCGAGCTCGAGAGTTCGAGTTCTCTCTCTCCTCTCTCTCTCTCATCTCTCTCTCTCTCTCTCTCTCCTCTCTCTCTCCTCTCTCTCTCTCTCTCTCTCTCCTCTCTCTCTCCTCTCTCTCTCTCTCATCTCTCTCTCTCTCCTCTCTCATCTTCTCTCTCTCTCTCTCTCTCTCATCTCTCTCTCTCTCCTCTCTCTCTCTCTCTCTCTCTTTTGCTAAAATTTCTCCTCATCTCCATTCTTTCATCCTTACTCATCCTCATCTACCTCCCTCCCCTCCTTACCTCCCCTCCTCCTCCTCTATCCCCCCCCCCCCCAACCTACCCACCCACCCACTCCTTTTCCTCCTTGCCCACATAGATTCAAAGGAAGGATGGAAGGATGGATATATATATACAGGGGCATTACATGTATGATGAATAGACAGCTCTAGACAGAAGCTGGCTGGGAGAATGAGAGTGTAGTGTGGTCCTTGGAGTAACGTGAAAGCAGAGGACAAAGCATCTTCCTTGTGTTGTGGCATCATCAGCCTTCTCTCTCTGCCTCTCTCTGTCTCTGTCTCTGTCTCTGTGTCTCTCTCTCTGTCTCTCTCTGTGTTTCTCTCTCAGTCTCTCTCAGTCTCTCTCTCTCTCTCTCTCTCTCTCTCTCTCTCTCTCTCTCTCTCTCTCTCTCTCTCTCTCTCTCTCTCTCCCTCCCTCCTCCTCCTTCCCTCCATCCTCTATCTCTCCCTCTCCTCCTCCCTCTCTCTGTCTCTCTCTCCCTCTCCCTCCCTCTCTCTGTGTGTGTCTCTCTCTCTGTCTTTGTCTCTGTGTTCTTCCGTGTGTCCCTGTCCTCTTGCAAGGACTGACTGTTGTTAGATCAAAGGAACAAAAGGGGGTGGGGCGGGACAGGATTTTAGCAATCTGGGTCTGTGTCTGTAGTGTCCTGTCTGTAGCTTCTTGTTCTCTCTCCGTCTTTGTCCATCTGTCTGTCATTTACTTACACACACACACACACACACGCACGCACGCACACACACGCACACACACACACACACGCACGCACACACTAACACTAACACACTCACACACACACACACAAAGAGAGAGAGAGAGAGAGAGAGAGAGAGAGAGAGAGAGAGAGAGAGAGAGAGAGAGAGAGAGGAGAGATACACATACATAATTATATACACACAGAATTGACGCAATTGACACAATTTTTTATTGAATAAACTCAAGGTTCTTTTTAAGGGGAAGAAACACAGTTAAAATTAAATCATCCATTCACACCTTATTTTTCCCCAAAAATCTCATCAAATATTGTT
>CM054144.1:33073530-33083530 GCA_028751875.1 Rapana venosa
TTTTTGTAAACATCACAACTATGTAGGCCTACAGATTCCTAGCTGATGTAGAGTATACAGTACCTATGCACACACACACACACACACACACACACACACACACACACACACACACACACACACACACACACACACACACACACACACACACACACACACACCACAAACACACACATACCTTACACACACATGCATATACACCCAAATACACACACACCACACACACACATAAACACACACACACACAATCACACACAGGCATACATACACGTGCACGCACGCACACACACACACATTCAAAACATGCGCGCCCGCACACTCACACACACTCTATACACAAATATGTACACAGATCTACACCCATGTATGTTCTCTCTCTCTTTCACATACACACAACACACACTTACAGACACACACTCACGTACACACACGTGCACACACATGTTCGCTCACACACACACACACACACACACACACACACACACACACAACACACACACACACACACACACACACACACACTTGTCTAATATCACGTAATGTGAAAAGACGTTAAATTAAAGAAAAGACAGAGAGACATAATCTCACTGAAGCTATTATTAATTTGTTGTTCAGATAATGCCCCGATGCTTTACTTTCTCTTTCAATGTCTGGTTTCAATTGATATTCTGGTCATTAAATAAAAACAACCACAACAACAACAAAACAAATTACACATTGTGATGTGCTCCTTTAAAATGAAACATGTTTACCTTCTAAAGCTGCTAGCACAGAATAGCCAATACAAAGAAAGAACGAGAGAAAAAGCTGAAACCTTTTACAGCTGTTGACATTAAACAAACAAACGAACGAACAAGCGAAATCGCAAACACAGAACAAAACAAGGAATTAAAGTGATTTCAAAACAAAATAATCCTTAAAATAGGCCCCGAGAACCCGATTATAAAAATGTTTTCATCAGATAATACGAAAGGATTATTTTAGTGTGCGCTCACGTGTGCATGCGTGCGTGCGCGCGTGCACATACACGCACACACACACATACTGTAAGCAACAGTTATTTTTTTGTGTTGCTATGTCGTTAACGGGTTTTTTTCCTCTTAAGGCAAAGTCCCTTACCAACCGTACTTCTCCTAACTATTAACAATTTCAAAATCTCTTTTAGCATCATAGTACTAAGTGAAAACTGAGATTATAGTCATTTCGAAAACAAAAAGGCCATACTCAGACTCCTTTATTTCCACAATCGAGAAAGGATTCTAAAATAATCATAATTATGATTGTCTTTATCTAATTAGGACGGGGTAGCTCAGTAGTCAGAGCACTAGCTTTCCTCCAGCTAAGGTTAAGCAGCATCGAGCATGGTTACCACTTGGATGGGAGACCGTTTGCGCGCCTTGGCTTCAGTACAGTCCCCGAGTTCCCCCAGCTGTAAACGGGTTCCTGCCTCTTTAAAGTCAGGGAAGGTACAGCAACTATGGAAAGGAGATGGGCGCCGCCCTCAATATGCTGGCATCTGGAGAAGTTGAGGTCTCTGATGCCTCACTCCCCTACGACCGCATAGGGGGCGGCGCCCATCTCCTCTCCCTCGCTGCTTTACCTTCCCTGACCCTAAAGAGGCAGGAACCCATTTACAGCTGGGTGAACTGGGAGACTCTACTGAAGCCAAGGCGCGAACCTTTACCTTTTTATATCTAAGTTTCCCCAGAGCTAGAATGCTCCTACCTTTATGGTATGGGGGAACAAAAAGTTGCATAATACAAAACTCTCACTATTGGTGATCCTTGGAGTTTTACTTTAGCCGAGTAAAGAAAAAACCCATTATAAGATAGATAATAAAAAAAACAACAACAAAAAACGAACATGAAATCAGTATAATATAATGTGCATTGCTTGATGTAATGTAGCCTATATACTAGGCCCAAAAGGGGAGGGGTCATTTTAGCAAACCTACACCGTATTTCACAGCGACAGTGGCTAAACAGTAAGTAGCTATAATTGACTGAGCTCAGCTTTAAAGGGTGGCATCAGTATGCCAATCACGCGCGTCTCTGCGTGTCAAAGTCCTTAGTACTCGAACAGCCACTTGATTCCGTCTGCTGCTAGATTTTGTCTCATTGAGTGTAAAGAAAACCTTTCAGTGGTGCTTCAAAAGTCTACTAGACTGTGTGATAGGTGACTGTGAAAGAGAAGGTAAAGAGAAAGGGGCTAGGCCTATAGCTATTCAGTCCAAACCCAGTTATTTGGATGTGTGGTCTTTTTGAACATTTTTTTTTAATGTTATGTTCTCCGTGGGGATGCCGGGGGGTCTGTCAGTATGGATAGCATCCCCACCTTCTGGAAATTCTGTGCTAGGATTTCCTTCTTTCTATCACTCTCTTTGTTTCTGTCTTGTTCTGGGGGTTTTGACACCTCATTCTGGCCTATTTTCTGCCTTCTTGGTTCATTCTCCTGCCTTTTTGCCCCCCTAGAACGACTTAAAAGATAACATTTCTTTCCCATATCGAAGTCGGATATGCTGGGCCCGACTTGTCAGGCGCTTAATAGCAGCGCAACACATTTTTGCTCATATGACATAGCCTACAACAGTAGTTGCTGTCTGAGAGTTTCACAAAGAAGAAAAAAAAATACTTAGGTAAATCATATATGAATGGGGGTTTTCGATTTCTGTTTGTTACATACAAGAAAAAGTGCTCTACATGTGTTTTTGCACACAAGTTCCATTAATTTTGTCCTGCAATTTAAGACATGACTTTTTTTTTTTACCGGAGTAACAGCAAGTGGTGTTCAGTTTCTATTGCACTTTTTTTTTCACGTCATGCGTACTTTATATCTGCAATAATTATGGAAAAGAAAACGCAACAAAAAAAAGAAAATATTACAAACACATCAAAAGAAATATGTTCCATACATAAGTGTATCCGGGTGGTGTTTTTTTTCCTGTTTTCGTCTTTTTTTTCTCACCAACTGCAACGTGGACCTTCAAACTAATTTCTGTTTGTTGGAACTTTTAACAGACAGTTGTCTGCCCCTGTAAACATGAAAATATTTGACGCCGAAAGAAACAGGAGAGAAATAATGAGAAGATGGTTGATGTAGGGTAGATGAGTGTGCTTCTGTTGATGCTGTCGTTGTTGTTGGCGGTGTTGTTATTGTTGTTGTTGCTGTTTGTATTTATTTATACGCGTGCACGCGCGCGCACACGCACACACACACACACACACACACACACACACACACACACACACACACACCATGATTCAACTACTTCCAAAGATTGATTCATACAGACGAACGCACACACACACACACAACTTTACTTTCATCTTTCTACACGGCTCCTCACCTCAACTCACTTCACCTCACCTCACCTCACCTCACCTATCTTGTAGTCCCGTGGATCGTGGAGGCATCAATGAAGATTTTACAGCCAGCTTCCTCCACTCCCCGCAGTCCTCTCCCTTCCGCAGCAACTCATCCAACCCAAGGGGAACGGGATAGCCTAGTGGTTACAACATTGCGCTCGCAATCTGACAACCCGGGTTCGAATCCCGTTCAAAGGGATCTTTCCCCTGGAGTTAACATATCAGTGCAGACTCCACTCTCCCCAAAAGTCCTTGGGATAAGACTATAAACCGAGGCCCCGTGTGCGAACGCACGCAGAACATCTTGCGCACACGTTAAATCTTGTTCCGCTTTTTCGAAAGAGTAGGCCATTGTGTGCCGGTGGGACCTTATGACAAAATTTACAAAACTGCTTACACACGGAGACCGGATGTAAAAATCAACCCACATGCATTCTTATTCTATTATCTTCGATATTAAAGAATAAATACCTAAAATAACTAACCAACTAAATAAATACATTAATAAATAAATAAATAAATACATTAATAAATCAATAAATAAATGAATAAGGTCGGAGGGAGACGAACAGGCAGACAAAGAGGGTGGTGGGAGGAGGGCATCGGAGGGTGCACAGACCTTGGGTAGGACGAGTTGCTCCTAGCTTACACAATCCAATCCAATCCAATCCTGTTGTTTATAGCCCCGCCGACCACAGAGGCCATATCAGAGCTGTCACACGATTACACATCAACAATTTTTTTTTAAACCACGACAAAACAACCTACATAAACACAGCGTAATACAAACTATACCTTTACCCACCTCTCTCTTCCATTATTCAAGTGACCAAGATAAAGAAACAACAACAACATAATAATCATATCGCTTTCTTCATCATCACCACACTGCTGGCCCGGTTCACTGTAAAGTAAGTGATGGTTGTTCTAGGAACAACAAAAAACAAACAAACAAACAAACAAAACAAATGCCAAAAGAAGGCACCATCAGCTCTAGACGCTAATTATTGGTGTGTGAGAAAAGACATTGGTTTCATCACGCGAGGCAGTACCCCGTCACTTGAATGTACGGCCCACACCATTCATTGGCATGGACAGTTCAAAGGACTAAGATAGATAGAGAATGTGAAGAAGGTAGAGATGGTGAGTGTGTGAGTGTGTGTGTGCGTGTGTGTGTGTGTGGGGGGGGGGGGGTAGTGTGTGTGTGGAGGGGGGGTTGAAGTGTGTGTGTGTGTGTGTGGTGGAGGGGGGGGGGGTTGAAGTGTGTGTGTGTGTGTGTGTGTGGTGGGGGGTTGCGTTTGTGTGTGTGTGTGTGTCTGTAGTGTGTGCTTGCGTGCGGGCATATGTAGGTACGTTTGCATGTTTTATTTTATTTATTTATTTTTTATTCTTTTATATCGAGGATAATGGAATAAGCACTTATGTGCTTTTTTTTACATCCAAACCCCGTGTGTATGCGGTTTTGTTAATTCTGTCATCTGTTCCCACCGGCACACAATGGCCTACTCTTACGAAAAGCGGAACAGGATTTAACATGTGCGCAAGATGTCCTGCATGCGTTGTGGGGGGGTGGGGGTGGGGGTAGTGAGTGTGTGTGTGGAGGGGGGTTGAAGTGTGTGGTGGGGTGACGCGTGAGTGTGTGTGTATGTAGTGTGTGTTTGCGTGCGAGCATATGTAGGTACGTTTGCATGGACGTGTGCATGTGTGTTTGTGTGTATGCATGTGTGTGTGCGTGCGTATGTGTGTGTGTGTGTAGTCTGTGTGCGTGTGGGCGCTTGCTCGCTATCCTCTGCAGTCCTATACGTGCCTCGACCAGTGTGTACGTTATCTTAACTATGTGGTGAGTGAGAGAGTGAACGTAAAACCAGCCTGCATGGGCATTATTTGTGTAGGCTACATAAAAAAGGTAAAGGTAAAGGAGTCCCATAACCTATAAGGTCGTAGGGGAGCGAGGCGTCAGAGACCTCACTTCTCTAGGGCCAGCATATTGAGGGCGGCGCCCATCTCCTCTCCCTCGCTGCTTTACCTTCCCTGACCCTAAAGAGGACAGGTACCCATTTACAGCTGCATACCTGCTTGTAAATGTGCGTGCATCTATCTATCTATCTATCTATCTATCTATCTATCTATCTATCTATCTATCTATCTATCTATCTCTCTCTCTCTCTCTCTCTCTCTCTCTCTCTATATATATATATATATATATGTGTGTGTGTGTGTGTGTGTGTGTGTGTGTGTGTGTGTGTGTGTGTGTGTGTGTGTGTGTGTGTGTGTGTGTGTGTTTATTTCACACAAAAACCCAACAACATGGAAATAATAAAACTTAGAAAAAGATATATACGTTATACTTTCCCCTTTCCACAGGCTTAACCCGCATCTATAACAGAAACAACGTGCCTCACCCCTTTGAGGATACCCTCCTCCATCTTGTTTGTTGCTATTCTCGCAACTCGTAAACCTATCAGTGTTGTCCACATACCGTCTCTGTCCCCCAGTATTCGTTATGTTTGTTTGGTTGAGGGTTTTTTAGTAGTTGTTTTTTTAAAAACCTTTTTCTGGCCAAATAGATTGATGACTTCCAGCAACCGAATACAGTGTAGAAATCTTCCCCAGACTCCATGTTTCTGTGACAATGAACATCTTCCAGCACGCAAAGCAGTACCCAGTCACTGGCCTGAATGACCAAAAAAAGAAAAAAAGACACACAAAAAAAGAAAGATGGAGAGAGAGAGAGAAGCAGAGGGGAAAGGTCTAAGGAGAGGGATGGTAATAGAGAGAAGGGTTGTTTTTTTTCGATATGGATGTGGGTGGAACAGATTACTTACTGCCTGCTACAGCGACCAATCTCTGCCAGAACAGGTCATCACAGAGAAAGAGACAGAGAGAGAGACAGAGACAGAGACATGATTTATTCACATAAAGGTCATTGGCCCATACATAAATGGGGTAGTCGATTATTTTGTGTGCTGGTGGGTAAGAACAAAAAACCCCCTCCATTCAAGCAAACAAAAACAAGAGAAATAAAAGAAAATAAAAACCCAAGCCACCATGGCGCAGTGGTTAGCGTCTTGGGTTACGGACTGGAAGGTTGCGGATTCTATTCCCATAAGAGTCATAGGGATTTTTCGGACTCCGGCCGGCTCATACCCAGAGTGAGTGTGCTGTGAGCTCAGTGGGAAGACTGGTATCACACAGTCGAGCTTCATCCACTTAACGGATGCGAGTTTGAGAGTGTTGCTCAAAAATTACCTGACCAACACTGCAGGTGTCTGTATCTCTCGGGCCCGGTTGAGGCCAGGATATATTATGATAGTAAGTGTAGAGTACAACCCTGTCAAGAAGTCTTAAAGCATATGCACTTCCACAGCAGAATCCTTACGTCATCTTCATTGTCATTGATCATCATGCAATTCAAAAAAGAAAGCCCCTGATTCGGTGGTCCCAGTTTCTCTGGTCTCATGGTGATCTCAGATTCGGTTTGCCCATACATTTCTATGCCTGTGGTGAGTTTGTGTCAAAGCCTTTGGGGTTGGAGGTTCGTTGGAGGGACGTTGTGGTGGTTGCCACCTCGGGTGGGCAACTCACTCAGTCTGGCTCCGCGACTGAGCTAATACTGTCGTTAGTAGGGGGCTTAGTAGGTACTGGTGGTGTCCTGCGTATGTTACCTCAGAACAGGCACCGTTGAACACCACTAAAGTGGCCCAGCAGCAGTGCAGGGCTCCTCTGGCTGGTGGCCCCACTGCGGCCTGATAGTGATGGGCTCCCTGTGGACTTCCGACCCTGAGGATGAGACATAACAAATCTGGGTATGGCTGTGGCGGGGAGATTGGAATGAGCGGCGCGGGAGCAGTAGGACGGGGGACGTCGCAGAAGATGAGGCAGCAAAAAAAAAAATTTTTAACCCAAGAAAAATAAAAGAACAACAGATCAACTTACCAACTAAAGCAGAACACAAAAGCAAAAAATAAACCACCACCAGCAACAACACAGCAAAAACCAAGTTGTGACAAGAATCGTTAGCTACCAGTACTGTATATCAAGATAACAAGATAATGATCTCTTATTCTAACAGCGTTACACACACGTAGAGCAGGACAGTGCGCAACCTCAGGGCAGCTGGTTACCAAGAGTAAACATAGTCTGAACAAATTGAGCAGTGTGCTACATTTGTGTGTGTGTGTGGGGGGGGGGGGGGGGGGGAAGGGGGGGGGACGAATTTGTGCATGACATCATGTAATACTGAACAACATAACACTAAACGTATCAAAATCGCCAGTGTTTGCTTACATAATGGGCACAGCAACGTGCTGTCATCTCCATTGTGCTTTTTATATATCTGAGTTAATACACAAGTATGTCTGATACACACCAAGTGTACATTTTGCCATAATTCTTCTTTAATGTATGTCTGCATCAAGCTTTAAGTAAGCTTTGGCATAAAGTGAATTTATAAATTATCTCGACATTTCTCTACTTTTATCTTATGATCACTCCATTGCTGCCATCAATAGTCAACTCGTCTTTGAAAACAAGAATAAACTCTTGACAGTTTCCGACAACTTGATTAACACAAACAGATTTAAACCAAATTTACATAATATTTTATTAAGCGGGTACGTGTTTATATAACCTAGTTGTTTTTCCCATTCAATGTAAATCAAACCACATCTTGTAAAACTTAAAATCGAGCTTGCTGTCACTTATTTGCAGGATTCTAAACGAATATTCCATGCATCTTAGAGCAAAGTCAACACAAGGAGGATCTCTCTCTCTCTCTCTCTCTCTCTCTCTCTCTCTCTCTCTCTCTCTCTCTCTCTCTCTCTCTCTCTCTCTCTCTCTTCCCCCCTCTCTCTCTCTTTCTCTCTCTCTCTCCCTCTGTGCGCGTTGTGTGTGGTGTTGTGTGTGTGTGTGTGTGTGTGCGTGTATGTGCGTGTGGGTGTGTGTGCGCGCGCGCGCCCTTGCTTATGTGTGTGCTTGTGTGTGTGTGTGTGTGTGTGTGTGTGTTGTTACTTTTCCTGCACACTCCCAGCTTAAGACACCTGGGGTTCACCCAGCATAACTCTACAGTTTCACTCTTAAATCCCCCGAGAAATCACTTTCATATCATAAGTATACACTGGATGAGAAGTAAGTGTGTGTGTGTGTGTGTGTGTGTGTGTGTGTGTGTGTGTGTGTGTGTGTGGTGTGTGTGACTCTTTCCAGGTACTTCGCTACACAAGGCAGCCATACTCCCACTTCAGAGGAATTTCCTATCCTTCAAAAGGAGAAAGCCGGAATTGTTAATGCTAAGAGTGTGTCACTCACGGGTGAAAGCAAATCTTAACATTTTACGACATAATAACTTTCTGATGTAGCCCTTGGACAATGACCTCGCGTGAATCACTGACAGACAAAGCATTCAGACTGGGGCCACCACCCTACAGGGAGGCATCACATAAACCGTTCAGGGGCGTGGCTCCTCTCCTCCTTCCATCCAGCGGAGTCCCTGCATTGAAATGAGGCTGTATCTGGGTAGACCTCGAATGTGAACATGTCCGTTTGTTTAGGAGACTGGGGCCATACTAGCGCAAACGGTCAGCATTGTAGAAAGAGAGGGGAGCGTTGTGGACAGGCTCAAGACGTAGTAGTAGTAAAGGAGTAGAAGTTGGAACAAGGAGAAAAACAGTGCTGTTATCAGCAATGGAGTGAGTTAGAGAGAAAGACAGAGACAGAGAGAGACAGAGAGAGAGAGAGAGTGGAGAGAGAGAGGGGGGGGGAGAGGGGGAGACAGGGAGAGAAGGGGAAAGACGGAGATGGAAAGAGAGAGAGAGCGAGAGAGAGAGAGAGAGAGAGAGAGAGAGAGAGAGAGGACAATTGACAAAATTTGACAAAATTTATTGCTATTTAGCAATCAAGCCATATAGCGCTGCGGCGCGGTAACAAATATATCGAACGCGACGCGATTACAATGACATGGAAACCATGGCAGTAGTGGTATGTACATCAAGATTCGATACATTATTGTCTGTGTCTCAAGTGTCTCAATTTTAAAACAGCCTTTCCTTTTCCAGTCTACAGCCAGCGAAGTCAGCCCATGTAAGACTGGATCATGTCCCGAAGATGATGTAATTCCCGCTCAGCACTCACCACTGTGACTACATGTTGTGTGTTAGTACACTGCTTCCCTTTACGAAGTCTGGCACGCCTGACACGTTCTTCTGGCAACATGTTTTTCTCTTCTTGCTTGATGTACCAGAACACACACTTAGATTCCTCGCCAGGATCTCCATTCCAAGAGTATTCCAGGGTGATGTCATCTGATTCACACATCACAATGTTTTGATCCCCTGAACTATGTACCACCACCTTTCGAAACCGTGTGTTTCTCTTGCTGTCCCTTAATCGACACTGCACACGTTTGTCAGTTAGAGTAGACACATACTGTTTCACAATACCAGTATCAGAGTCATCCACTGTGCAGCCAACTGTCAGCTCTTCCTGCACATCAGACGCCTCAGAAGACACACCAATCTTGCTGTCTGTTGCTGGATCACACAGTAGATCAAGTGAATCTGGTGTAGCATTCAATTCACTGCTGACACACAGTTCTGTGTACTCACTGGTTTGTTTTTCTTCTGTTTCCACATCGAGCAGGG
>CM054144.1:33088530-33101030 GCA_028751875.1 Rapana venosa
CTCTGTATCTGTCTCTCTCTGTCTCTGTCTTTGTCTCTCTCTGTGTCTCTTGTGTGTGTCTCTCTCGTCTCTCTCTTCTGTCTCTTCTGTTGTGTCTCTGTCTGTCTGTCTCTGTTTTCTCTGTCTATCCGTTTGTCTGTCTGTCTGTTTGCCTATCCACATACCTGTCTTAATTAGTATGCGCGCGCTTGCGTGCGTATTCAAGGGAGCGAGATAGAAAGAAAGAAAAGAAGACGAAAGAGAGAGAAGGAGAGAGAGAGAGGAGAGGAAACAGAGACAGAGACAGAGAGTATGTGTGCATTACATAATTATCAACAAACAAACAAAAACAAAATTGACGCAACATATATACGGGTACTGATTGTCTGACGATTTTTTTTGTTTTTGTTTTTGTTTTTGTTCTTCACCCCCAAAAAAAATAACTTCTTTCCTATTAACCTGTCTCGTTCAATACTGGCTTAAAATTAAGCTGGAGATCATTAAGAACATTGCGATAAACACAAAAAAATTGAACGAAATGAATGGACCTTTTAACTCCCTAAAGACATAAAACCAGAACAAGAAAAGGTATTGAAAGCTGCATTTACAACTTGCTAGCGCTAATGTTGCCAGTAAAACCAAGGTAAACAAAGAAGTAAACAAAACAGTAAACTAATAATATAACAGAAAGTAAAATGTAATACTCCTAGACGGCCTACGAATGGTTTTACCCCCAAAATTTTTTTTTATATCATTATTGTTAAAGCAATATGAAAGCATTATCAAAACACACGCTTCGGCGTGCGTGCTCACGCAGAGACAGAAAAGACAGAGACAGAGAGACAGAGACACAGAGACAAAGACACACAGATACACAGACACACACACAGACACACACACAGACACACAGACACACACACGCGCGCAAACATCACAGGTCTTTTTCTTTACCCTCAATTTTATTTTCAAAGCACGTTCATTTACTTCCATTATTTTTCAGAAAATTACGAATACTATAAATTTATATAATCTATGTTTTTGTTTCCATAACAAATAAGGAATAGAAATATTATGAAACATGAACAGTAGACTATGTTCAGAGTTTGAAATTAAGAAAAAAATCACAACGTTACAATATGCAGCTTCATACATCCAAATTGTATTTACCTTTAGAAAAAAAAAAGTGACATACCATGTTTAGCCAATAGCCATGAAGTTTGTGTCTACACGTATTTTTTATTTTATTTTTTATTTTAATTTTTTTTTTCTATCAAAGATAATGGAATAAGCACTTATGTGCTTTTTTACATCCAGTACCCGTGTGTATGCAGTTTTGTTAATTTTGTCATCTGTTCCCACCGGCACACAATGGCCTACTTTTACGAAAAGCGGAACAGGATTTAACGTGTGTGCAGTATGTTCTGCGTGCGTTGGCACCGGGGCCTCGGCTTATAGTCTCATCCGAAGGACTTTTGGGGAGAGTGGAGTCGGCACTGATGTTAACGCCAGGGGGAAAATATCCCCTTGAACGGGAATCGAACCCGGGTCGTCAGATTGCGAGCGTTAGGATGTGTGTGTCTGGCTGTTTAGATGTGTGATGTGTTGTAGTGTGTGTGTGTGTTGTGGTGGTTGGGGGGCTGGCATAGTCACGGGCGCTTGGAAGGATGAACAGAATTAAATCTTGTCAATCTCTAGGTGGTGATGTGTGAGGGTCGAACGGGTCGTAGTTGCGAGGTGTGTGGGTGGTGTGGTGTGTTGTGTGTTGTGTAGGGTGTGGGTGTTTTGTTTGGTGAGTACGTGCGCAGCGCGTGTTAGTAGATATGTGCTGTGTAATGAGTGTAGAGGGGAGGAGTTTGTTTTGCTGAGCGGCAAACTACGTCACATCATTTATGAATGCTCATTATTCAGCCATCGAGTGTCTTGACCAGCTACACTAAGGTCCATTGATTGCTCGCGGCATCACGCACATAGTGCCAGTACCCAGCTGAATGCACTGATCGCTATGCAGTCTGTACCATCAGTCAAACAGGTAAAATGAGTAATGTTTCTGTTCGATAAGCCGGTAATTATAACTGATTTGTCGATTTTTAGTCCAAAGTAATCATACACGCTTTATTTGTGCTTACAAAATTAAGTCATCTACGCTTTGATTTTTTTACAAGATTAGCGAATAATAATCATAATAATATATATATATTATTATTTGTATTATTATTATTATTATTATTATTATTATTATTATTATTACAGAGTTTGGATAATAAATGCACTATTACAGCATATAGCCCTAATTGGAAATAGCCTAATCTGGGTAGGAAGCCAGTCGCTTTGCACTCGCTTTCCCGTTAAGCATTAAGCTTTGAGGTGGTTACCACTTGGATGGGTGACCGTTTGCGCGCCTTGGCTTCAGTACAGTCTCCCAGTTCCCCCAGCTGTAAATGGGTACCTGCATCTTTATGGTCAGGAAAGGTAAAGCAGCGAGGGAGAAGAGATGAGCGCCGCCCTCAATATGCTGGCCTCCCTGAGAAGTTGAAGTGATGCCTCACTCCCCTACGACCACATAGGTTATGGGCCACCTTTACCTTTACTTAGCCCAGTAGGTCAGAACATTGCCCTGGCAATCTGACGATCCGGGTTCGATTCCCGTCCAAGGGGATATTTTCCCCTGGAGTTAACATCAGTGCAGACTCCACTCTCCCCAAAAGTCCTTCGGATGAGACTATAAACCGAGGCCCCGTGTGCGAACGCACGCAGAACATCTTGTGCACACGTTAAATCCTGTTTCGCTTTTCGTAAGAGTAGGCCATTGTGTGCCGATGGGAACAGATGACAGTATTTACAAAACCGCATACACACGGGGACTGGATGTAAAAAAAAGCACATTAGTGCTTATTCCATTATCCTCGATATAAAAGAATTTTAAAAAACACCTTTAATCTTGGGTATTTGCTGGAAACCAGCCTATACAGAATTCCTTCGTTTCCTTTTGAACTGCGTTCCCGTGCCGGGTTGGGTGTGAGGTGCCTAGTCTTCCCCTGTGCTTGTAACTCTGCAGGATTGTGTGTGTGTCTGTGGGTCTGAAGCACAACAGTCCAACTTCAGAGCAGCACACTATACTGTTTGTACAGGATGCATACGGGCATGCTTGTGTTTCCGCAACCCACCAAGCGCTGTCGAGAATTACAGAATCTTTAATATGCATATTCTGATCTTGTGCATGTCTGTGATATAATTGTGGGAAAGGAAATAAGGCACTAGTAGGTCTGCAGTTGAAGGTGGCCTAAAAAATTAATTAAAAAAACACAACCAAACAAACAAAAAAACCCACCTCCCATCATGCATCAAACGCTGCCACCGCTACGGTTCAAACCCTGGACTTCATGAACTCACGGGATTGGAATCAAAGTGTCTTACCCACTCGTCTATAGCGTCTGCCCTTGTTCCTTTTCCAAGAGCCTGTGAAGAGACAATCAAGCAGAGGAGCGAGGAAGTTTCTTAACAGTAGGAGAGAATAGCCCAGGACAGAGGACTCTGGCGAAACTGTTGTCGGCGGCCTATGCTCCAGGGGGAGTGATGGGCCTAAGTAAGTAAGTATGTCCAGTATTTTCAACCCCAGCTGTATATATATAAAAAAGAAGCAACATGTTTGATAAACTTGCCATAACTTATACACCACATATTTCATCTATAGTCATCCCGCATCAGTTTAATCCCCATTTTCTTTTGTATAAACAAAGATATTTATATATAAAAAAAAGAATTAGCCAACTTAACGTTGAAACTTTTGAGAAGTTTTCAAACGTCAAATGTTTGTCCTACACGCTATCTCAGTTGCACATATTTTCGTTTTCAAGTGACTTAATAAATTATTTATTGTCAGAGAATATTCACGATATAATTTTTTAAATTAAAAATAAAACATTTTTCTTTCAGAATTCCGCAACCCATGGGGGGTATAATTCCATTGCTATCATCATTGTACCAATATAAATAATTGTATTGGTTCTCCTTTTTTCTTCCTCGATTATCTATTTTCAACGTTACTTCTGCTTCTCAATGCTATCGTTCACAAGCATAACAAATAAATAAATAAAAACCAACCAATCAATCAATCAATCAACCCATCCATCCATCCATACATACATACATACATACAAACATGCATCATAAACAACCAAATAAAAATGGAGAGATAGATAAATAAACGTAACAGACAGATAAACGATTTCATGTAAATGGATGAACTACTGGTAAAGTGATAATTAAGCAAATAAACACATAGATAAATAAGGGACTAACAAACAAATATATTGGTAGATGACCAAATGGATGGATAAATAGATTGTTAGATAGGCAGACAGGCATACAGACAGAAAATCAGACAGGTAGAGAGATAGATAGATAGATAGCTAGCTATGTAGATAGTGTGTTTATATATATAAATGTAATAATATAATATGTTTATATATGTGTGTGCCGGTGAAAACAGATGACAACATTTACAAAACCGCATACACACGGGGACTAGATGTGAACAAGTACACGAGTGCTTATTCCATTATCCTCGATATAAAAGAATAAATAAATATAAAAGAATAAATAAATAAAAAATAAAACACACACACACACTTTCTTTGCTTCATTTAGCAGGAATAAACAGCCACAATACCTCTACTTCCTACCTGCATTCTCTCTCTCTCTCTCTCTCTCTCTCTCTCTCTCTCTCTCTCTCTCTCTCTCTCTCTCTCTCTCTCTCTCTCTCTCTCTCTCTCTTTATATATATATATATATATTATATATATATATTCTATCTCTCTCTCTCTCTCTCTCTCTCTCTCTCTCTCTCTTCCCCGAAACTCCGCCCCCTTCCCTTCTTTCTCTCTCAACACTAACTTTCCTTTCTGCTTATTTCTAGGTCTCTCCATACATTTCCCTCCCTCTTGTGTAGACAAGTGACCGGGCAGTACTTTGCGTGCTGGAAGGCGTTTATTGTCAGAGAATAACGGAGCCTCCAGGGAAGCTCCGCTCTCCGTTCTGCTGTCGCTGAAAGCAATCAGTCTCTTTTTGCCTGGGAGAGAGAGAGAGAGAAAGAAAATAGAAAAGAAAGAACAAGAAGGATGTAATAGTGACAACAGCAACAAAAAAGACATTGTGTAGGATTTGAAAAGATGGATGGCATAGTGACAACGATATTACGTGTAAGATTTGAATAGAAGGATGGCTTGGTGACAATGATGATATTATCATGTGTTAAAATTTGAAAAGAAGGATGGCATAGTGACAACGATACCATTATGTGTACGATTTGAACAGAAGGCTGGTATAGTGACAAAAAAGATAGGCATTGCGTAAGATTTGAAAAGAAGGATGGGATAGTGACAACGATGATAATTAGTACGTGTAAGATTTAAAAAGAAGGATGGCACAGTGACAATGATGATGTTATCATGTGTTAAGATTTGGAAAAATAAAAGGATGGCATAGTGACAACGATGATATTTAGTACGTGTAAGATTTGAATAGAAGGATGGCATAGTGACAACGATTATAGATAGTACGTGTAAGATTTGAAAAGAAGGATGGCATAGTGACAACGATGATAATTAGTACGTGTAAGATTTGAAAGGAAGGATGCCATGGTGACAACGATATTACGTGTAAGATTTGAAAAGAAGGATGGCATAGTGACAACGATATTACGTGTAAGATTTGAATAGAAGGATGGCATAGTGACAACGATTATAGATAGTACGTGTAAGATTTGAAAAGAAGGATGGCATAGTGACAACGATGATAATTAGTACGTGTAAGATTTGAAAGGAAGGATGCCATGGTGACAACGATATTACGTGTAAGATTTGAAAAGAAGGATGGCATAGTGACAACGATATTACGTGTAAGATTTGAATAGAAGGATGGCATGGTGACAATGATGGTAATTAGTACGTGTAAGATTTAAATAGAAGGATGGCATGGTGACAACGATGATAATTAGTACGTGTAAGATTTGAAAGGAAGGATGCCATGGTGACAACGATATTACGTGTAAGATTTGAAAAGAAGGATGGCATAGTGACAACGATATTACGTGTACGATTGGAAAAGAAGGATGGCATAGTGACAACGATGATAACTAGTACGTGTAAGATTTGAAAAGAAGGATGGCATAGTGACAATAAAGATATTGCCATGTATTAAGATTTGAAAAGATGGATGGCATAGTGACAGGGATAATATGGTGTGTGCGATTTGAAAAGAAGGTTGGTATGTCGACGATAAAGATATGACATTGCGTAACATTTGAAAAGAAGGATGGCATGGTGACAACGATGATAATACGTGTAAGATTTGAAAAGAAGGTTGACCTAGTGACAAATATGATAGTATGTGTACGATTTGAAAAGAAGGATGGCATAGTGACAACAGTATTATGTGCACGATTTGAAAAGAAGGCTGGTATAGTGACAAAAAAAAAGATATGACATTGTGTACGATTTGAAAAGAAGGATGGCATAGTGACAACGATGATAATCAGTATGTGTAAGATTTGAAAAGATGGATAGCATGGTGACAACGATGATAATACGTGTAAGATTTGAAAAGAAGGTTGACCTAGTGACAAATATGATAGTATGTGTACGATTTGAAAAGAAGGATGCATAGTGACAACGATAGTATTATGTGCACGATTTGAAAAGAAGGCTGGTATAGTGACAAAACAAAGATATGACATTGTGTAAGATTTGAAAAGAAGGTTGACCTAGTGACAACGATAATAAGCATGTGTAAGATTTGAAAAGGAGGATGGCATAGTGACAACTAAAATATGACATTGCATAAGATTTGTATAAACGAATAAATGGAGATGAAGCATTGCTATGATCTTGTTTAATTTAGTGAATATTTTCCTGAAGCTTAGTGTGGTTGCTTTTAAAAAAAATTTTTTTTAGCGTGTTTGCTAATTCATGATGTTGAAAAGGTTAGAGAATAATGATGGAGATTTAGTTGTGAATCCTGTTGTGGGGGGCCTAGGTGTACCACATGAGGAAAGTATGGGTTAGTTCGTATTTTTTTATTTTTTGAAACATGGTTCCTAGAAATGCTTGTGTCCATGTACTCGTAGCTTACGCTCATATGCGTGCACACACTTTGCGTAACAGCACACAGACATATACACACATGTGTGCGAGCGAACAGATCATTGCACCATGTAGACATATGCACGTGTTCACGGATGTTCCTGCACATAATTATACATAATTTCCGACAAACACACTATTAGCATACATATATTGTGCGCTCGTACAAGCACTCACAAACAAGAACACACACACACAATACACACACACACACACACACACACACACACACACACACACACACACACACACACACACACACACACACACACACACACACACACACACACACCACACGGAGGGGGGGGGGGGGGACGGAATAGCCTAGTGGTCTGAACATTGCGCTCGCAATCTGACGACCCGGGTTCGATTCCCGTTCAAGGGGATATTTTCCCCTGGAGTTGACATCAGTGCAGACTCCACTCTCCCCAAAGGTCTTTCGGACTATAAACCGAGGTCCCGTGTGCGAACGCACGCAGAACATCTTGCGCACACGTTAAATCCTGTTCCGCTTTTCGTAAGTGTAGGCTATTGTGTGCCGGTGGGAACAGATGACAGAGTTTACAAAACCGCAAACACACGGGGACTATGTGATGTAAAAAAGTACATTAGTGCTTATTCCATTATCCTCGATATAAAATAAAATAAAAAGTAAAATAAAACACACACACGCACAGCTACACAAATACCCCCCTCCTCGCCCCCCACATACAATCACCTCCCCCCCCCCCCCCCCCCCCCACACACACATACCCCCCCCCCCCACACACCACACACACACCCCCACCCCCCCCCCCCACCACACACTAACCCCTCCCTCTCACCCCCACCCCCACCCCCCACCGAGTCTCATCTTCATCCCACCACCTTTCCTTCCCCTCTTTCAGACCTTCCCCAACGGCTCACAAACAGCTCTCTTTCCAATAACCCCCCCCCCTCCCCACCCTCAACCACCTCCTCCCCCACCCCCTCCCCCCACTCCTTTCTTTCTTTCTTTCTTCTTTCCAAATGCTCTGAAGCTTCCTAGCCTTTCTTTCAGCGGACTGAAAATAATGATGAGGTACCAGTTCGCGTGCCGGTGGCCATTTTCTTGTCTTTTTTTTTTGTTTTTTTTTGGTCAAAAGAAATTACCAATCTAGTGCCGAGGTTCTTCTTTTTTTTTGGTGGCATCAGTCTGTTGACAAAAAACCCAAATCCTGTAGTTTCTTGACCGCAGAACAAAAGAACGATGCGGAGGATGGCGAAGAACGTGATATGTTTACTGAGCTCACTTCTGAATAAGGAATGGAGGTGGATGGATTGTGAAAGCTGCGCTTTGTAGGCTATCACGCTGTTTCTGCTTCCCGTGTCGTCGTCGTCTTGTTTGGAGGGGTAGTAGTAGTAGTAGTAGTAGTAGTAGTGGTAGTAGTAGTAGTAGTGGTAGTAGTAGTAGTAGTAGTAGTAGTAGTAGTAGTAGTAGTAGTAGTAGTAGTAGTAGGTAGTAGTAGTAGTAGTAGTAGTAGTAGTAGTAGTAGTAGTAGCAGTAGTAGTAGTAGTAGTAGTCAGAGTAAAGCAGTAGTAGCAGTAGCAAGTAGGAGTTAGAGTAGTAGAGCAGTAGAAGTAGTAGTAGTAGTAGTAGTAGTAGTAGCAAGAAACAGCAGCAGCAGCAGCAGCAGCGAGAGCAGCAGTAGTAGCAGCAGTAGAAGCAGCAGAGAGTAGAGTAGTAGTGGTAGTAGTAGTAGTAGTAGTAGCAGCAGCAGCAGCAGAGCAGAAGGGTGTAGTATGTAGGTAGTAGAGAGAGTAGCAGATAGTAGCAGCAGTAGAAGCAGCAACAGTAGTAGTAGCAGTGGTGGTGGTGGTAGTGGTAGTCGTAATGGTAGCAGTAGCAGTAGCGGTAGCGGTAGTGGGTAGTAGTAGTAGTGGTAGTAGTAGTAGTCGTAGTAGTAGTAGTAGTAGTAGTCGTAGTAGTAGTAGTAGTAGTATGCGCGTGTCTGCGTGCGTTTGAATTGTTAAAAAAAAAAAGAGAGAGAGAGAGAGAGAGAGAGAGAGAGAGAGAGAGAGAGAGAGACAGACAGACAGACAGACAGACAGAAAGCCAGCCAGCCAGCCAGCCAGCCAGCCAACCAAGACACACAGACACACAAAGACATAGGTGACAATGAACTGTCTAGAGCCATGGGCTCTCACTCTCTCCTACGCACTCCTCCTTCTCCTTTTCCATCCCAACCCCACCCAAGGAAATCTCTGAATGGACTGGAGTCAAGGCTAACTAAGCCTCAGCCTCAGAGATGATGGGACAAGGTCAACTCTTAGCAGGAGGCACAGGTAGTCCACAATGGTACAGATGGTCAGACTTGTGGAGAGCAGGTTGAGGACATTCGTTTTTATTTTACAGAGAAGGAAGTATACGGACTGGCAAGAGAGTACGCGATGTTTCAAGGTTTGGACAAAGGAGACAAGAGGCTTCGGTGGTTAGAATGGAGGTAATGAAAAAAGAGAGAAGAGAAGGAAAGAGAGAGAGAGAGAGAGAGAGAGAGAGGGAGAGAGAGTGGGAGAGAGAGAGAGGGAGAGACAGAGGGGAGAGAGAGAGATAGGGAGAGAGAAAGAGAGAGAGAGGGAGGAGAGAGAGAGAGAGAGAGAGAGGAGAGAGAGAGAGAGAGAGAGAGAGAGAGAGAGAGAGAGAGCGAGAGAGAGACAGATAAACGGAGAGACGGAGAGAGACAGGGAGAAACAGGGAGAGATAGAGAGAGATTGAGAGAGAGAGAGTCATATCAACAGAAACGGACAGATACAGGTGGAGGGACGCAGCCGAACAGGCTGGCAAGCACGTGCATATATACAGACACACAGAGTAGTATGTTAGACAGACACGGAAAGCTCCTTAGTAATGCGCTGAATCGATCTTAGCATAAAAATGCCGAAATAGGGATACAGCCTGCCGTTCAAAGAAAATCTACGACAGACAAACAAACAAATAGATGGCAACAAAATGATAGTGCCAGAAACAGAACACAGACAGCATTAAGCATAAACCTGAAAAAGGATCACCCCCACTAAAAAGGTTGTATACACGTGGCAGCAATAAACAACAATGCTTTACAAACGATGCAGGAAGATAAATCAAGACACAAACAGTTTGCCTATGTTAGTAAGTAATGTATGATGACTTCACATAACACAGAGGAGCAATAACATAGAATGAGAAGCAGAAAAGGAAGAGATAAAAAAATAACTTCTTCGCCAGTGTTAAAGGTAGAGTATGTCAATAGGAAGCAAAAGAAACTGCTTGAAGATAGGTAAAAGTAAACAGAGAGAAAGACAAAGCATTCCACCAATGACGCACTTGTAATCCGTCTTTTATTGCTGTAGAGTGTCTAAGAAGATTGCAGTTCTCGATATCACATAAGGTTTGTTTTTTTTTTAATCTTGTTTTTCTTCCTTTAATTGTTTGCATTTTATTTGACACCAGAAGTAAGACGAAAAATCACACACACACGCGCACACCACACCACACCACACACACACACCACACCACACACACACACACACACACATCACCACACACAACCCGCGCGCGCGCACCACGCACGCGCATACATAAACATACACAACAAACACCACCAACACACACACTACTATATTTTCCACACAAGTTCATTCATTTCTTTCTAGGTTTCTTTTGTCCACCAAGTCAATAATAATTTATGTACAGGCTGCTTTGTAAATTTTGTCACCCGTTCCCACCGGTACCCGATGACCTACTCTTCCCAAATGGGGAACAGGTCTTAGCATGTGCACACAATACTCTGGATGTGTTTGTTAGCGAGACCTCGGTGTATAATTATTGTCATTCGGAAGACATTCGGGGTAGTGGAGTCGGCACTGATGTTAACTGCAGTGGAAGAAAAAAAACCAAACTCTCCTTGAATTGAGGACTGGGTTGTGGTTTGAACTTGGGCTCGAATCAAGGCTGTCAGATTGCAATGTGCAGGACGAAACACTCTAACCACCCCCTCTCTCTCTCTCTCTCTCTCTCTCTCTCTCTCTCTCTCTCTCTCTCTCTCTCTCTCTCTCTCTCTCTCTCTCTCTCTCTCTCTCTCTCTCCCTCTACACACTTCTCTCTCTCTCTCACACTCTCTCTCTGTTTTATTTATTTTATTCTTTTTATCGAGGATAATGGAATAAGCACTTACGTGCATTTTTACTCCAGTCCCCGTGTGCATGTGGTTTTGTAAATTCTGTCATCTGTTCCTACGGCACACAATGGCCTACTCTTACAAAAGCGGAACAGGATTTAATGTGTGCGCAAGATATTCTGCATGTGTTTGCATCGGGGCCTCGGTTTATAGTCTCATCGAAGGATGTGTGTGTGGTGTGTGTGGTGTGTGTGTGTGTGTGTGTGTGTGTGTGTGTGTGTAGTGTGTGTGTGTGGTGTGTGTGTTGTTGTTGTTGTTTGTTGTTTGTTGTGTTGTGTTGTGTTGTTGTTGTTGTTGTCGTTGTTGTTGTTGTTGTTGTTTGCTGCTGTTGCTTCTATTTTACGTCTGTTCACTCAAAGTGTTTTGTTCCATGTGTGTGTGTGTGTTGTGTGTGTGTGTGCGTGCGTAGCGTGCGGCATGCGTGCGTGCGTGGTGTGTGTGTGTGCCGTGCGTGCGTGCAAGCGTACGTGCGTGCGTGCAAGCGTGCATGTCTGGTATTCTGTGTTTCTGTGTGTTTGTGATGTGTGTGTTGTGCGTGTGTGTGTGTGTGTGTCTGTCTGTCGTCGTGTGTATCTCTGTGTATGTGTGTCTTTGCTAATGTGTGTTTCTGTCTGTCTGTCTGTCTCTGTCAGTGTGTCTGTCTCTGTCGGTGTGTCTGTGTATCAATCTGTGTCTCTGTGTCTGTGTGCGGTTTTACTGAACCACTAAAGTGCCAGAGATCAAAAGGCGAAAATAAGGTCGACCATAACTAGTCTGTCAGTGACTGATCATAGCTCAAAGAGTCACATTAGTACGCTAATAGCGTGACTGGCTGCGCCGACAAAATCCCTCTTAGTTAGTAACCAAATAGACGAAGACTCTCTCTCTCTCTCTCTCTCTCTCTCCTCTCTCTCTCTCTTGGAAGTGGGAGGGTGGGGGGGGGGGTGTGGCCTCTCCTGCATGCTCTAACCTCCATCTGCTGCTACTTACTGCTGCTGCTGCTTTGAGGTAGAGAGAGGAGAGAGAGAGAGAGAGAGAGAGTGATGAGATGAGGATGGAGAGAGAGTAGAGAGAGAGAAGAGAGAGAGGAGAGAGATGAGAGAGAGAGAGAGAGATGCAGAAGATGAAGAGAAGAAGAAGAAAGACGAAGAAGGATGAAGAAGAAGAGAAAAGAAGAAGAAAGAAGAAGAAGAAGAAGAAGAAGAAGAAGAAGAAGAAGAAAGAAGAA
>CM054144.1:33103530-33106030 GCA_028751875.1 Rapana venosa
AAGTCTTCGGATGAGACTATAAACCGAGGCCGCCGTGTGCGAACGCACGCAGAAAACATTGCGCACAACGTTAAACCCGTTCCACTTTTTCGAAGAGAGGCCATTGTGTGCGAGTGGAACGATACAAAAATATACAAAAAAGAGGCACACACATGAAACTGGATGCAAAAAAGCACATGGGTGCTTATTCCATTAGAATCGAAATAAAAGAATAAAGAATATAAAGATTACATTGCTGTGCCAGTCGCATTTGGGCATGTATGGGATGAGATTTGGTTGTGGTTTTAAAACATAGAAACTGGATGGTCATTCTATGATTTGGTTGTGGTTTTAAAACATAGAAACTGGATGGTCATTCTATCTTAGAGGTTTATGTGGCTGAGCAAAACCTGACCTCATCACCAGTTCAGAAAGGTCAAACAACAAACGCATAACACCAAGTGCTGTATTCACGTCCTGTTTAAAATCCCCCACAAAAAACAACTGATTATGAGAAAGGGTTTATTGTTTCACAAGAAACGCAGCAGCATGAGGCGAGACAAGAAATACACAAAAACCAGGTACAAGCTTCAGGTAACATGCACAAGGAACATGGATTGTTAAGTACATGCTTCAAGCTCTACAGCCTAATGTTTCGTTCAACGATTTTTTTTTAACGTAAAGAAGACAAAGCTTGAAAAGATGCAGTAAAATGAAAAATAAGGCACAGACAAAAAATGCTAGTTTCATGTTGAGAGTTGGAAGTTGTGTGTGTGTGTGTGTGTGTGCGTGTTGTGTTTTTTAGTCAGAAAATAATAAACGAGAGAGTTTTGAAATAATTATGTGTGTGTGTGGGCGCGCGTGCGTGCGCGCTTGAGTGTGTGTGCGATATTACGCTCGCGGATGCGAACACGTGCTTGCATTTGTATATATGAAAGGGTTCTACTAAATCCTATCATTGAGGAGCAGGATGTCCAAGACCTCGACTTCTCTGGTTGTGCCAGCATTTTAAGGGCAGCACCCATCTCCTTTTCTCGCCGTATTATCTTCCCCATTCTTAAAGAGGGTGGGTACCCATTTACAGCTATTCTTTCATTCATTCATTCATTCATTCATTCGTCCATTTATTCACTCATTTAAATCTATTTCAATGATAAAAGAATAAGCAGCACTCATGTGCTTTTTACATCCAGTCCCAGACTGCGCATGCAGTATTTTAAAATTTGTCATCTGTTCCCAAATGGCACACAATGGCCTACTCTATTGAAAAGCGGAAAAGATATGCCTGTGTATGTGTGTATACAGGCATACTAACGACAAAGCGCCCATACTATCTCCCTGTTCTATCTAACACAGCACAGGCAAACACGTACGGTACGGCTTGCATATTATCATGTACACTATGCAAGCGATGCTTTCTTCAGGATGTCAAGGGCCATTTCCATTCATCCTGCCCTGTGTTATATCGGTTTGCAGACAGGGATTTGCATGCTATTGGCCCCTAATGTCTTTCTGTTGCTTTCTGATTCTCTGTTTGCTATCACTCTGAGGGAACAATGGGTGTTGTTGTTTTTTTTATTATCAGAGTTGTCCTTTCTTTGCCCTGTTTGCAAGGGATTCTAAGTTTCCTGCTTGCGGCAAGGAGATGGGGTGGTGTTGTGTGTGTGGTGGTGGTTGGTGTGTGTGTGTGTGTTGTGTGTGTGTGTGTGTGTTGTGTGTGTGTGTGTGTGTGTGTGCGCGTGCACGCACGTGTGTGCCTAGCAGGATTTGGATTATATATTAATATGGATCGGTGGTCTAAAAGGTAAACGCGCCTGTCGAAGCCGAAAAAAGTCCCCGATCTCTGAAGTGTGTGGTAGTTCGTATACCGTTTGGACCGAAATTATCCCACCATCCATTGACCATGAGTGTGGGTCTGGGCGCTAGTCTTTTGATGAGACGATAAACCGAGGTCCCGTGTGTTGCACATAATTATTTAGCGCACGTAAAAGAACCCACGACAACAAGAGAGTTGTCCCTGGCAAAAAAATTGTAGAAAAAGCCACTCTGATAGGGAAACAAATACTGTTGCAGACAGGAAAAAAGAAAAAAAATGGGTGGCACTGCTCTTGTGGCGACGTGCTCTCCCCGGGGAGAGCAGCCCGAATTTCATGCAGAGAAATCTGCGTGACTTAAAGCGGTATAAAAATAAATAAATAAAAGTGAGCTTCGACAAATCTATGTATAAAATACAAAAAAATAAGACAACACATACACACCGAGCCCACGACGCACGTGTGCGCGCGCGCACACACACACACACACAGACACAACACACACACCACACACATCAAAACAACACACATCATCCCCATCTCCTTGCCCCAAGCAGGAAACTTAGAATCCCAACATACAAGGAAAAGAAAGGACAACTCCGATAAAAAAAAGAACCCATTGTTCCCTCAGAGTGATAGCAAACAGAGAATCAGAAAGCAACAGAAAGGCATCACGGGCCAATAGCATGCAAATCCCTGTCTGCAAA
>CM054144.1:33123530-33141030 GCA_028751875.1 Rapana venosa
ATTGTAATCATAAGAAAGAAAAGTTATTGTAATCATAAGAAAAAGAAAGAGATATTGTAATCATAAGAAAAAGAAAGAGATATTCAAATGATGGGAAATATATCGCAACCATAGTTTACAACAACAACAAAAGAGACTGTAATAACAGGAACGAAACGGTTATTGTTAAAAACAGGAAAGAAAAGATACTGTGGTGACAAGAAAGAAACATAATATTATTCAAAAAGCAGACAAACCATCTGAGACCGACCATCCCCAAAAAGGAAAACAAAACAAAACAAGAAAGAACGTGGAGAACTGTAACATAAATTCAGGAGAATGGCTGTGTGTTTTTTTTTTGGCTGTCACGTTGTGCGTACTCTTATATCATCATCAGCTAAGTTTACAGACAAGGGATAGACCTCTATTCAGAAGAGCGGAATCGCAGAAAAAGAATCAGGAAGGGAAACACCCAGGTAGGCTGACTGACTACCCGACACGGGCAGACATGCTTTCACATCACGCGCTGACACAGAATCATGGCAACGTGTGTGTGTGGGTGTGTGTGTGTGTGGGTGTTTGTGTGGGTGTGTGGGTGTGTGCGCGCGTGTGTGTGGTTAACATGCTTGTATGGAAACGTGCGCCGCACTCTCTAATTCACAGACACGAAGGCACACAAATACATTATATTACGCACAGAGGAGTCATAGGCACAGACACGGTCAGTCACAGAGGCACAGACAAGCAGACAGACAGACATACACACACACAATCTCTCTCTCTCTCTCTCTCTCTCTCTCTCTCTCTTCGCAGAACATCTTGCGCAAAGTTAAAACCCGTTCCGATTTTTGGAAGAGTAGGCCATTGTGTGCCAGTGGGAACGGATGACAAAATTTACAAAACTGCAGACACCCGGCAATGGATGAAAAAAAAAGCACATGAGTGCTTAGTTCATTATCCTCGAAATAGAAGAATAAAATAATTTTTATTTTAATCTCTCTCTCTCTCTCTCTCTCTCTCTCTCTCTCTCTCTCTCTCTCTCTCTCTCTCTCTCTCTCTCTCTCTCTCTCTCTCTCTCTCTGCATTTGGCCCAAGACTGTCGTACAATTCAAAAGTTCATAGTTCAGTGTTTAGAGTTCTCTCTCGCTCTCTCTTTCTCTCTCTCTCTCTCTCTCTCTCTCTCTCTCTCTCTCTCTCTCTCTCTCTTTCTCTGTTTGTCTCTAACTCGCTCTTCCACAGAACAATCAGACAGTTTACTCTTGGACTATGGTTATTACTTCAGAAGAAAGAGAGCAGGGAGTGTGTGCCTCCTGTGAACAATGGGCACCTACTGACACTTGTGCCAGACTGACAAAGCAAAAAGGAGACAGCCGGAGACAATGGACACACACACACACACACACACACACACAACAAGAGAACATTGTCTTAAGAGCCGAGACAATGGACACACACAAGAAGAGAACATTATCTTTTGATGAGTTGGCCTTTGGCTAACAAGAGAGTGGAACAGAAAGCCTCCAAGGTGTGGAGTTCATAAGAAAAAGTGAAAACGAGTTCATAAACGCCTATGTTTCTATGATGCATGTATTAGCAGAAATCGATGCTTTCACACACACACACACACAATGACACGCACGCACGCACGCACGCGCACACACACACACAAAACACACACACTTGATACTTTATGTAGAGGATTTAACAAACACATACACACATACACATACGCACTTATAGTGGAAAGACGTTCAGTGTTCAATGAATAAATTCAATACGATATCTGTCGTCGATTCATAATTTGCTTTACAATATTGCTTTCCTTGTTTGCGTGAAACAGCCTATTTAATTATTGTAAATCTGAATTGAGCATCTCTTATTCCATTTTTCTGCATAAAATTATATTTTTTAGGAGACCTCAAGCAAAGCTTTCACATGCGAAACTATGGTGGGTCGGTGGTCTAGAGGTAACGCGCCTGTCTAGAAAGCGAAAAGTCCGGGTTCGTATCCCGTCTGGGCCCGAAACTTTTCCCCCATCCATTAGATCATGAGTGGTGGTCTGGGCGCTAGTCTTTCGGATGAGACGATAAACCGAGGTCCCGTGTGTTACCGACAATTATGCAGCGCACGAAAAAGAACCCACGGCAACAAGAGAGTTGTCCCTGGCAAAATTCTTAGAAAAAAGCCACTCTGGTAGGGAAAGAAATACAGTTGCAGACCAAAAAAAAAAAAAAAGAAAAAAAAGGGGTGGCGCTGCTCTTGTGGCGACGTGCTCTTCCCGGGGAGAGCAGCCCGAATTTCACGCAGAGAAATCTCGTGACTTAAAGTGGTATAAATAAATAAATAAATAAATGCCTAATGTCATGTTTAAGCATAGAGAGTGGTAGCCAATGCTTTGACTGATAATAGAATACCGAGAGCATAATCTGGAAGATGGACAGCGATCGGCTTTGTCAGGTTAAACTCACCCAGGACAAGTTGCTTAAGTGTTTTCCACGGTACACCAACCACTTCTCAGTGAACTAAGCGAAAAGACACTCAAGGTAAACACAAATATTTTAAAGAAAAAGATCGATCAACATGATTTATTAAAGCAAAACAAGAAGCTAGCTGGTCAATCAGTTGAAGACAGTCACACATTCGAATTTTTTCTTCTGATATGTGCCCTCTCATGTATGTGATTATCTTCAGTTTAACGTCTATTCACATTTAGTGATTTCAGACGATTTTAAACTCATGTATGTGTTTTGGTATGAAGCCAATTGATACAGCAATGAAAACAACAATCACAAATGTTTCAAGTTCAGTTAAAAGCATGCTTCGTTTATCGCTGAAAGCTAATTATTTCTAAAAGAAAGCTTGTTGAAATTATTCGAAACACGTGAATGTGAAATCCATACTTCCAAACAATCAATTCCAATAGCTACTTTGAAGCATTGGTTAGTGTCTTGCTTTCCTGGCTAGAAAGTCATCGGTTTGAATCCAGAGGAGTCATAGCGTATCTCCAGTCAGCCAGGCTGACTCTTATCCAGTGTGAGTTTGTCATAGACACAGTAGGAAGAATGAGACCATGCAGTCAATCGTCACGCACTTTACCAAGCAATACGATTTTGAGAGTATCGCTTTAACATACTTCATCATCACTGCAGATGTCTGTATTTCTCGGGCCTGGTTGGCGCCTGGACATACTGCGATAGAAAGAACAGTAGTGCACAGCCCTGTCAAGGTGCCTCAAAGCTGGCGCACTTCCACAAGCATCATCGTCATCACCACTGACTATCGTGCAGTTTAACAAAAGTGTAATGATGATTCCTGCTCCTCTGGTCTTATGCCAACATCAGTCTCAGCTTCCTCGCACGTCTGTGCCTGTGCTGAGTTAGTGTCCGAATCCTCGGGGATCGGTGGTTGGAGGCATCTTACTCAATCTTCTCCATGACTTAATTATTACTGCCGTCAGTAGGGGATTAGTATGCCGTGTCCTGCTTTTTGTTGGCTCACAACAGGCATCAATGGACACGCACCAATGTAATCCTGCATCAGTGCAGGGCTCTTCTAGCTGGTTGCCTCACGGCGGTTTCGCATTGAAAAGCTCGCAGTGGACTTCTTAACCAGAAGATGGATGACAAGCCTGGACTGCTAGGGTGGACAGGCTGGAATGAGCTTCGTAGGGAGGAGAGCAGTACAAACAATTTAGACAATACCAGGCAGTCAAAAACCCACCTCTGAAATACATCACATAAAAAAAGGAAAAGGATAGTTCAAACCACTCTGGTAAACTAGAAGATTCCGCTGTATAGTACGACAGAAAAAACAACTGCGATCTGCTACAGGCAGAAAATTAATTGGTAGTAGGTGTACTAATTTTTTGTTTAGCATTCTTTTACTCTCTTTAATTGCTAATTTTGATTATGGGGAAAAAACAATCTACTCTCTTGTTATAGGGTTTTTAGTTTGTGTGTGTGTGTGTGTGTGTGAGAGAGAGAGAGAGAGAGAGAGAGAGAGAGAGAGAGAGAGAGAGAGAGAGAGAGAGAGAGAGAAGAGAGAGAGAGAGAGAGAAAGAGAGAGAGAGAGAGAGAGAGAGAGAGAGAGAGAGAGAGAGAGAGAGAGAGAGAGAGAGTTCTCTTTTTCTTCTTTTTTATTTAGCACAACAATATTCGCACAATTACCAAAGTAAGGTAAGGACTGATTCTTTTCTTTTGGGCAATCAACAAAAGCAATCCCGCTTGTTCAGAGTTGTTTTTACATTACTTTCATGTGTGTCAGCTTCTTTTCCTTTTAATCAGCGTACAGTTTCTGGGCTAGTATTCCTGCTTTGGCCATTTCCCCCCTTTGACCTTTTCTAAGTGTCTCCAGTGTTGCCCATTGTTTCTTTTCAACAGCCTCTTCTGTGTCTGGGCCTGGTTCTGGGTTTTCCTTTGTTTTCTTTCCTTGATAATATAACTCACTCTGAAAAAGCCCCAAACAAACGTGGAATTAAAAAACACACACACACACACACACACGCACACAAACGGGCGTGTGCGTACGTTACGCTCACGCAAGTGCAATCACACACACGCGCGCGCGCACACACACACACACACACACACACACACATTCAGCAAGTTCTGCTCAAGTAGTTTGGCTCTGTGTGTGTGTGTGTGTGTGTGTTATTTATTCATACTTTAATTTATTCTTTTATTTGGGAGGATAATGGAATAAGCACTTATGTGCTTTTTTTACAACCAGTCCACGTGTGTTTTTAGTTTGGTAAAGTGTGTGTGTGTCTGTCTGTGTCTGTATCTGTGTCTGTGTGTCTGTATGTCTGAGCGCGCGCGCGCGCGCGCGCGCGCGCGTGTGTGTGTGTGTGTGAATGCGTGTCTCTGTGTTTTTGTGTGTGTCTGAGTGTGTCTGTGTGTGTATTACGTCTGTGTCTGTGTATGCGTATACGTCTGTGTGTTTCGTCCTCCATCTTGCTTCTAGACTTCTCATCCATAGATCCTTTGACATTTTCTATCGGATCGAGTTCAATAATGCTGACGGCTTGTGACATTTGGCCATAGTGGAGCAGTGCTCCGAAACCAAGTCTATACCACTCCGACTACCAGGGTAATCACTTGGGGCAAATGTTTCCCATCGTTAGTCCTAGGTACGTATATAATTATAAACTAGTCCCCTCCAGTCAATCTGTAAAGGATGGTGAGCTATAGGAGCTGTATCGGAGCTAAGACAACGATCTTCTTTATCGTGTGGTAGCAGGGCAAGGCTTCCACAGGTTAAGTACTTACTAAACGAGGTTGATTACTAATGGTTCTGTTTTACTGAGATTAAAGTCAGACACCTGTAAAATAGGGGAAAAGGGGGAAAAGTGCTTTGTCTGTATTATTTTATCGATACTCCTTCCCAAGTGGGGATATGCCGGGGGAACCTGTCAGTATAAATAGTATCCCCACCTTCTGGAAATTTTGTGCTAGAAATTTCCTCCTTTTTTTCACTCTCTTCGTTTCTGCCTTGTTCCTTTTCATCCGGTCACCTCCTTCTTGTCTTTTTTTCCTGCCTTCTTGGTCCATTCTCCTGCCTGTTTTCCATAAAGACTTAAAAGATGACAATTCTCTCTTATGACGAAGTTGGAATGCGCTGGGAATGACTTGTCAGGCGCTTAACGGCAGCGTAACGCATTTTTGCTCACTTGACAACAAACAATAGTTGCTGTCTGAGCGTTCGTCGACGAAGAAGAAAAATAATTTTGTCGATCTACTTCTTGTGAGTTTCTTGTGTGGAAATATACACTTTGATGTGCGTCAACTTTATTGCTGATTTATAATAATAATAATGTATGGAATTTATATAGCGCTGAATCTTGTAAAGGAACAAATCAAAGCGCTCGGTATCTTTATAATTTACATGATGATTCAGCGTAATTTCTTCTTCTTCTTCTTCTTCTTCTTCTTCTTCTTCTTCTTCTTCTTTCTTCTTCTTCTTCTTCTTCTTCTTTCTTCTTCTTCTTCTTCTTCTTTTCCAAACGCTCAGGCATCAACTATTGTCTGTCATATATTGTAAGCAAAAATGGCTGTCGCTGCCGTTAAGGGCCTGACAAGTCAGGCCTAGTACATTTGATTTGGGTGAGGGGGGTGGGGGGGGGGGGGGAAATTCTTATCTTTTAAGAATATCTGGGGGGGAAAAAACAGGCAGGAGAATGGACCAAGGAGGCCAACAACAGACATGAAGGAGGTGACAGGAAGAACATGTACAACCCAGAAACAAAGAGAGGGACAGAAAAGAGGGAATTCTTAAAATAGAAGTTCTAGAAGGTTGGGATTCTTTCTTTCTTGCTTCCTTTCTTTCTTTATTTCCTTCTGTCATTCATTCATTCATTCATTCATTCATTTATTCTTTCATTTATTCATTCATTTTTTTCTCTTTCTTTCTTTTGTTCGTTCCTTCGTTTATTTATTTATTCATTCATTCATTTTTTCTTTCTTTTATTCATTCACTTTTTCATTCATTCTTTCTTTCTTTTCTTTCTAAATTCATTTAATATTTGTATCTGCATTACTTTGTTTCCTTTTGTTCTTTTTTTTTATTCCAATTATTTCACACTTCATTGTTTTCTGTTATTTTTCCTGTCTATATTCTACTTTGTCCTTTATTCTTTTCGTTTTTGTCATTCCATTCTTTCTTCCTTTCTTTCCTCATGTTCCTGTTTGTTAAAGCTTCTTAACAAAGACAACAGATGGACTCAAAATGGTATGAACATTCAGCGCGCTATGTATGGTTCATTTTCGATATTATATTATAATATTATCGTCCAAAGCACACGATGTTTGTGAAGTGTTTATTTATTTATCTATTTTTTTCTTGATATCGGGGATAATGCAATAAGCACTCATATACTTTTTTACATCCAGTCCCCGTGTGTCGGAGGTCGATTTAGGATAGATGGGATTGTAGAGAGTGATGAGATAATAAACATCAGTAAGGGAGAGGTGGGGGGGGGGGGGGGGGACGGAAGTGTGGCCAATTCGCTTATAAACAAGTAAAAAGGTAAAAAGGTAAAGGAGTCCCATAACCTATAAGGTCGTAGGGAAGCGGGGCGTCAGATACCTCACATCTCTAGGGCCAGCATATTGAGGGCGGCACCCATCTCCTCTCCCTCGCTGCTTTTACCTTCCCTGACCCTAAAGAGGGCAGGTACCTATTTACAGCTGGGGGAACTGGGGGAACTGTACTGAAGCCAAGGCGCGCAAACGGTCACCCATCCATCTGGTAACCACGCTCGACGCTGCTTAACTTGGCTGGGGGAAAGCGAGTGCTCCGACCACTGAGCTATCCCGTCCCCATAAACAAGTATGAAATAAAAAATAAATTTTAAAAAAGGAAAAAGACAACTTTGGGAAAGTAGACAAGTACGAAGCCACAAAGAAAGATAGAAACGCCGAGTTAAAGACACACACAAAAAAGACAGAAATAATACAAACCTGGACGGGACGGGATAGCCTAGTGGTTAGAACATTGCGCTCGCAACCTGACGACCCGGGTTCGATTCCCGTTGAAGGGGGATATTTTCCCCTGGAGTTAACATCAGTGCAGACTCCACTCTCCCCAAAAGTCTTTTTGGATGAGACTATAAACCGAGACCCCGTGTGCGAACGCACGTAGAACATCTTGCGCACACGTTAAATCCTGTTCCGCTTTTTGTAAGAGTAGGCCATTGTGTGCCGGTGGGAACGGATGACAAAATTTACAAAACCGCATACACACGAGGACTGGATGTGAAAAAGCACACAAGTGCTTATTCCATTATCCTCGATATAAAAGAATAAATAAAAAACCCAACAAAACCCCCCAAACCTACCAACAAAATCACCAACTTTCCCACTAAAAGGACCCGCCATCCAAAAAAAAAGCAAGCATGAAGCAAACACGGAAGGAGCCAGCCAATATAATACCAAAGGAAACGAAACAACACAACTACATCAACAATGAGAACAACAACATCAAACGCAACACAAATCCAAACCAAAATCTAACAACTTTTACACACACACAAAACAACAAATAGCAAACAACACAGAAACCAAACCAGTTGACAAAGAAGCAAATAACTCGCCAAACAAGCCAACAAAAACCCACAGCCAAGCAATTAAGCAAGCAACCAACAAACCAACATCTTTTTTTCCTTTCTAAAAGTCTGCTTAGTACGTAACATCTAGATTACCTTTTGAAAACTGTGTACCAAGCATATCTTGTTCTCGATCCGTTATATTTGAAATAGGGTATCCTAATCTAATAGCTGAATAAGTTGTTGGGCTTCTTAGGGATTTTTTTCTTTCTCTTCATCAAACATCCTAAGATTTAGCCCACGTACCGAGCATAAACTACAGTATGAGACAATCATACAAGAATAAGAAACCCGGTGCTATTATTATGTAAGTCAGTGTGATGCAAAACTGCATGTTAGAAGCGGTCTCCTCAATAAAGTATCCACGCCACCTGCTAGGTTTCCCTGCAACTGTCAGCATGTCAACTATCTCTCTCTCTCTCTCTCTCTCTCTCTCTCTCTCTCTCTCTCTCTCTCTCTCGTTAAAGTTATATAAGTTGATAAAAACTCATCTCAAAGAATCCTCACCATCTGCCTAGGGAAGATTGGCGCGCGCTTGAAGCCTTTCCTCTCCACTGGTTAATAATAACAACTTTTAGTTCGGTAAGTTTAAAGTCTCCAGCTGCTTTCTTTTTAAAGGGACTGTAACAATAACATACCAACCCACAGTGGGGGGGGGGGGGTTGTTCATGAGGGATGGGAGGAGCGGGGACAGGAAGGAGGGAAGTGGGAATGAGGGGAAGGGTAGTGTGTCCGAAGGCGTTTTAGAGACCGGGAGGGAGAGAGAGAGAGGAAGGCCAGTGGGAAGGGGGGGGGGGGGGGGGGAGGGAGGGAGGCAGGGGGGGGAGGGAGGACGGGACGTGGACACTTCCTTAAAACAGATGGAAGGAAGTCAGTCGAAAGAAGTTAATGAACAGAAGAAGGAAGTGGTCAAGGGCTGTTTGTGTAGAGGGGGAGACTGGAGAGGTTTTGAGGTAGGGTAGGGGGTATGTAGGGTAAGGGTTAAAAAGGAGCAGGGGGGACGAGGGAGACGAGCGGAGGAGTGGGGGTGGGGGTGGGGGCTTGGGGGGAGGGGGGGGCTGATCCTACGCTGATGACCTAGCTGGACGCGGCTATCTGCCCAGCCCATCGTCCAGTTAGGGGCTTTTCCCTTTCACGCTTGCCCGACTTAGTCAATTATCTGGCCGTCTGCTCCGTCTTCACCTAGGCCTAGCTACCTCTATTCTCTCTGTTCCCGCCATTTCCCTCACTCTTACGCCTAGGCTAGGTATAGGCTCTCCGCTGCTTTCTGTTGTAGGTCTAGTAGGCTAGGCGACTTAACAACGGGAGTTTATCTGAATCAAGAAAGTGGTCAAATGGGCACTATAACATGTTTGCTTTGAATTGATTTTCTTTCTGCCCACGCCTGTCTCTCTGTCTCATGTCTTTCTATTTGATTTGGTTTGATTTGATGTACCACTTGTGGTCACGGTAGATTCCAGTGTGCGTGGAATTTGGGCCGCTCTCTTCCTGAAGAGAGCTCGTCGCTTACAAGAGAAGCACCAGCCACTTTTAAAAAACAAAATCTGTTCGCGTCTGTTTTTTTCCTTTTTTGTCAGAGTGACTTATTTCTACATGTTTTCCCCCAGGGAGAACTCTCTTTTGTTGCTGTGCGTTCTTTTTCGGTGCGCTAAAAATGCCTGTTGTACATGGGATCTGAGTTTATCATCTCATCCGAAAGACTAGCGCCCAGACCACCACTCACGGTCTAGTGGGTAGGGGAAAAGTTTGGGGCTCAATTTTGGGTCGAACCCACACGTGTCTTTTCTGTAGATCCGGGTACACCACCGATCCATCAACCCATCTATGTATTGTTCCTCTCTGTTCGTCTCTGTCTCTTTCTCACATACAAACACACATACATACATACATACATACATACACATTAAGTGCACGAACACGCACGCGCACACACATGCACACATACATGTTCACACACATACTTACAAACGTACACACACACATATACAAACACACAACACAAACATAACACACACACTACACACATAGCACACACGCACATACACACACACACACACACACACATAACACATACACCACACACAGCCTTCGGATGAGACTATAAACCGAGGTTCCGTGTGCGAACGCGTACAGAACGTCTTGCGCGCACGTTAAAACCCGTTCCGCTTTTCGGAAGAGTAAGCCATTGTTTGCCGGTGGGAACGGATGACACAATTACAAAATTTTACACACACGTAGGGACTGGATGCTTAAAAAACCCATATGGATGGTTATTCCATTATCCACGAAAATAAATAAACAAATAAAAGAATAAGCACACACACACACACACACACACACACACAACACACACACACACACACACCACACACACACACACACACACACACACATTCTCTCTCTCTCACACACACTCTCTTCTGTCTCTCTCTGTCTCTCTCTCACACGCACACGCAACACCACACACACACACAACACAAGCATAAAGAGACAAATCTAAACAAGTGATAAAGACTTGCTATGATGAAACAGTTAATATGTGCACATACTGAAACATACTTCATGACAACAGATTTTCAGTAGGACAGTTAAATTTGAGTTCTCATGTGAAGTTTTGATTGTGTGTCTGTTGATTGTTTTTTTCACTGTTGTTGTTGTTGTTGTTCTGTTGTCGTTGCAAAATTTTTTGTATGAGACGCGTATGAAATAGGGTCAAAATGAACAGGAAAACACCATTTCACACACACACACAAACACACACACACGCACACACACACGCACGCACACAACGCGCGCACACACACACACACACACACCCCAGAAATATTTTTGCCAAAACTAGTTGTTTTCTCTCAATACTCCAGACCATCCTGTACTAGTTTTAGACTGGCAAAAAAGAACTTGAGATGCAAGTAAATTTTCATCTCTCTCTCTCTCTCTTCTCTCATCTCTCATCTCTCCTCTCTCTCTCCTCTCCTCTCTGTGTGTCTGCAACAACAACCATCTCCTCTCTCTCTCTCTCTCTCTCTCTCTCTCTCTCTTCTCTCTCCTCTCACCCCCCTCCCTCTCTCTCTCCCTGCAACTTCACCCCCTCTCTCTCCTCTCTCTCTCCCTCTCTCTCTCTCCCTCCCCCCTCCCTACCTTCTCTCCTGCAACATCAACCACTTCTCTCTCCTCTCCTCCCTCTCTCTCCTCTCCATCTCTCTCTCTCTCCTCTCCCTCCCCTCCCCCCCTCCCCTCTCTCTCTCTCCTCCTCCCTCCCCCTCCTCTCTCTCCTGCAACATCAACCACTCTCTCTCTCTCTCTTCCCTCTCTCTCTCTCTCTCTCTCCCTCCCTCCCTCTCTCTCTCTCTCCCTCCTCCCTCCCTCCTTCTCTCCTGCAACATCAACCACTTCTCTCTCTCTCTCTCTCTCTCTCGTCTCTCTCTCTCCTCTCTCTCTCTCTCTCTCTCTCTCTCTCCTCCCTCCCTCCCTCCCTCCCTCTCTCTCTCCTTCTGCAACATCAACCACTTCTCTCTCTCTCTCCTCTCTCTCTCTCTCTCTCTCTCTCTCCACCATCAACCCCTCTCTCTCTCTCTCCTCTCTCTCTCTCTCTCTCTCCCTCCCCCCCTCCCCTCCCCATCTCTCCGCAACATCAACCACTTCTCTCTCTCTCTCCCTCTCTCTCTCTCTCTCTCTCCCACCCTCCCTCTCTCCCTCTCTCTCTCCTTCTGCAACATCAACCACCCTCCCCCCCTCTCTCTGTGTTCCCCCCTACGTTGAGTGTTTATCTAGAGTGTTGTGTTTCCCCCGCTCTCTGGGATGCTATTAGCACCGTGCAACCTTTCTTCTAAGACAAGTGCCGTCTTCGGTCATCACTAAATCTTCACTCAGGAACCGGACATTTGATAAGGTTGCGTGTGTGTGTGTGTGTGTGTGGGTGTGGTGTGTTGTGTGTGTGTGTGTGTGTTCGAGTTTTAACGTGTTTATGGCCTCCCAGAGAAAATTCGAGAGAGAGATAAGATTGTGTATAGTGTAGTGATGTTAGAGTAGAGTAGTGTAGTGTATGTAGTGTAGAGAGAGTAGTTTTGTGTTGTGTAGTGTGTGCTTGTGTATGTGTGCGTAGTGTGTCTGTAGTGTGCGTATGTGTGTGTGTAGTATGTGTGTTGGTATGAGAGAGAGAGATAGGGGGGGGGGGATTGACAAGATTTATTTATTTGTTTATTTTCTTTTATATAATTATAGAGATAATGGAAATCAGCACTCATGTGCTTTATTACATCAAGTCCCCGAGTGTATGGGCTTTTGTACATTTAGTTATCTGCTCCCACCGGCACACAATGGCTACTCTTTTGAAAGCGGAACAGAATTTAACTGTGTGCAAGATGTTCTGCGTACGTTCGCACACGGGGCCTCGATTTATAGTTTCATCCGAAGGAACTTTTGGGGAGAGAGAGAGAGAGGAGAGAGAGAAGAGAGAGAGAGAGAAGAGAGAGGAGAGAGAGAGAGAGAGAGAGAGAGAGAGAGAGAGAGAGAGAGAGAAGAGAGATGAGAGAAAAGGGAGGGAGAGAAAGTTAGAGCGAGAGCGGATAAGCGAGAGAGAGAGAGAGAGAGAGAGAGGAGAAGGAGAGAGAGGAGCGCGCTCGTGCGCTATCGCTCTGCCGAGTACTGACAAGCAAATGAAAAAGTCACCATATCCATAATAAGAAAAATCCTAGAAAAACAATACTCACAATGCCACTAAAGGATAACCCAAACACAATTAGCAGGCTTCCTAAAGCTAAACTCGCAACTACTAATGACAGCTGAAAGATTCACCCTATTCACCTCATGAAAACCTAGATGCTTTGTGATTTGAGTAGTTTGATTTGGAACATTGCAATGTTATTACCACCATTGGTTTTTTCTAAGATCTAAACAACAATAAATCTCGACAAGCTAGTTCATATTGTCTTTTTCCTACTTAGTAAGAAAGACTCCGAACCCGAAATCTCTTTATGTACCCAGTGAAAGGAAGAGAGTCTTGTATAAATCAAGTAAAATGTCAAGAAAATTTCCCAAAACTAATCGTAATAGAACCCTACCTCCCTCCATGCCAAGGTATTTTGGTGTATTTTCTTTGTTTTATCACCATTCAATACATAATGAACCACAAAAACCCACACAACCCCATCCTTCTCTCTCTCATACCTCACCATTAACCACCTCCACCCAACCCCCACTACCACCAACTGTAACCACCCCTCAAGCCAGCAAGCACCCCTCCCCTCACGCCACCCCCCTCCCCCCCCCCCCCCCCCCCCTCCCCGAATCATCCATCTCAAACATCACTTCAAAAACCACCCAAAAACGATGCCAGTAGCATTAGGCCTAACGGCAGTCCGCAAAGATTGGGGGCAGGAGAGAAAGGAAAGCTGAAAATAGCTAGAAAGAAAAAAACTAGAAAAGACAGATGATGAGAGGAGATGGACGAGGAGCGCGCTTTGACATAAAATTCTCTCTGTCCAGCTGAGCCGCTGAGATACCTGGAACTGTCCTCGCTTGAAGTTTCTCGCGTTCGGTCCCTGGTGGATTTGTCGGCGGGGGCCGTAGACCCCTGTCCACCCCCACCCCCCCACCCCCTCTCCCTCTCAACCCCCCCCCCCCCCCCCAATTGACGTGTCATGCAGCCGTTACATCTCTTGTTCCGGCCTTGGTAACTGATGACAGCCCTTAAGCCTGACTTGCTCCCAGGCGTTACCCGTGCTCCTGTGATTGGGAGCTACGCTAAGACGTCATTCCCCCGGTGCAGTGGAAAAATGAGTTTGGGATTTGAGTCAGCCCTCTGAAGAGAGTGAGGACTGAGTGATGCAATAGTGAATTTCGGCAGTGATGATCAATCTTGTGGGATGTCTACGCCAGAAATAACGTAATGTTCTTTCCGGTTTGATCTGTCCACCTCCTTTGGATTTGGTTCTCTAAGCGTGATAGAGAGAGAACTATAAACGTAGGGGTCCCGTGTGTGGTGTGTGAACGCACCAGAACATCTTGTGCAAGAGCGTTAAAAAAACAAACGGATGAGAAATGTGGCAACACTGCATACACCCAGGTGACTGGATGTGAAAACGCACACCAAAAAAAACGCGTGGCTTATTCCAATATTCCGAAATTTAGAAATAAAAGAATAAAAGAAGAAAAGAAATAGAGAAAGCGATCTGCAGCGCAATTTTCATCATCGCCGTATTTGGAAAACTGAATGTCGGTTTTGTTTTGTGACTAGTATTGGTACTATCATTGGTACTATCATGTTATTCTATTATCGTTGTTGTATTGTTGTTGTTGTTGCTGTTGTTGTTGTTGTTGTTGTTGTTGTTGTTGTTGTTGCAGCTGTGTTCAGCTTCCATTCCACGGCAAATTAACTTGACATGTGTTGTTGTTTTTCAAATACAGAAATGAGATATTTTAATCATTTATAAAAAGAGAAACGAAATACAATAATGCGCTTCAAGTTTGAATTAAGCATATGTTACTTCATACACTTTTTGATGATTATAGCTATGAGCTGCATTTGAAGGAACATAATCATAAACACTTATTTACGGTTTCAAAACTGACACACAATTAGCAAAGTAAAAGAAAGGAACACACACACACTACTGTCACACACGCGCACTTACACACACACACACACACACACACACACACACACACACACACACACACACACACACACACACACGCACATACTGTCACACACACGCACATACTCTCTCTCTCTCTCACACACACTAAGCAAGTATTTTGCTTATTCAATGTATCATCTGGAAATAAAAGTTTGACTTTGACTTTGACACACACGCAATACACACACACGCACGCACGCACGCATGCACGCACGTACGCAAGCACATACTCACACACAGACATTCACACACACACGCACGCACACACACACACACACACACGCACACACACACACACACACACACACACACACACACACACACACACACATAGCGTGTGTGACTAATCTAGCACAGAAATAGTCATCCCTTATCGTTCTGACATCCAGGAAGTGATGATTTGTTTCAATTGTTTTGTTCGTTGCTTTGTTATTGTTGTTTGTGCATCATTTTGTTTTTGTGTGATATTTTTTCGTTTTGTCTGTAACTTTTTGTTCTCCCATTTTAAAAAACCAAAGATTCTTAACCAAAAAAAAAAGTTTCAGACTATAAATATGGTTTTTTTTGGTCATTGATTGTTTCTACAGATACACAGGAAATGTCAAACCTTATACCGTGTGTCACAGCACCCCCACCCCACCCCCCCCTTTTTTTTTCTGGAAGCAATAACGGAGAAACAGGAAAATGACAAATTGAACCTAGTGGGGAGACAATGCCGGGAAGAAAAAATACCAATAAAACAAGCTAGGAAGAAAAAAAACAAAACAAAAAAACCAAAAACAAACACCCCACACTAACCAGACAGTAACCCAATCCTTCTGGCAATCATCCCCAAACAAAGTAGGCAGCTACTATTTCCACCTTTTATTTGGCAGGAGTTGATACTTTAATTTTCATGTATACACACCCCCCCTCCCCTACCCCACCCCCAGCCCGGTAGGTAATGATGGACTGCCATGGCAATCCCCCTGATGTATCTCTCCCATCAACTTTTACCCCTCCATACAGACCACAAAAAAAAAACAGAAAAAAAGGAGATACCGGTGCATGGGATGTCTAGGGAAACTTGGTGAACCCAAGTGTAGCTGAAGAAGTGATCAGAAGACTAGATAGTGTTCGCCCTCCTCTAGTGCGTGTCCAATCTTCCTGTCGAAGCACGTCAGTCAGAGGCACTCCTCCAGGCCTGGCCACCACCAGCCCCCCCCCCCTACCGAGGCACAAATAGCAGCGATGATGTTATCGTGCTTCCCCACAAGATGGACTACCATGGGCTCCCGCAGGTCAAAGAGAGAGAGAGAGGAGAGTTGAGAAGAGAGGGGAGACGAGGGAGACGAGGAGAGAAGAGAGGAGAGAGAGGAGAGAGGAGACAGAGACAGAGAGAGAGAAAGAGGAGATCGAGAGAGGAGGAGAGAGAGAGAGAGAGAGGAGAGAGAGAGAGAGAGAGAGAGAGAGAGAGAGAGAGAGAGAGAGGAGAGAGAGAGAGAGAGAGAGAGGAGAGAGAGGAGAGCGAGAGAGAGAGAGAGAGCGAGAGAGAGAGAGAAGAGAGAGAGAGAGAGAGAGAGAGAGAGAGAGAGAGAGAGAGCGGAGCGAGCGAGAGTGAGAGAGAGAGAAGAGAGAGAGAGGAGCGGAGAGAGAGAGAGAGGAGAGAGAGAGATGGAGAGAGAGAGAGAGAGAGAGAGAGGAGAGATTCTGAAAGAGAGAGAGAGGAGAGAGAGAGAGAGGAGAGAGAGAGATCTGAAGAGAGAGAGAGAGAGAGATTCTGAAAGATGAGAGAGAGACAGAGAGAGAGAGAGAGAGAGAGATTCTGAAAGAGAGAGAGAAGAGAAGGAGCTGAGAGAGAGAGATCGAGAGAGAGAGAGACAGAAAAGAGATGAGGAGAGAGAGAGAGATGAGAGAGAGAGACGAGAGAGAGGAGAGAGAGGAGGAGATCGATGAAGCTGAGAGAGAGAGACAGAGAGAGAGAGAGTGAGAGAGAGAGTGAGAGGAGATGAGAGATGAGAGGAGAGAGAGAGAGAGACGCTTTGACGCTTTGACCAATTTATTGTCATTGCCCAAAGTGGCCTATTGACAAGGGGGGTTATACACGACTTTCTTTTGTAAATACAAACAAATACAAGAAAAATCACATGATGATTTAACGTAACGAAAACCAAAAAAACCAAAAATGAGCTCTTATGAACGGATACGACTTTAAGTTGTGACGTAAACTCAGTTTCAAAATGAACACAAAGTAATAACAAGGATGAACAATAAGAACCAATAAGCAATAACTAAAATAATGAAAAGAACATTCTAGAATGCTATATTAGACCATCCATTGACATTGTATGTGAAATTTTCAAAAAATATTCTTGCTGGAGACTACAGCGTAATTATAAATGTTTCTTTATGTGTTTCACAAAATGCTGGAGTTTCAAAATATAAATGTTATTTTTGTTTAGTCAAAAAAGGGATAAGCTAATTGGAACTTACCCTGAAATTTTTGGGTTTTAATTTCAGTGCTTCGCAATAAACTTTGAAACCGTTTTTTTTTTCAAAATATCATCATCGGCGATAAGATAAAAAAAATTATTTGCCTTCGGAAAGTTCTAGATTGAGAACATCACAGTTTTCACTTTTGGGAAAAACATATGATTGAAAATTGAAACGGAAATGCACTTATCATCAAAAAATTATGACCCAAAAATTAGGGCCCTTTGGGAAAATTGTGGGGGCTTCTCGGGTTTTGAAAAAATTTTTGTTTGAAATTGAAGCCCCGTGTTTTAGTCAAAAAATTTTG